>CM035429.1:123652431-123852431 GCA_020310875.1 Ceratopteris richardii | reverse complement strand
GTGCAAAAAGAAGGAAAAGAACCGTTCAAAACACTTATTACAACAGACCCTAATTTTGAAATTAGGCTTCTGTGACATAGAGAAGGAGTAATTGTTTCTTCTAGTGTGAATGATGCTTTCTCACAACATGGATTGTGGATTTAGGTGCAAAATTCCATGTTACTCCTATTAAGGAGTGTTTTACGACCTTTCATGCAGGCAGCCATGGACATGTATATCTTGGGAAAAACCATGCTTGTTCGATTGAAGGTATTGTTGCAGTGCATCTCAATATAGATGACACGGATGAACTGTTTTTGCATGATGTAAGGTATATACCAAACATCAAGAAAAGCCTATTGTTTGTTGGGCAAATGGATATGCATGGATATAGTACCCTCTTTGAGAAGGGACCATGGAAGCTTATCTAAGGCTCTAGGCTGATTGTTAAAGGTACAAAAACGGATGCTTCTTTGCTTGCACAGTAGACATCTGAATCTGCTTTAAAATAGAGAGTAGGAATTGCATATGGGTTTTTAACTCCGATAGATAATAGGTGCAAATGTATCTTTTCATACCAAGCTCTTTTTGGTTGCTTCAAACCATAAAGTGCTTTGATAAGTTTGCATACTAAGTGTTCTTTACTTGTCTCTTCAAAACCTTCTGGTTGTTCAATGTAGACATCTTCATGTAGATCACCATTCAGAAAAGCTGTCTTGATATCTAACTAGTAGAAGCAAGTGAAAGTACTATTATGACTATGGTCATTCTAGATGTAAGTGCAAATGTTTCATCATAGTCAATTCCTTTCTTTTGTGCACAACCTTTGACTACAAGTATGGCTTTATACCTGTCAATGGTACCATGTGTTTTCCTTTTGATCTTGAATATCTACTTGACACCAATTGCTTTTTTTACCTTTTGGAAACTCACATAGCCTCCATGTTTGATTCTGATGTATAGAATCAATCTCCTCTTGCATTGCTTTCTTCCATATAGGACTGTGTAATGCATCTTTGACAGCAATAGGTTCATCTTGAATTGAAGTCAGTGCAAGAATATTATTGATCTCAAAATGCTGTCCATAATTTACTTGACTTTCCTAAGCTTTTTGACTTCTTGTTCTTCCTTTGAATGATTGAATTCCACTATCTTGTAGAGTTTTCACATACTGTCTTGGAAGTTTTTGAAAGATAGGTGAAAGCTCTGGTTCATCTGCAACTCTTTCTTCAAGTGCTCTAGAGGTTTCTCTAACTTTTAAAGTTGGTAAATCAAGAGGTAGTAGCGAGCTCTGCACTAATGATGTCATGTGATACTGATGGCTTGCTACGTATTAATTTAGAAATCATGAGTACCTCGGGTCTCTCCACCAATGTCCATATATGGTCACAGAGAGAGAGAGAGAGAGAGAGAGAGAGAGAGAGAGAGAGAGAGAGAGAGAGAGAGAGAGAGAGAGAGAGAGAGAGAGAGAGAGAGAGAGAGAGAGAGAGAGAGAGAGAGAGAGAGAGAGAGAGAGAGAGAGAGAGAGAGAGAGAGAGAGAGAGAGAGATTATGCCATTCTTCAAACCCCCCTCCCTCCCCCCTTTCCTTCCCCCCCCCTTTTTCCTCCCCCCTTCATTGTCACTGTTATGAAGCACATTGAGCTCTAGGGGGTTGGGTAGGTATCTCCTTGAGATTTAGAGACGTTGGGATATCATCTTGCAAGACACCTAGAAGACAAATGATCTACTATGCAAACTCATTGTCACACATTCCTTCGAGAGTTAGAGGGACACTATAATTGATCCTCCTAGAGAGCCAAGGCTCTATAGTAGAGGCAGATAGCCAAGTGCATGCAAATGTGTATTAGGTTTCAAATATTTTTCATGTCATCAATTAGAGATCCAAGGGGTGAGGCTATGGGATAACTCGAGAGCTACCATATAGACCTCTTATTACATAGTACATAGATTATCCAACATTTAGCCAAGATTTCTTGTGCACACACCATGATTGTACTTTTATGGCACGGAGTTCCACACTTTTAATCTTGCTGCTGTACACCTTGATCTAGCATATGATTTGTTCCATATGATGCATTTTCATTTTGCACTTGCCTTGTGTTTTCTGTTGATGAAGATTTTATATAATTTATGATTGTATATTTTGTCTCATGGGCTGATTTGGCTTCATGTCGATATTAATCTCTCTCTTTCTCTTACATACACATACATACTCGCATACACTGCACATACATACACGTGCACGTTTGTGTGTATCTATCTATGTACACATACACACATACATACATGCATATACATGTACATACCCATGCACGCACACACATACGTGTGTGTGTATATGTATGTGTGTATCTATGAATGTGTATATGTGTTGTGGTGTGTATGAATGTGTGTGTGTATATGTGTATATGCGTATGTATTTGTGTTTGTGTGTGTTTATAATATGTGTATTTATTAATTTCTTTTTTAATCGGAATTTTTTAAAATTTTATTTTCATTCTTATGTTTTTTCACTAATAATTAAAATGAATAATTAACAAAATCAAATGATATATATATATATATATATATATATATATATATATATATATATATATATATATATATATATATATATATATATATATATATATATATATATATATATATATATATATATATATATAGAATAAATAAATAATTGAAAATTTCCACCTACTTCAAGAGACAAGTGAATATAGATCCTTGTAAGCATAGACCGTAGACGTGAAGCTCTATAGGGAAAATTGTTTAGTTTTAAGGCTCTGTAAGTCAAGTTGCGGTTGATTTGCTGCAAATTACACCAAAATAACTTAAAAATAGAAGAAGAAAAATGAATTAGAGTGATAGAGAGAGTAGGAAGGAGTGAGAGAAGGGGAAGAAAAATGCATGAGAGAGGTTGCCTTGGACATCTTACTCTACCCTTTTCATGTCTTGTCCCTTATCCTCACATTCTCTCTTTGATATTGATGGGTTGTGAGTATTTCATATTACCTTTTTTTTGTAATTCGGAGCATATCATCATCTTGTGCATGTATTATCATTAATTGGAGCATATCACTTTTTGTCTACATCTTGTGTATTCTTTCGGGTCTACGCATGTATGTTCTCTCAAAAGTTGCAAATTTTGATTTTTTAATAAATGATTACTGATAAGTGATCGTATCCTTGTACTTATTTACTAGTTCTAATGAAACTAGAAAAAATCATGAATAAACTTAAATTTGTAGAGAGTAGTAATAGAATTTGAAGGCTTTATGCAGGTTCGAGAGCTGAATAATCATCCTCTTAAGGCTTCTTAATCTCTAAGGCTTCTTAAGCTTTTACGTTGGGCCATACCTATTGTATGTGAATAATTATTCTGTTATTTTATAAAATTTTAATTTTCCTAATATTTTTTATGTTTTGCATTTCTCGTTTTTCCTCTCACTGCTCAAAATTTATATTTGACATGTCGAGGACTCGATGCGTTTATGAAGGATGATGCTTTATTTTTTATGTTTTTTCATTTCTCGTTTTCCTCTCACTGCTGAAAATTTGTATCTGACAGTTCTTTTTTGAATTTAACTTCATGTCCAGACCTCCATGCATTATGAAGGATGATGTTTTGTATTTTGATTTTTGCAGGACATTGAAATAGTGCATGGTTCATTTATTCACCTGTGGAGTTGCTTTATATTCCACTTATTGGGAACAGATCAGCAGCAGGATTGTGAGTATGATTTCTGATTCATAGCCGGTGCACGAAGGTAGGAGATATAATGCAAGCAAGTGTGCCAGAAAAAAATGTCTGGCAACAGAGAATTTTGCCCTTCAATACAATGCAAGTGCCAGAATGTCCAGTGTGTTGGAACCTTTTTGATGATTATGTGCATGTACCACGGGTTCTAAGGTGTGGTCACACTGTCTGTGAATCTTGTCTTGAGTTTCTTCCAGTGGAAACACGGTTGGGTCAAAGATGCTTGCACTGCCCAGAATGTAGAAGTCCTTGCTTATGGAGAGGGCTGAGTGAGCTGCCAAAGAACTTCATTTTGCTTCAGGCTTTGCATAAGAGCGAAGGGGCTGTGGACCACGTGCAGGAGAGTTTCCTGTCTCGCATATTCATTGATCATCCACTCATTTTGTCATTGCTTGATCTCTTCTCAACAAAGATGAGGTGGCTTCAATGGATCATCAGAAGGAAATTTTGGACTGTCACCCAATTCTTCTTTCTTTTCACTTTGATACTGATATTTGTGCCTTTGTCACTTGCTCAGATTGTTTTGGGTTGGTGGGTTGCATGTTTGGCATTTCTTGTGTTTATCTGGTTTACAGCTGGTAGCTTTGGTGTGATTGCCTTCATTCTTTGCTTCTGGGTATGCCACAATATTGTATATATTTTCTTCAGACTTAATAGATTCTTTCACAGAAAGCGCATGAACACAACAGAATAATACCTGCTGCAAGCCAGTTCATGATTGAAACGAAAAAAGCAAAGGTGATTCTTATACATACATAGAATTTACTGAATGGTAACCTAATTTGCAGAGATTTTCCCAATATTATTGCTGTCAGGAAAAGCAAGCCTCTCAGAAGGATTGGAATCTTTCAGTGTGGATAAAATATGGTTGTACCTATTGCAGTCTTGATGGACAAATATGTAAGTTTAGATAGGTCATTTATTTAAAGGACAGGTATGAGAAAGAGATAGGATTGGAATCTGCGCATGTCCAATAATAGGCTCATTCTTTGCATAACATCCAAGGGAAATCCTATTTTGAAGCTATCTGTGCTGCCTGTTATCGTGAATATTTCATCTCCATTTCCATGCATTTTGTAGTGATTTATTATCACAAAGATTGATGTATTGGTTGAGGTGCTTTTACTACAGGAAATCATTGCATAAGTGGTTATGTTTTATCTTGCATATTGAACAGAAAATAAAGCCTAGACATTGGATCTTCTTAAACATGGAACTATCATCAATAACCTTTAGATTTGGAAAGCTGCATATAAGCTGAATCATCTCATTGATGGGGATGCTAAAGACAGACAAGTGTTTTTCACCATCTGATAGCTGAGCCATGGCCGCATACTTTTGAACCCTTTTATAAAAGGATACAAGGTGACTCTCAGGCCATGTTTGTAGTGTAAGTGATTTTCTTGTTGGTAGTCCATATTTGTTTGATTTTCTCCTGAGCATATGGATGAAGCACAATTACGAACCTAAAAGAATATTCAAATGCATGGTGATTTAGTAGAGAGAGAAATACAAATGTCAATTTTATGGATTGGATACATGCACAAATAATTATATAATCTGTTTTTAAGAAGATATGCTGTTTAGAAATTGTTGCATGCCGTAAGCGTAACTTCTCATAGAAGACACTCTATTCTTTCAACTTTCATTATCAATGCATCAGAAAAGCACTAAGCAGTCAAGGGTTAATTATAATTCTTCAGTTGCTCATATTATGATCTTCCTGTATAAATATTTGATGTTCATAGTGTGTATACTCATTATTGTGCTTCATAGCTCCCCCTTGACATGTAGTGGGAGAGAATCTTGTTGGCTCATGTTCAGCGTTGCTTTGTTGAATCTGTCCTGCACATGTTTGGAGGAGAGATTATGAAAATCTTTGAAGGGTGCTGATGTGAAGCTTTTTCTTTTGGTTCATTATACAGATGGTGAAGGTTTTGATGACTGTCAAAATTCATAGATCATGCACAAGCTCAATTTCCTCACAGAATTTGATCACTTTCTTTTATCATTTTCACTCTTGAATGGAAACCAAAGTATGCCTTTCACAGTTCCTTATGTGGTGGTCTTTTCTTTCATTCAACCTGCAGACACTGAAGATCATTATGACTTTCGCAAGTTTATAGGTGATGCACAAACACACATTTCTCACACCAATTGGGAACTTTCCTGTTGTCACTTACACTCTTAAATGGTTGAATTTATGTGGGAGGTCCTCTATCAAAATGAGGTTTCCCTTGGATAGAGAAGAATCTTATTCCACTGCCTATAATGTGACATTATCTTTAGATTGCATTACCTCAGGTGAGAGCATGTTCTTACCTGAGCTGGCCTGCATATAGAAATAATGCAGTCTTTGATTATGATCATGAAAGATAAATGAGATAGGATGTATGTATTGTGAATCACTTTGATTTTGTATACTACATTGTATTTTTCCATTTTTTCAATATTAAGATGATTGCTTGGAAGTGTTACAAAGTTGGAGGAACAATAATATGCGTACTTGCAGTATTCTTTGACCAACGTTCCACTAGGTAAACACTCTTCATAAAAAGTTAGCAATATTGGAGAGAGAATTCTTTGTCTTTTTCATAGTCTTTTTGGATCTCTCTTTGGAACTGATGATTTGATCTTCTAACTTAGAATTTCTACCTTTACTTTTGGTGTTTGCATAAGCTACAATGCAGTTTTGAAGATGATCATGTCAAGTAACTGAGATAGGATGTATGTACTGTGAATCTTTTTGATTGCTTGTAAACAATATGCCTTGTGTATTTCTCCATTATGTTCCTCTTGAGTTAATTGCTTGGAAGTGTTATAAAAGTGGAGAAGCATCAATGCTATGTTCAGTGTATCCCATGTTGCAATATTTCTTCAATCAACCTTCCACTCAATTAAAATTTCTCAATACAAATGAATTTTTTCTTGTGAAAAAGTTCATAATACTTTGAGAGAGTTTTGGGCTTTATTCTTGTCATAATCTATTTGCATTTCTCTTTGAGTGTATTATTTGATCTTCTATCCTAAAGTTTCGACCTTTTCTTTGGGTGTTTGGCTAAGTTTTGCTGCTTGATAAATATCATACTTTAAGAGCTGAGAAGACGTCAACAAGGAAAATATTTGATTGTACTCCTAGTTAGCAAAGTAGTCTAGAAATTAAGGTGGCACTCCGAAGGAGGCTATTAGGGGAGTAGAGATTTCGTTTTAGAGCTTCAAAATATTTAAGTTTCTCACCACGTGTAATTGTTCATTGGCATACAAGTCCTTAATGATTCACTAGTAAGTGATCACATAATTTGGTCAGCTAGACTTCAAAGCTTGAAAGATTTTGGTGGTGCACCGGTTTTAACTGTTTATGCCATGTAATGAATCCAGTTTTTAGTAAAATGTTCTGAATACGCATGCAGCATACGAGGAGGTACCATCATAACTATGCTCAGTCATGTAGCTGAGTATAAGAAATCGCTCTTATGAAATCTTAGTTAATATTCTTAAATTGATTGGAGAATCTTTAGGGATGGATCATAATAATGATTTAGGATTTGAGTATGTAATCTACTTATTGGATCATAACAATGATTTAGGATTTGAGTATGTAATCTTCAAATTCATGCTGGCTGCTAACCAATTTAGGTTGGATTATCCATTGAATCGCATATTTCACTGTGTTTTGATTTTAGAATGAGACATTCACAATGTTTACTCAGTGTGTTATGATTTGAAAATAGAATGTGTACCATAATAGTGTCAAGGAATTGCAAAATGTTTAGAGATGAGTTATGATTTGTTATATATACATTTCACTTTTACCATGAAAAGCAAAAAAATATATTTTTTTATTAAACATGAATAGTGTTTAGCCTTTAATGTATGATTCAATACGAATTTTAGATTTTCTAAAATTGCAATTGAGTATATTATTATGATGAATTTGATATAGTATAATATCATAATTATACATTGATTTTGGTTTTAGTGATTGTATTATTCCTCTACTAGCCATGAATTTTATAATTTTTTTCTTGCTTTCATCAAGAGATTGAAAGTATAAGCATGGACAAGAATAAGGCATCCACAATCTCTAGGTTATGAAGATTTGTCCTTACTTCCACGGATATTAAGCACACACTATCTCTTAGCTATTATGAACATTGATTGTTACTTCCGTGCAAATTGCGTGATTTATATTATGCGATATGGATATTGTGCTATATGAACATTATGCTTATTGATCTTAGGTCCATGTGATGATGACATCGAGTATAAGAGTATTCAAAGTTAGCATTCACTATCTATTTGTTATTATGAACATTGATTTTTGCTTCGATGTAGATAATAGCTGCCGCTGAGTATGTGTACCTACCTAGTATTGGTAAAGAAAGCCTTGCATTCAACAATGCACCTTGCAATCTCAACAATGGTTTGATCCTTGAATTCCAACACCATCCTATTGTAGAGTGTGGTGTGATTGGTTCATATTTTATCCTTTTGCTCTTGCAAAAGTCTTGTAACTCCTTTGAGTTGAACTCACCACCACCACCATCACCATCATCATGTATTTTGACTTGTGCCTATTACAATCTCAACAAGTTTTAGACATTCTATAGAATCACCAAAAGCATGAGCATTATGACAAAGAAGGCATATCTTTATATGTTGATATATTTTGGTGGTGATGTCTATGAACACACTTAGGATTATTGGGGGCACTTTTTTCCCTCTTTAGGAGTTCTCTTTCTCTCAGCTTGTATGTACATCTATAACCATAATAGGCTACTTATCTTGTCTTGTATATTCACTTAGTACCAGTTGTTGATATATTTAGGTAGTGATGTGTGTGAACACACTAGGACCGCCGGGGCACTTTTTTCCCTCTTTAGTTTCCCCCGGCTTGTATATACGCCTATTGCCCTAATGGGCTACTTATCTTTGTACATTCTCTAGTAATACATTCAGTATTGTGTTTTTGTGCTCCAAGCTTCTTCTTCTTCCTTGTGCTGTTCGTGTGCTTCCGCAGACGTCTAACTCCAACAATTGGTATCAGAGTAGGTCGTCGCTTCATCTAGGGCGCCGTCGACACCTCTCCGTTTGCAGTCTCAGATTCGCACGAAATTTGGTGAGCATACTCAGGGTGCTTTAGAGATCAAAACTGCTTCGCGCTGCGGTGCTGAAATCGCGATCTGAGCTCGTTTCGGCCTTCGAACGCATTATCGCAGCGCTTGTGCAGGCTATTTCGTCTTTTTGTACCAAAGGTATATACCAGTTTTTGTTCGCCAGTATAAGCGTCTTGAAGTTTGCTACAGGTCTAGCAGAATTCGTTGGGGCAATTTTGTTCAACTTTTTGAGATACAATCAATTTCTGCATCAAGGTATTTTAGTCACCGGCCATGGCTGAAAGCAGTGATGTATTCCGTCTGTTGGCTGTTGAGGATAAGTTGGATAGTACCAACTACCCATTATGGGCTTATATGATGCGACATATAATGGTTGCAAAAGGATTATGGAACATTGTGCAGGGTGTTGAAAGACGTCCTCTTACACCTCTGACTATAGGTACTGCAAATACAGGTGCTGGAGCTGATGAAGATGGTGTCGAAGATGATATTCCGCAGATTCCTGTTCGTGCTACTGTTTCTGTTGCACCTACTGCAGAGCAGATTCGCTCGGATGGCAAAGATGCCCAGGCACATGCATTGATAGCTTTGTCTATCAAACGTGCCATTATTCCTCATATTTGCTCTTGCAGAACAGCTAAGGATGCTTGGGATACACTTACCACATTGTACCAAGCTAGGAATGAGGCTCGTGTTGGCTTACCTCCGAAAACAATTGGAGAGTGAGCACATGAATGAACGTGATTCTATGGACAGTTTCCTAACGAAGATCAAAGACTTGAAGGAACAGTTGATTTCTATTGATGAGGTTATACCAGATAACTCACTTGTGCAGACCGTTCTAAATGGTCTTCCTGATTCATATCAGAGATTTGCTTCTACTCTTCGGTTGATGATGAAAGGCAATTCAAATGCCTTATCATTTGAGGAGTTAGTCTCTGTTATGTTGCAGGAAGATCAGTCCAGGCAAAACAGGTCCATTATGCATGTTGCAGATCAAGCTTTCTTGGCTAGTCAGAAGGGCAAAGGAAAATGGAGCTCTTCAACTAGTAAGCAGAAATCTGCTAATTCTGCATATTCGAAGAAGGAAGATAAAGATGAGAAGAAATCAGAAAAGCGGAAATTGCTTTGTAAGTACTATAAAGGGAATGATCATATCATAAAGAACTGTCCAAAACAGGCTGCTAAAGAGGCAAAGAAGAAAGAGGTTGGAATGGTTGTTGCAGAGTCCTCTACACCAAAAACAGAGTCTGCAAATCTTGTGCAGGAAGAAGAATGGGCGTTTACTACTATCTACAGTTTTGACCTATCTTCTCATGATCAGTGCATGTCTGCAGTAGACTAAGATGTTTGGTATTTTGACGGTGGGGCAACCAAACATATTACCTCGCAACGCAGTTTCTTCTCTTCACTCGAGCCTGCTCCTACAGGGAATACTGTTACATGTGCCAACAATTCCTCTTATCCTGTTATGGGAGTTGGTAAGATCATTTTGACTACTACTGATGGTAGTTCTTTCACTTTGTTCGATGCTTTATTTGTGCCAGGGATAAAAAAGAACCTGTTATCAGTTTCTGCATTAGCCAAGATTGGCCTGGTTGTGAAATTTGTTAATGACAGGTATACAGTTCATGATCTGTCAAATGAAGATGTGATTATGGCTTCTCGCATTTTATGTCGTGGGCTGTATAAGCTCATAGACTATGAAAGATCTGTAAATGATTTGGCATGTGCAGTAAATGATTCTCAGGCTATGTCAGATGCAAAGCTTTGGCATGCACGCTTTGGTCATCTGAATTTTGCTAGTTTGCTACACCTACAGAAATCTGAAATGGTGTCCTCTTTGCCCAAACTAGAGGCACCTGGAAAACATGTTTGTGAAGGCTGTATTTTGGGCAAAATATAGCGTTCGTCCTTTCCAAAAGATGGTTCAATTTGGGCTACACAGAAATTACAGCTTGTACATAGTGATGTCTGTGGTCCTATGCAGACACCCTCTTTTGGAAATTACCTTTACTTCGTGACTTTCATTGATGATTTTTCCAGGCATGCATGGGTATATCCACTCAAAGCAAAGTCCGAAGTGTTCATGTTCTTTAAACAGTTTTTGGTTTTGGCTGAAAATATGTCAGCATGTAAAATGGGCACCCTCCGTTCTGATCGGGGGGGGGGGAGTATATGTCTTCTGAATTTAATGCATTTCTGGCTGAACGTGGGATAAAACACCAGTGTACAGTGCCGTATACACCTCAACAGAATGGAGTTGCTGAATGAAAGAACATGTCATTCATGGAGATGGCGAGGTGCATGGTCAAGAGTAAGGCTTCACCACATAGTTTCTGGCTTGAGGCTGTCATATGTGCAGCATATGTACTGAACATGTGTCCCACTAAAGCGCTGCAATCTATCACTCCATATGAGGCTTTGCATGACCGCAAGCCATCTGTTGCTTATCTGCGTGTTTTTGGTTGTTTGGCATATGCACTAGTGCTTGAACAACATTGCAAAACATTGGATGATAAGGCAGTAAAATGTATTTTTGTTGGGTACAGTTTTGAAAGTAAAGGCTATCGTCTGTATCATCCACAAACTAAACGCATTCTGGTTAGCCGTGATGTTGTATTTGTGGAAGATGCTATTCAGCCATTGCTTTCATGTACTAAGGAGACATCTGTTAGCTCCAAAGACATGTATGAGACTTTGATGCTTCTTCTTACAAGGGGACAGTCTAGTGATGGTCCTAATGAGGCAACTTCTCAGCCTTTGCAGGTTTCATATGATGATGCAGATCATTCCATTTCTAATGCAGATTTACATGATGCACTTGTTGATGAGAGAGCTGATATTGAGTAGGCAAAAACTATGCCAAAGTGGCTAGTGCAGACATTGCGTGACAACAAATTAGATGCACCTTTGTCATATCGTACTCATTCAGGCTCTCATAGTACCTCCTTTGCATCAGATTGCTATGCTATGGCTGCGTCTAGTCTCTGTGATGAGAATGAGCCTGTTTCTTTCGATGAAGCACAGAATTCAGAAAATTGGATTGCTGCTATGCAATCTGAATATGATGCTATAATGAAGAATGGTACATAGTCTTTATGCGACTTGCCTCCCAGCAAGAAGGCCATTGGCACTAAGTGGGTATACAAGCTGAAGGGTAAACCTGATGGTATAGTTGACAAGTATAAGGCTAGGCTTGTTGCAAAGGGTTATGCACAGGAAAGAGGCATTGATTTTGATGAGACCTTTGCACCTACATGCCGTATGAGTACTGTTCGGAGCATTTGTGCACTTGCAGCCCATCATGGTTGGAATGTACATCAGTTGGACATTAAAACAACATTTCTGAATGGCGACTTGCATGAAGTATATGTTTTTCAGCCCCGTCGCTTTGTGCAGAAAGGGCATGAAAACCATGTGTGCAAGTTAAAGAAGGCATTATATGGTTTAAAGCAAGCACCACGTGCTTGGTATGAGAAGATACATGCCTATCTGGTTGCACATGGTTTTGAGAACAGTCCAACTGAAAGCACCTTATATGTTAAGCGTGCTAATGATGTGCTTCTGATCATTGTTGTCTATGTTGACGACATGCTGCTCACTGGTCCTATTGAGAAGCATATTGCTGATTTCAAGGCTGATTTGCATGCCTCATTTGAGATGTCTGATTTGGGGCATTTGCATCACTATTTGGGCATTTAGTTTATGTAAGTTGATGGTGGAATGGCTTTGTGTCAAACGAAATATATTGACACACATTATTGTAGCGGTTTGGCCCTGAAGAATATAAGCCTATTGCCACTCCTATGGAGACAGGTTTACGATTAAGTCTTCATGATGCTGGAGATGCATTTGATGATGTTCTCTATCAGTAGGCTGTTGGATGCTTGATTTACTTATGCATTACTTGGCTAGATATTCAGTTTGCTGTCTCACAGATGAGCAGATTTATGCATTGCCCAGGAGTCAAGCATTGGTAGGCGGTTAAGCGCATCTTTCGCTACTTGAGTGGTACTCGGCTACTTGGATTGTTTTATCCCAAGGGGGGCACTACCGCCAGATTTGCATGCTTTTTTTTACTCTGATTGGGATGGTTGCTATGACACTCGTGTGTCCACTAGTGGCTTTTGCTTCATGCTTGGTAGCTCATGTATATCTTGGTTGAGCAAGAAGTAGCCTACTGTGGCCACTTCGAGTTGTGAGGCTGAGTATAGGGCAGCTTTCACAACTACTGTTGAGTGTGTGTGGCTCAGAAGCCTTATGGCTGATTTGGGTGTTGGTCAGTCTTCTGCCACCACCATCTTCACTGACAGTCAGAGCGCATTGGCAGTTGCGAGGAACCCTGTGTTCCATGCTCGCACTAAGCACATTGAGGTGCATTATCACTATGTCAGGGAGAGGTTCTCTGCTCCGGAGATCAGCTTGGCATATGTGCCCACGCAGGAGAACATTGCAGACCTTTTCATGAAGGCTCTGCCTAGGGAGAAGTTTGAAGCTTTCCGCAAAGCTTTGGGCTTACTTCCTTTTGTGGAGTGATTTCCACATATCTTGGCACTTCCTTATACATGAGTGGCAGCTCCTTGTTCACCGCATCACTCACAGGGGGGATTTGTTGATATATTTAGGTAGTGATGTGTGTGAACACACTAGGACCGTCGGGGCACTTTTTTCCCTCTTTAGGAGGTTTTTCCCCCCGGCTTGTATATACGCCTATTGCCCTAATGGGCTACTTATCTTTGTACATTCTCTAGAAATACATTCAGTATTGTGTGTTTGTGCTCCAAGCTTCTTCTTCTTCCTTGTGCTGTTCACGTGCTTTCGCAGACGTCTAACTCCAAACCAGTGTTGTGTTGCTCTCTAAGCTTCTTCTTCCTTGTTCTATTTGCATGCGTCCACTATCTTCGAACTCCAACAATTGGTATTAGAGTAGGTCCTCCCTTTCTTTAGGGCATTATCCACATCCTTTTGGTCATAGTCTTAGAATCGCAAAAAAATTGGCAAGCATACTTGAGGTCACTAGTAGTAAAAAATAACTTTGTTGTGTGGTGCCAAAATTTTGTTTTGAGCTCGTTTCAACCTCCAAATGCAGTATCTACTGATATATTTCAGTAGTGATGTGTGTGAACATACTTAAGATCGTTGGGGCACTTTTTCCCTTTTTAGGAGGTTTTTTTCCTCGGCTTATATATATGCCTATAACCCTAACAAATTACTTATCTTTAAACATTCACTTGATAATACATTCAGTATTGTGTATTGTGTTGCAAGCTTCTTCTTCTTCCTTGTGGTGTCAGCATGCTTTTGTGGACCTCAAAATCCATCAATTGGTATCAGAGTAGGTCATCGCTTCAATAAGGGCATCGTCAACACCCCCTTTGGTCACATTTTTAGAATCACATGAAAATTGATGAGCATATTCAAGGTGATTAGGAGTTCAAAATGACTTCGCTTTGTCTGTCGAAATCACGATCTAAGCTTGTTTCGGCCTTCGAATGCATTATCGTAGTGCATATGCAAACAATTTCGTCCTTTTGTGCCAAACATATATACAACTTTGTTCACTAGCATGAGCGCCTCGAAGTCTGCTGTAGGTTTAGCAAAGCTCGAAAGGGTAGTTTTGTTCAGTTTTTTGAGATCCAGTCATTTTGCAGCAGGTTATTTTAATAAGTGGCCATGGTTGAAAGCAATGATGTATCCTGTATGTTGGCCATGGCTGAAAGCAATGATGTATCCTATATGTTGGTTGTTGAGAATAGACTGGATGGTACTAATTACCCATTATGGGTATATATGATGAATCATGTATTGGTAGCATCAAGATTGTGGAATATTATGCAAGGTGGTGAAAAAAAACCTACTACACTTATAAATATAGTCGTTGAAGATGATGTAGATGTTGTTGAATATGATGATCTTCAAATTCCTATTCGTGTTGTGATACGTGTTGCACCTATTGTAGAGCAACTTTATTGGGATGGTAAAGATGCTCAGACATATGCATTGATAGCTTTGTCTGTCAAACATGCTATTATTACTCACATTCGCTCTTGCAAAACAGCTAAGGATGCTTGGTATACACTTATCACTTTATACCAAGCAAGAAATGAGGCTCATGTTGCTTACCTACAAAAATAGTTGGAGAGTGAGCACATGAATGAAGGAGATTCCATGGACAATTTTTTGATAAAGATCAAAGATTTGAAGTAGCAATTGATTTCTGCTGATGAAGTCTTGCTGGAGAGTTCACTTGTGTAGACTATTCTGATTCATATTAGAGTTTTGCTTCTACTCTTCGATTGATGATGATAGGCAATCCAAGTGCCTTAACATTTGATAAGTTAGTCTCTGTTTTGTTGCAGCAATATCAGTCTAGGCGGAACATGTCCATTATGCATGTTGCACATTAAGCTTTCCTAGCTGGTCAAAAGGGAAAAGATGAATGGAGCTCATCTACTAGTAAGCAGAAATCTACCAATTTTGCATAATCAAAGAAGGATGACAAAGATGAGAAGAAAACAGAAAACTAGAAATTGTTTTGCAAATATTTTAAAGAAAATGATCATTTCATAAAGAGTTATCCAAAACTCGCTACAAAAAAGGCAAAGAAAAAAGAGGCTGGAAGGGTTGTTGTAGAAGTCTCTACACCTAAAATAGAGTTTGCAATTCTTGTGCAGAATGAAGAATGGGCGTTTACTACTCTTTGTAGTTATGATCCATGTTTTCATGAACAATGTATGTTTGTAGTAGAATCAGATGTTTGGTGCTTTGATAATGGAGCAACCAAACATATTACCTAGGTAGTTTCTTCAATTCACTTGAGCTTGCCCCTACAAGGAATGCTATCATATGCACCAACTCCTCCTCTGATCCTGTCATGGGAGTTGGTAAGATCATTTTGACTACTACTGATGGTCGTTCTTTCACATTTTCAAATGCTTTGTTTGTGCCAGAGATCAAGAAAAATGTGTTGTCAATTTCAGATTAACCAAGATTGGCTTGATTGTCAAATTTGCTGATGACAAGTGTACATTTCATGATGTCTCAAATGGCTATGTCATTATTGCTTTTGGCATTTTATGTCATGGGCTGTATAAGCTTATAGACTATGCAAAATCTGCCAATGATTCAACATGTGTAGTTCAAGATTCTCAGGCTATCTAATATGCAAAGCTTTGGCATGCATGCTGTGGTCATCTGAATTTCGTTAGGTTACTATGCCTATAAAAATTTGAAATGGTATCCTCTCTGGCCAAAGTCTAGGCACCTTGTAAACATGTTTGTGAGTATTTGGGGTAAAGTGCAGCATTCCTCCTTCCCAAAAGATGGTTCAATTCGAGCAACTCCGAAATTGCAGCTTGTTCATAGTGATGTTTGTGGTCCTATGCAGACACCTTCTTTTGGAAGCTACCTTTACTTCGTGACTTTCATTGATGATTTTTCTAGGCATGCATGGGTGTATACATTGAAAGAAAATTCCAAAGTGTTTATGTGCTTAAAGCAATTTTTGGTTTTGATTGAAAATTTGTTAGCATGTAAAATGGGCACGCTCCGTTCTGATCAAGGGAGGAACATGTGTGTTCTGATTTTAATGCATTTCTGGGTGAACATGGGATAAAACATTAATGTACAGTGTCATATACACGTGAATAAAATGGAGTTGTTGAAAGAAAGAACAAGTCACTCATGGAGATGGCGAGGTGTATGGTCAAAAGTTAGGCTTTACCACATAGGTTCTGGCTTGAGGCTGTTATGTGTGTATCATATGTACTTAGCAGGTATCCCACCAAAGCAATCACTATAGTCTATCACTCCATATGAGGCTTGGCATGGTTGCAAGTCATATGTTTCTCATTTATGTGTTTTTGGTTGTTTGGCATATGCATTAATGCCTGAACAACAAGGCAAGAAATTAGATGAAAAAGCAGTGAAATGTATTTTTATTAGGTATAGTTTTGAAAACAAAGGCTATCATCTGTATCATCCATATACTAAATGGATTTTGGTTAGCCGTGATGTTTTTCTAGAAAATGTATTTCAACCATTACTTTCATGTAACAAGGAGACTTTAGTTAGCTATAGAGATGTATATAATACTTGCTGTCTCTTTTTATAAATGGACAGCTTAGTGCTGGTCTAAATGAGGCGATTTCTCAGCCTTTATAGGTTCCAAATGATGATGCAGATCATTCCATTTTTTATGCAAATTTACATGACGCACTTGTTGATGAGAGGATTGATATAGAGGAGGCAAAAACTATGCCTAAATGGCTAGTGAAGACTTTGCGAGATAGCTAATTAGATGCATCATTGTCATATCGTACTTGTTTAAGATCTCATAGTACTTCTTTTGCATCAGATTGCTATAGAATTGCTACCTCTAGTCTTTGTGATGAGAATGCACTTAATTCTTTTGATGAAGCACAAACTCCAAAAATTGGATGGCTTCTATGTAATCAAAATATGATGCTATTATGAAGAATGATACCTAGTCTTTATGTGGCTTGCCTCCTAGCAAGAAGGCTATTGGCATTAAGTGGGTATACAAGTTGAAGCGTAAGCCTGATGGAACGGTTTACAAGTATAAGGCTAGGCTTGTTGCAAAAGGTTATGCTCAAGAAAGAGGCATTGATTTTGATGAGACCTTTGCTCCCACATGTCGAATGATTACTGTTTGTAGAATCTGTGCACTTGCATCTCATCATGGTTGGAATGTACGTCAATAGAAAATTTTTGAATGGTGAGTTACATGAAGAAATGTATGTATTTCAGCCCCGTGGTTTTGTGCAAAAAGGGCATGAAAACAAAGTGTCTAGATTGAAGAAGACATTATATGGTTTGAAGCAAGCACCATGTGCTTGGTATGAAAAGGTACATGCCTATTTGATTCCACATGGTTTTGAGAATAGTCCAACTAAAGCAACCATATATGTTAAGCGTCCAGATGATGTACTTCTGATCATCGTTGTGTATGTGGATGACATGTTGCTCATTGGTCCTAATGAGAAGCATATTGCCAATTTTAAGGATGATTTGCATGCATCTTTTAAGATGTCAAATTTGGGGCATCTGCATCATTATTTGGGCATTTAGTTCATGCAAGTTGATGGAAGAATAGCACCATGTTAAACAAAATATGTTGACACATTATTGTAGCATTTTGGCCTTGAAGATTGCAAACCTATTGTGACTCCTATGGAGACAAGTTAACGATTGAGTCTTCATGATGTTGTCTATGTCATTTGATGTTGTTCTTTATCAGTAGGTTGTTGGATGCTTGATTTACTTATGCATAACTCTGCCTATTATTTAGTTTACTATCTCTCATATAAGCAGGATTATGCATTGCCTAGGTATCAAGCATTGGCAAGCGGTTAAGCGTATCTTTCACTATTTGAGTAGTACCCAACTACTTGGATTGTTTTATCCAAAGGGGGATTACTATCGCTACATTTACATGCTTTTTTATAATTTCACTGGGTTGGTAGCTATGACACTCGTGTGTCCACCACTGGTTTTGCTTCATGCTTGGTAGCTCATGCATATCTTGGTTGAGCAAGAAGCAGCCTTCTGTAGCCACTTCTAGTTATGAGGCCAAGTATATGTCAGCTTTCACAGTGACTGCTGAGTGTGTGTGGCTCAGATGCCTTTTGGTTGATTTAGGTGTTGGTCAGTCTTCTACCACCATCATCTTGGCTGATAGTCAAAGCGCATTGGCAGTTGGGAGGAACCGTGTGTTCCATGCGCACACTAAGAACATTAAGGTGCACTATCATTATGTCAAGGAGAGGTTCTCTATGGGAGAGATCAGTTTGGCATATGTGCCCATAGAGAAGAATGTTGGAGAACTTTTCACAAAGGCTCTGCCTAGGAGAAGTTTGAAGCTTTCCCTAAAGCTTTGGGCTTACTTCGTTTTGTGGATTGATCTCTTTCCACATAGCTTGGCACTTCCTCATATATGAGTACTAGCGCATTGTTCACCATATCACTCCTAGGGGGGATTTGTTGATATATTTTGGTAGTGATGTGTGTGAACACACTTATGACTGCCGGGGCACTTTTTCCCTCTTTAGGAGGTTTTTTTCCTTGGCTTGTATATATGCCTGCAACCCTAAAATATTACTTATCTTTAAACATTCACTTGGTAATACATTCAGTATTGTGTGTTGTGCTCCAAACTTCTTCTTCTTCCTTGTGCTATAGCATGCTTCCATAGACCTCAAACTCCAACAGTATCGTAGTGACTTTGCAAGTAATTTTTTCCTTTTGTGCCAAACATTTATACAATTTTGGGTAATACAAGCATCTTGAAGTTTACTACAAGTCTCGTAGAGCTCGATTGGGTATTTGTATTCAGTTTTTTTGAGATATAGTCATTTTTTTGCATCAAGGTATAAGTCACTAACCATGAATGAAAGCAATGATGTATTTTATATATTGGTTGGTCAAGAAAAGTTAGATGGCTCTAACTACCTATTATCGACATACATGATGTGTCATGTATTGATAGCAAATGGCTTATGGAATATTGTGCAAGGTGTTGAAATACATTCTCCTTCACTTGAAAACACTAAAATAGTAGGTGATATAGGTGGTGTTGAAGATGATGATATTTAATTTTCTGGTCTTATTGTAGTTCTTATTTCACCTGTTGTAGAGCAGCTTTGTTGGGATAGCAGAGATGCATGGATGTATGCATTGATATCTCTGTCTATCTAACCTATTATCACTCCTCACATTCTCTCATGTAGAAGAACCAAAGATGCTTGTGATACTCTTAGCACACTATATCAAGCAAGAAATGAAGCTTGTGTGGCATACCTTCGAAAATAGTTGGAGAGTGAACATATGAATGAAGGAGATTCAGTGGAAACTTTTTTGACAAAAGTCAAGGATTTGAAAGAGGAGTTGATTTTTAATGATGAAATCTTTGTAGATAGTTCACTTGTGTAGAGTGTCCTTAATGATGTTCCAGATTCTTATTAGAGTTTTGCTTCTACTCTATGTATGATGATGAAAGAAAATCCAAATGCTTTAATGTTTGAGAAGTCAGTTTCTATTTTGTTATAGGAATATCAATCTAGACAAAACAACGGGAAAAGGTAGGTGGAGTTTGTAAAAAAGTAATAAGAAATTTTTGAATGCTCCAACATCAAATAAGGAAGATAAAGATGAAAAGGCAATAGAAAAGCACAAACCATTTTGCAAGTATTGTAAGGAAAATGATAATATCATGAAGATTTGTTCTAAAGCAGTTGGAGAAGTGACAAAGAAGAAAGAGGGGAATGGTTGCTGTAGAGGCCTCTACACCTCAAACAAAGTATGCTAACCTTGTTTAGAATGAAGGATTGGAGTTTATGACTAATTGCAACTATGACCCGTCCTCTCATGAAAAATGTATGTCTATAGTAGACTTGGATGTTTGGTCTTTCGATAGTGGTTCTACCAAACATATTACATTGTAGCATAGTTTCGTCACTTCACTTGGGCCTCCTCCTATAGGGAATATATTGTCATATATGCTAATAACTCCACTTATCCCATCATTGGAGATATATTTTCTACTATTGCTAATGATAGTACTTTCACATTGTCACATGCCTTATATGTGCTAGGGATCAAGAAAAATCTATTATCAATTTAACACTAGCTACAATGGGCTTAGTTGTTAAATTTGTTGATGACAGATGTACAATTCATGATCTCTTGAATAATGATGATATCATTGCTTCTGGAATTTTACTTGGGGGGTGCATAAGATCATAGATTATCCAAATTTGAGAATGATTCAATATGCAATTTATGATTCTTAGGTTGTGCTAGATATAAAACTTTGGTGTTCACCTATACTTGGTGAATTCCATTGATGAATTTTCTAGGCATGCATGGGTTTATCCATTGGAAGCGGAGTTAGAAGTGTTTTATGTGCTTTAAATTGTTCTTGCTTATGGCTGGAAATCTATTAGCATATAAAATAGGCATCCTACATTTTGATTGAGGGTTGGAGTATATATCTTATGATTTTAATACATTTTTGGTTGAGCATGGGTTAAAACATCAATGTACAATGCCATATAGACCTCAACCAGATAGAGTTGCTATGAGGAAGAACATGTCTCTCATGGAAATGGAAAGGTATATGGTAAAAAATCAGGCTTCACTGCATAGCTTTTGGCTTGAAGATGTTATATGTGCGGCATATATGCTTAACATGTATCCCACCAAAACATTACAATCTATCATTCCATATAAGGCTTGCTATGGTGCAAGCCATATGTTTCTCATCTATATGTTTTTGGTTTTCTAGCATATGCATTAATGCTTGAACAACAACATGAAAAATTGTATGATAATGAAATGTGTTTTCATTGGGTACAATTTTGAAAGCAAAGGCCATATTCTATATTATCCATAAACTAAATGAATTCTAATTAGTCTTGATGTTGTTTTTTTGGAAGATGCAATTCAACCCTTACTTTCGTGTACCAAGGTTATATATGTTGTCTCAAAGGATATGTATGACACTTTGTTGCATCTTTTATAGGTGAACAATTAAATGTTGCTCCTAGTGAGACAATTTCCTAGCTTTTACATGTTTCAAATGATGATGTAGATCATTCTATTTTGATGCAGATTTACATGATGCACTTATTAGAGAGCTTACATTGAAGAGCAAAAACTATGCCTAAATGGTTGGTGCAAGCTTTGAGAGAGAGCAAATTAGATGGATCTTTGTGATATCATGATTGTTCAGGCTCTCATAATGCTTCTTTTGTATAAGATTGTTATGCAATGGTTTTTTTCTAGTCTTTGTGATAAGAATGAACCTATTTCTTTTGGTGAAGCATATAATTAAGAAAATTGGATGGCTGTTATGCAATCAAAATATTATGCTATTATGAAGAATGGTAATTGTTCTTTATGGACTCGTATATCCACAAGTTTCTTTTGTATATGCTTGGTATCTCATGCACACCTTGGTTGAGCAAAAAGCAACCGACTATGGTCACTTCTAGTTGTGAGATTGAGTATAGGGACACTTTCACAACTACTATTGAGTGTGTGTGGCTCAGATGCCCTTTGGTTGATTTGGGTGTTGGTAAGTCTTTTGCCACCACCATCTTTATTAACTCTTTGAGTGTATTGGAACTTCGGGGGAACTTTGTGTTCCATGCTCGCACAAAGCACATGGAGATGCACTATCATTATGTCAGGAAGAGACTGTTTGATTAAGAGATAAGCTTGGCTTATGTGCTCACATATGATAATGTTGGAGACCTTTTCATGATGGCTTTGCTTAGGGAGACGTTGTCGAAGTGAAGGTGCACAGTCAAGAGGATCAACTCCTATTTCCAATTCCCAAATATCGATGCATGTAGAGTGCTTTAAGCGAAGTCAGAAGAGTTGCGTTTTACAATTGATGGATAAAATGCTTGCACTTGGCAACAAAATGTTAGTGATAAAATCTTGATTTGAATCAATTGCATGTGGTAAAAGGATGGAAAGATCAAGTTTTATTTGAGAGAATGGAATGACTTTAGGTTTCACGTCTTTATTTGATTTCATATGCACATCCATCTTCACACACCTTTGAATTTAGTAAAGAAGGACGCATGAATAAATCCTTTCATCATGTATCACAAAAAAATGAATATCATGTACGGATCTCAAGGACTTGAACCCTCGCTTATAAATAAAGAAGACAAGTTACAACAACTGAATTAATCATATATGTTTTGCAACATGCTTTAGTTTTTGTTATCATGCGCCAAACATCAAACAAAATCCCTTCTAACTATAAAACTCGATATTCATTTGTGTTCCCAAAAAAAAGGAATGATATATAGTACATAAGTCTTGTTGTTCAAACATATTCTTAGTATGAACGCATTATAAAAAAATCCAATATAATTTGCCAGGTAGCAAAGAAGATCAATCTTTGGAGGCATATTGTTATTCATAATGACTCAAATCAAATTCGATATTAATTCATTTCACTTTTAATGCATTCATCTTTGAATATAAATATAGGCAATCAAAGTTTCTTATGAATTAAACAACATCTCCTTAGCAAGTGGTTTGACGCCTTGAATCTTTGGGAGGAAGTTCTGAGTTCAAGTCTTGGCTTGACATGTATCTGTGAGTTTCTCACAGATGGGTGCCTCTGTCTTACAAGGTTGGGTGTGTGAGTGTGTTTTCAATTCATTGTACTCTCAAAAAAAAAACATCCTTAACATCACACATTCATATAGTCAATCTAAAATTTATTTCTAGTTCAAAGAATGTGAAAGAATATACATTTATGAGAAATGAGAATCTATCAGGCAATTCAAAGGATTTGAAGGTTGTTCTTCATTGCCTCAGAATTATGGAATCAAATACGATGGAATAGCATTTTTTAAATGAACAATTACCATCCTTTAAGGCAAGCTCTATGAATAAAATTGTAAAAAAAGAAAAATCACTCATGTGTTGATATATTTAGGTAGTGATGTGTACACTCTAGGACTTCCGGGGCACCTTTTTCCCTCTTTAGGAGGTTTTTCCCCCGGCTTGTATATACGCCTATTGCCCTAATGGGCTACTTATCTTTGTATATTCTAGTGGTAATACATTCAGTATTGTGTGTTGTGCTCCAAGTTTTCTTCTTCTTCCTTGTGCTGTTCGCGAGTTTATGCAAACGTCTAACTCCAACAATTGTATCAGAGCAGGTCGTCACTTCATCTAGGGCATTGTGACACCTCTCCGATTGTAGTCTCACTATCGCACAAATTTTGGTGAGCATACTCAGGGTGTTTCAAAGATCAAAACCGCTTCGCTCTGTCATGCTGAAATCGCAATATGAGCTTGTTTCGGCCTCCGAATGCACTATCGTAGTGCTTGTGTAGCCTATTTCGTCTTTTTCTACCAAAGGTATATACCAGTTTCTATTCGCCAATATAGGCATCTCAAAGCCTGCTACATGTTTAGAAGAAATCATCTGGGCAGTTCTATTCAACTTTTTGAGATACAAGCAATTTTTTGCATCAAGGTATTTTAATCACCGGCCATGGCTGAAAGCAGTGATGCATTTTATATGTTGGCTATTGAGGATAAGTTGGATGGTACCAACTACCCATTATGGGCTTATATGATGTGACATGTATTGGTTGCAAAGGGATTGTGGAACATTGTGCAGGGTGTCGAAAAACGTCCTATCACACCTACAACTGTTACAACTATAGGTACTGAAGCCGATGTAGAAGGTGTGGAAGATGGTGATATTCTACATATTCCTGTTCGTGCTACGGTTTCTGCTGCACCCACTGTAGTGCAAATTCGTTGGGATGGTAGAGATGCCCAGGCACATGCATTGATAGCTTTGTCTATCAAACGTGCCATTACTCCTCACATTCACTTTTGCAGAATAGGTAAGGATGCTTGGGATACACTTACCACATTGTACCAGGCTAGGAATGAGCCTCGTGTTGCTTACCTCTGAAAACAATTGGAGAGTGAGACATGAATGAAGGTGATTCTATGGATAGTTTTTTGACAAAGATCAAGGATTTGAGGGAATAATTGATATCTGCTGATGAAGTCCTTCCTAATAGTTCACTTGTGTAGACTAATCTGAATGGTCTTTTTAACTCATAGCAGAGTTTTGCTTCTACTCTTCGGTTGATGATGAAAGGGAATCCAAATGCAGTAACATTTGAGGAGTTAGTTTTTGTTCTATTGCAGGAAGATCAGTCTAGGCAGAACAGGTCTATTATGCGTGTCGCAGGTCAAGCCTTCTTGATTAGTCAGAAGGGCAAAGGAAAATGGAGCTCTTTAACTAGTGAACAAAAATCTGCTAATTCTTCACAATCGAAAAGGGAAGACAAAGATTAGAAGAAATCGAAAAAGCAAAAATTGTTTTGCAAATACGGTAAAGCAAATGATTATGTCATTAAGAATTGTCCAAAACTAGCTGCTAAAGAGGCAAAGAAGAAAGAGGCTGAAATGGTTGTTGCAGAGGCCTCTACACCAAAAACAGAGTCTGCTAATCTTGTACAGGATGAAGAATGGGCGTTTACTACTGTTTGTAGTTTTGAGCCATCTTCTCATGAGTAGTGCATGTCTGCAGTAGACTCAGATGTTTGGTACTTTGATAGTGGGGCGACCAAACATATTACCTCGAAATGCAGTTTCTTCTCTTCACTAGAGCCTGCCCCTACAGGGAATACTGTCACATGTGCCAACAACTCCTCTTATCCTGTCATGGGAGTTGGTAAGATCATTTTGACTACTGGTGATGGTAGTTCTTTCACTTCGTCATATGCTTTATTTATGCCAGGGATCAAGAAGAATCTGTTATCAGTTTTGGCTTTAGCCAAGATTGGCTTGATTATGAAATTTGTTGATGACATGTACAATTCATAATCTCTCAAATGGTGATGTGATTATTGCTTGTGGCATTTTATCTCGTGGGCTGTATAAGCTCATAGATTATGAAAAATCTATGAATGATTAAGCATGTGCAGTACATGATTCTTAGGCTATGTCAGATGCAAAGCTTTGGCATGCACACTTTGGTCATTTGAATTTTACTAGTTTGTTACATCTGCAGAAATATGAAATGCTATCCTCTTTGCCCAAACTTGAGGCACCAATAAAGATGTATGTGAAGGCTATGTTTTGGGCAAAATGTAGCATTCCTCGTTTCCAAAAGATGGTTTAGTTCGAGCTACGCAGAAATTACAGCTTTTTCACACTGATGTCTGTGGTCCTATGCAAACTCCCTCTTTTGGAAGTTATATTTACTTGGTGACTTTCATTGATGATTTTTCCAAGCATGCATGGGTATATCCATTGAGAGCAAAGTGCAAAGTGTTTATGTGCTTCAAACAGTTTCTGGTTTTGGCTGAAAATTTATCAACATGTAAAATGGGCACCCTCTGTTCTGATCGAGCAGGGGGCATATGTCTTCTGACTTTAATGCATTTCTAGCTCAACGTGGGATAAAACATCAGTGTAGAGTGCCGTATACACCTCAAAAAAATGGAGTTGCTAAATGGAAGAACGTCACTCATGGAGATGCCGAGATGTATGGTCATGAGTCAGGCTTTACCACATAGTTTCTAGCTTGAGGTTGTTTTGTATGGAGCATGTATACTTAACAAGTGTCCCACTAAAGTGCTGCAGTCTTTCACTCCATATGAGGCTTGGCGTGAGCCCAATCCATCTGTTGCTCATCTACATGCTTTTGGTTGTCTAGAATATGCATTAATGCATGAACAAGATCACAAAAAATTGGATGATAAAGCAGTAAAATGTATTTTTGTTGGATAGAGTTCTAAAAGTAAAGGCTATCATTTGTATCATCCACTGACGAAACGCATTCTAGTTAGCGATGATGATGTTTTTGTGGAAGATACTATTCAGCCATTGCTTTCATGTACTAAGGAGACATTTGTTAGCTCCAAAGACATGTATGATACTTTACTGCCTCTTTTTACATATGGAGACTCTAGTGCTGGTCCTAATGAGGCAACTTCTCACCCTTTGCATGTTTCATGTGATGATGAAGATCATTCCATTTCTGATGCAAATTTACATGATGCACTTGTATATGAGAGAGCTGATATTGAGCAGGCAAAAACTATGCCAAAATGGCTGGTATAGACTTTGTGTGACAGCAAAATAGATACAACTCTATCATATCATACTTGGTCAAGCTCTCATAGTGCCTCTTTTGCATCAGATCACTATGCTATGGCTGCCTCTAGTCTCTTTGATGAGATTGAACTTATTTTATTTTGAAAAGATACATGCCTATCTCATTGCACATGGTTTTGAGAACAGTCCAACTGAAAGCACCTTATATGTTAAGCATGTTAATGATGTGCTTTTGATCATTGTGGTGTATGTAGTTGCTTAGTGCATAGTGGTAAGCCCATATTCATGAGATTAAAACAAAACCGAATCCCATTAGTTTTAATAACTTGAGAAAATTGGAAAAGTTAGCTAATCAATTGACTTGTCAATCACTACCAAACTATGACATGGGAAAGAAGAGGTACATGACATCTCTGCTTGTACAAAGATTCAAGGTAGTGTGAGGGAACTATTTCAAATCCCTAAAAGTCTTCTAAAATCTACCCACGAGCCCTAGGATGACTCCCATTTATGATGGAAGTCTAAAGGGTGAGAACTAAGTGAAAACAGTCTAGGATCTTTCATGGCATTCTTACCAACTTGGTGGGGTATTGTCCTTTGTACCATGTCTAGTTATGTGAATGCATATCCAAGGAGACTTTAATCTAAGTGCAAGGATGTGTTGGCTTCGTTTGAAGCAAAGGGACTTAAGGGATTTACAATGGCATGCCTCATGTAGATGAGAATCTCCATGCATATGAGGATGAATGAATGAGTTCCTCCTCCTAATGTATACCTCTAGATAAGGCTCTAGCCAAGGGGATTTTCACTAAGCAAGTACACACACATATGCCATGTGTCCCAAATCTCTAGAGTCCTTTATGGTGTATCTGATTCCTCTGAAGTTTAATCAAGTAGATTTTCTAGAAGGCTATGGAGTTCTTATGGTAAAACACGCATCCACAACCCTCATGGGATTTGAGCCCAAGATCTCCTCCTTCCCATCCTTGATAATCAACCATAGGCTAAGCTTCTTGCTTGCCTATAGTCTAGAAAATCTTAAGTTTGACTTAATCTCTTAGGCTAAATCAAGTAACTTTATAATATTCCTCCCCCCTTGAAAACATTTTTGTCCTAAAAAATAGAGTTATAAATAACTATAGGTATACCCCCTAGTCTAAAAGAACACATGTTCATTGATCATGGTTTCTAGCTTAAAACTTGAAAGAGGGAAACTAGTGTTGTATTGTAGAGAATCATTACGAGGTGTAATTTTCTTTAATTCCATGCTTTTGATTTTCCAAGCACTCTTTACAAAATGACTTTGTATATGCCCTTCTCATGTTCGAAGTATCCTTTCAGGTTCATGAGGAACCATTTCGCTTATTGGAAATTGAAGTATATTCTACTTCTCGGCTAGATTATTTAAATCTATCAGGATCTTTATTAATTTGGCTAACATGCAATACTAGATGAATACAACTTTTTTCTTGAAGTTTTGATTCATAGACCATATGCCAACTTTCTTGATGATTTGAAAAAGGCCACAATATCCAAGTGATAACTTGGCACATTTGTGGGTCTTAAATTTTTGTGACCATTTAGGAATGTAGAGATAAACTTGATCCCCAAATTGAAAGAGACTTCTCATCTCTTTGGATTGGCATAAGCTTTTGATCGATCTTGAGATCTTTTAAAGTTTTACTTAGCTAACTTGAGAATAGAACTCATGTCTTGAAGAAATTCTTGATTTTCCTCTGCCCTTTTATTTTGGAGTCCAACTGCATAGGGGGACCTCAAATGAAATGCATACATCAACGTGAGTGGACTAAATTCAATTGATCTATTCTTGGACTATTGTAGATGCTCTTCCATTTTCCTTTTCAAATCTCCAAGGGATGCACTATTCCTCCAATCTTTAACCTTTGCACTTTATTTATTTGACATTTATGAAACTTAGACACATTTTTGAACATCATGATGTATACTTGGCCAGTGAAAATGACATTTAACTAATTCAAAGGTTTAGTTAAAGCCTAGATGTTCAACACTTGGAGCATCATAGAATTCCAAAAAGTATTGATTTTGTATGTCTAGCTTACTTGGGACAAAAACCTTACCTTTGTAAAGCAAATGATAATCTTGGATGGAATAATTCTTAGATTTTCCATTAGAAGTACTTGCTTCACTTGCTTTACTCTTTTCAACTGCTTTCCAAGCTTGACTATAGCTTGGATCATCTTTAAAACATCATTTTAATTTTGAAGTGAATTCACTGTGAACTTGTAAAAAACTCAGATTATTAAATAAAGGCATATGATTTAAGGCATCTACCACCATGTTGAAATTTTCTTTTTCATATCCCTTGGAGTTTTGAGGTCTACAAAAGCACATGAACAACACAAGGAAGAAGCAGCAGCTTAGATTACAACACTTAAGTATTTCGATTTAAAGTAGAAAACCAAGCTCCTGGCACTGCACACAGTACTCCACACAGAGGCTATAGAGAGCACGAACACAAACTCCTTAGGTGTTACAAATGCTGTTGAACTTATAGTCTGTGGTTGACTAGACCACTATATGTTTTATTAAAGAACATATGCAAAAGTGTTTGATGGCCATTTGGCCTTTCACATGGACACTAATGGTAACAAAATCCCACCAAAAGCCAACATGGCCAAAGTAACTATGGGAGAAAAATGAAGAATGATAAAGAATACTTGAGTGTAAGTATACAAACTATACCTCCCACCTGATGGGCATGTTACATAGTATACAAATGACTATGTAAGATCATGAATCAAGTAACTTCCATCAAGTAACAACAGTGTTGAAAGCTATCCTGTGGTAGAACTTTGGTCAAAGCATCTGCAACATTATCTCGAGTATAAACCTTCTCAAGAATAATGTGCTCATTGGCTAATCAATCTCTAATGAAGTGATACCTCACCTCAATGTGCTCGATCTTTGCATGATAGACCGATTCAGATCCAAAGCAATGGCACTCTGACTATCATTGAGTAAACAAGGTACATGCTGAGGTAGACCCATATCACAAGCAAGACCAGAAAGACACAATGCTTCCTTACATGCTTCACTTGCTGCAACATACTTTGCTTCTGTGGTGGAAATAGCTATACATTCTTAAAGGCAAGATCTCCAAGACACTTCCAGCAAAATGAAAAATCTACCATGATGTAGATTTATGATTGTCTATACAATCAAGATAGTCAGAATCTGTGTAACCAATAATGGATGCTTTTCCCCTACCTAAACATAGACACTTGTCCTTAGTGCCACTCAGATATTGTTATCGTTAGTGTCCATGTGAAAGGCCAAATGGCCACCAGACACTTCTTTGTATATGTTCTTTAATAAAGCATATAGTGGCCTAGTCAGACACAAACTGTAAGTTTGATCGCATTCTTAAGACCTAAGAAGTCTATCTTCGTGCTCCATGTGTACTCTGTTTTTTTGCATATTATGCAGCCTTTGTGCGGAGTACTGTGTGTGGCCTTAGGAGCTCAGTTTTGTACTCCGAGGATATTGACGTGGAGCTCTTGAGAAGGAGAGCACACCGTGGTGCATTTCCATCAAATTACTTCACTGGTATCAGAGAAGTTCGATGCAAAAGCTTTGTTCCCTTTTGTGTGAGTTAAGCGAGCACCCCCCTCCCCCTGCTTCCTCCAAGGCTTACGATTAAGGTGGCGAACAAGGCATAGACCTTGGCATACCTTGTCATCCAGTCACCAAAGTCACCGTTGGCGCCATGGGCTACGTGCAAGGGAGGACCTCAATGATCAAGGAAGATAGAGGTTCTTGGTACTTCCCGGGAGGTCACCCATCCCAGTATTGTTCCCCCCAGAGCTCGCTTAACCATGGCAATCTCTTGCCACTAAGCTACACTCTTGTGGTGTTTGAAGAAGGGGAAAAACTAAGGTTAACATTACCTTGAGCATGTTTTGGTCCCCTCAAAGCTTCATTCTTTGCTTTCAGAGATTGTTTTTGAAGCATTTTTAGGGTGTCTTTTGGAGCCATTTTGGAGTACTTTCGCACAAAGTTCTCCTCACACAAGTCCAACATCACAAAGAGTGTTCTTTGTACTTCTCCGACAATAAATATCAACCTTTGGGGCTATGTTTTTATCCACACTTGTAAAACTAAAGGTTTCTCAAAAGTTTTTTCAGTTTTTGTGGGAGCAACCACTGCAAATTTGTGCAGGTTTTTTAGCTTAAAACATCAGAGTTGACAGACACTTGCAAGTATTGTTGGCTAGTTTTTTGGGCTATGCATTCAACCTTTTAGTGTCACTTTACTGCATATATTGAGTAAATACATACCATGTATGCTTCTATGGATACCGCTTATGTACGTCCATGTGGTCATTGATATAGCGGTTACATTTTTTGCATAAATCCTTTAATGTTTGATAAAGAGGGTCATGGTGAGGTTTTCTTAATTATGAGACACCCAGATGTCTGTCACAAGGAAGGAGATAAGGAAGAGAGCTCACACACACACTCTCACTCTCAAGGAGAAGCACACACAGAGATTGAGGCAAGGAAAAATGATCTTCTTCTTCTTCTTCTTCTTCTATTACATAAAACGGGATGTACAAGAATGACCTCAAAACAAAAAGACAACAAGTGCAATATATAAAGATCAGTACATAAGGAAAAAACCTAATGCCCACGAATGAGTGAGCTAGCAAGGAACAAATATGCCATCACTCTCGGTAGATAAATCTAATAAAGCTCAATGAAGTATCCTTGACATATACCGGCGTGACCACTATACATGTCAGAGAAACGAAAAACTGGTACGTGTCATCCTGGATCATCACATGTTGAGCTTGATATCTCAAGACTCCCCCTCAAGCTCAAAGCCATATCCTGTAATCCAAACATCTCCCAAAACTTCTTCAACTTCTCAGCTCCAAGTGCTTTGGTGAAAATATCAGCAACTTGCTCATCTGTTCTCACATAAACAAGATCAATATCACCTGCTAATGCCTTCTCTCTGATGAAGTGATAATGTACCTTGATATGCTTTGTTCTAGCATGGAAAATAGGATTTCGTGCTAATTGTATACTGCTAAGATTATCGCAATAAATAGTGATAGGCTTTCCCACTTCCACACCTAAATCTGCAAGTAGCATTTCTAGCCATGATGCCTCACATGCTGCCATTGCAGCACCTCTATACTCAGCCTTTTTACTCGACAAAGCAACAGTGGGTTGCTTCTTGTTGCTCCATGTAACAACTACAATCCCAAGTGAGAATAGAAAACCACTAGTAGATCTTCTATCTGGAATGCTACCAGCCCAATCTGCATTAGGTATCCAAAAACCTGCAAAACTACACCAACCTCATAAAATAATACATAATCCAAAGAAGCACTCACATAATGTAGAGTGTGCCTCAGAGCATCCAAATGTGGCTTCTTGGGAACCTGCATAAACATACTTTCAAGTCCAACAGTATAATTTAGATCAGGCCTTGTAATTGTGAGATATATAAGACTTCCCATAATTTTCCTGTACATAGTAACATTTTCCAATGCTTCACCTAATGTAGTATCCAACATCAAATTCTGATCTAGTGACATAGAATTGGCTTACAATCAAGCATACCATACTTTTGGAGCATATTCAAGGCATATTGCCTTTGCATATACCTGTTTCTGTATGTATAAACTTAATGCCCAAGAAATAGCATAGCACACCAAGATCTTTCATGTTGAATTCCTGCATAAGAAGTTTCTTTACCTCTTTGATGCTTTCTTCATTATCACCACATAAAATCAGGTCATCAACATAAATAGCCACAATCGTGATGCCATCATCAGCCTTCCTTGCATATAGTGAATGATCTGCATCACACATAGAAAACCCAATGCTAGTTAAGTAATCAGCAATCCTTGCATGCCATGCTGGAGGGGCTTGCTTCAGCCCATAGAAAGCCTTTTGCAACCTGCAGACATATTCTGGATGCTTTGAATCTTCATATCCTTGTGGCTGGTCCATATATACTTCTTCCTGTAACTCACCATGTAGGAAAGCATTCTTCACATCCATCTGATGCAAAGTCCATCCTTTTGTTGTAGCTAATGCAACAAGTGTTTTGACAGTAGACATTTTAGCTACAGGGCTGAATGTTTCCTCATAATCAATGCCATATGTCTGTGCATATCCTTTAGCTACCAATCGTGCTTTATACATGCTTATGCTACCATCAGCATTATGCTTTACCTTGTAAACCCATTTGCAGCCTATGGGTTTCTTTCCTTGCGACAATGGAACCAGCTTCCATGTATCATTTCCATAAAGTGCAGCCATCTCCTCATCCATAGCTTTTTCCCAATCTACAATTCCAATTGCATCTTCAAAGCAAGAAGGTTCAACATCTTGTATTACCTTTTTCATGTAGGCACAATGACGAGCCATATAACTGTCATACGTCAATCGTTGCATTGAATTCCGCATCCTCCCAGATCTTCTTGGTCCTAGGTCACTTCTCCTTGTATCATCTATATGTTCCCTTCTTACTCCTGGAGTCTTCACAGAGGGCAGTCCAAGTTCCTCATCAAGAATCTTTTTTGAACTGCTTTAATCTCCATCAACATCTTCAAAACCTACACATGTTTTATGACCTGTAGAAAGATTTTCTTTACCTTTCTTGGATGTATTTGATGAATTTGCTAGACTGAAATTTCCACGCAATATTCCACTCCATGGATTTGAGTTGGAACTATTGCTTGGTGATGCATCCGGTCCACTCAAAACTTGCGATTCTGCACTTGATTTTTCAGCATTTTCTTTGTCATTTGGTTCAAGATTCAGTCCTTCTTTGGCATCTGCATAGAAGCTTGACATTTCATCAAATACCACATCTCTGCTCACCTTTACCTGTCGTGTGAGTGGGTTATAACATTTATATCCCTTTTGCTCAAGGGAGTATCCAATGAAGACACACTTTTTTACTTTTGGTTCAAGCGTCGTCCTCAATTCATTTGGGACATGTACATATACAATACAACAAAAAACTTTCAGATGTGATAAGTTTGGCTTTTTACCTGTAAACTTCTCTTCAGGTGTAACTTGATGTACAACAGCAGTCGGAGTTCTGTTATGATGTATACAACATTATGCACAGCTTCTGCCCAATAACGAGGTATATTATTCTCATCCATCAAGGCTCTTGTTATTTCTACAATATGTCTATTTTTGCATTCAACAATGCCATTCTGTTGTGGTGTGTACCTACATGAAAATTGACGCCGAATTCCATGATTTTGTAGAAAATTGTTGAACTCATTTGACATGTATTCACCTCCTCCATCAGATCTTAATGTCTGAATGTACTTCCTTGTCTGCTTTTCCACCATAGCTTTAAAATTATGGAAGTGAGTGAACAACTCGCTCTTCTCTTTCATGAAATATACCCATACTTTGTGTGTATGGTCATCAATGAAAGTAACATAAAACCTCCAACCGCCCATAGATGTGGTCTTTGTTGGACCCCAAACATCTGTATGTACTACTTCTAGTACATTCTCACTAACATGCTTGTCATGTGGAAATGATGCTCTTGATTGTCTACCAAATTGACATGCTGCACATACCTTTTGCATTTCTGCAACTTTGAAATTTGGTAGTCCATGGACAATCTCCTTTGACTGCATCAATTTAAGCCTTTGCAAGTTTGCATGTCCAATCCGTTTGTGCCACATCTCTATATCTGCAATAACTCCTGCACCTTTTGCAAACATGGCTGCATTCATTTTAGGAATCTTCACATTTAAGATGAACATCCTACCCACTTTGTTTCCTTTGGCAACCAATTGTCCATCCTGCTTGTACTCTTCTACATATAATCCATCAACATTAAACCTGACTTGTAATCCCTGGTCAACCATTTGTCCAGCAGAAACCTGATTCTTTGTTATATTTGGAACATGCAACACATCAGCAAGATGTTTTACCTTTCCATCCTCCATCGATAGTGCTATGTTTCTTGTATGCTCAATAGGATGTGATGTGTCATCACCTGTTTCAACATATCCAGGAACTCGCAATTTTTGCAAAGTACTAAACCATTTGGCATGATTGGTCATGTGATTTGAAGCAGCTGAATCAAAATACCAGACATTATCATTTGATTTTGAAACACCAGCAGACATCGTATTCATCATGTGATGTTGAACCCTGAACAGCTTCTCAGAATCTTCTGCACTTGTGGATGCATAGTTATTCTGCTGCCTTTTGTTATTTTGATTCTTCAACCTATAGTCATGCTCAAAGTGTCCACGTTTACCACAATTCCAACATCCTTTATTGTCATTACCTGAATCATTTCTTTAGAAATTTATGCAGCCTCTTTGGCTCCCCCTACCTCGAAACTGTCCTCTTCCTTCTGCATGATTCTGTTGTTGACTTTGGTCTTGGTTACTATTTCCTCTTCCACTTTCAAAACCTCTACCTCTACCTCTTCCTCTACCAGAGTAGAATACCCGCTCAGAACTAGATTTTCCTTGGGAGTTTGAATCCTCACCATGATTTTTTTCTACAATAATTAGCATAGATACCAGATCAGCAAAATTTGAAATATTTTCCCTGGTCTGTATAGAAGTTCTGAACTGCTTATATGCAGCTCCTAAACCACGAAGACACACTTCCACCTTATCATCATCATCTACATTCACGCCAATAGATGCAAGTGACTCACATATGCTTTTGATTTTCAGGGTATAGTCACTTACCGACATGCTCTTTTTCTCCAAGGTATGCAACTCGTTCTTGAGGTGAAATTTCCATGCCTTTGTATTGGTCTCATACAATGTGACCAAACTGTTCCAAGACTCTTTCGGAGTTTTGGCATCCTATATGTGCCCAATCATGCTATCCTATATGCTAACAGATAGCCAATACATTACCTTTCATGCTCCTTGATTCCATTCCTCATATGCTCTTATTTGTTCTGCTGTCTGATTCCTTTCTGGTAATTGCAGAGCATTTTCATTCTCTCCTTCGATGTACTTCTAGTAGCCTTTTCCCATCAAAAAATTCGTCATTCTGAATCTCAAAGCATGGAAGTTCTTCTTGTGTAGCTTATCACTCATAAGTTGACTCATTCCATCTGTGTTCTCTGCAGCAATACACAACACTGCAAAACACTACAATCAGCACTTCTGCTTGAACACTGTTGCACTATGACGTGATGGTTCGATCTTAGAAAAACACAATTTTTGTGTATCAAAATACACGAAATCGCTTGAAATTCTGGATCTAGAATATATGAGTTTTGACAAACATGACATAAGTTATAGTTTTTGAAATTGACTTGGTTTTTCTATGGGCCCCACCTTGCGGGCTTGAAACAGAGGTCGAGATGGCTCTGAAACTTTGATTTGACAAAATATTTTGAGGTCTTCTACCTTCACGCCGATTTTCATAGCAAAAAGAGGTCGTTTGTTAATCACGTTTTCTCCTTGCTTTGCTGCGTACTCTTCACTGTCGCCTTCTCCACGAGCTCTCTACAGCCACACTAGCTTTGATACCATGTCACGACAAAGGAGATAAGGAAGAGAGATCACACACACACTCTCACTCTCAAGGAGAAGCACACACATAGATTGAGGCAAGGAAAAATGATCTTCTTCTTCTTCTTCTATTACATAAAAAGGAATGTACAAGAATGACCTCAAAACAAGAATCAACAAGTGCAATATATAAAGATCAGTACATAAGGAAAAAACCTAATGCCCACGAATGAGTGAGCTAGCAAGGAACAAATGTGCCATCACTCTCGATAGATAAATCTAATAAAGCTCAATGAAGTATCCTTGACATATACTGGCGTGACCACTATACATGTCAGAGAAACAAAAAATGGTCGTGTATCAAGATTTCCAGGTATCGAGTATCGTTTTCAACCAAGTATCGTGTATCGTACATACAACGATCACGATACCTATCAAAGATCGTGTATCGTGTTGTCACAGATCGCGATACTTACCGTGTATCGTATATCGTGTATCGTGGTCTATCGACCGTGATTCTTGTGAAGTATCGTGTATCGCATTTGGACAAGTATCGTGTATCGTGACTGTAAAGATCGCGATACTTCAGAAGTATCGTGTATCGTATAAGTTCAGGTATCAAGTATCGTGTGCATCCAAGTATCGTGTATCGTTTGTGTTCAAAGATCGTGTATCGTGTAACTTTGGAGTCAAGTGTCGTGACTTGAAAATTTCATTTTCAGTCAATTCCCAGCCAAAATGTTTCTAGAATTCTAATCCATAGTGAAGAGTTCTAGAAGCTAGAGGTTAGCAAGGACTGATCAGAGTTGTTAAGTGGATGAACCTGAGATCTGGAAGAACCCTAGGAAGCCGAAGAAGTGTAATCTCTTCTGTAGGTAGTGTAGCCGAGCCAAGTAGCCGTACACATTACTCGGAGACCTCCAGTGAGTCAGAGGAAGAAATTCCCATGGCTTCAGAGGATATGCAGAACACAGTACCAATGATTAGCATGATGTCAATCATAGAGGGAGAGTATCGAACCTCTTTGGAGTATGTAAACACCAACCAAAATGAGATCCCTATTTATTTGGATGGTCTAAACAGATCAGTGGCCAGGTTAAAGAAGGCTTCAGAGGCTTACATAGTGCCTAGGCCTGCAGTCAAGTATGTAAGAGGTTTTTATATGGACAAAAGAGATATCCAGTATGTTGTCACAGAACACCCGGAAAACATTAATGAACATGGTGACGAAAACAATGCTTCAAACCTAAATGGGGAAGGGAATGAAGAGCGAGTAACTACACCTAGAGGGAGATCTACTATTGCTAGGGTTTGGAGAGGAGACCTGATTCCTCAAGATGACTCCCTAATGGATGTATATTTGATCAATGGGATGGAGCATCTTCTTAGAGCACATTCTTCAATATGGGAAGCTGCCCCTAATCCTGTCACCATCTATGAGTTACAAGATCCTGATTTCCCCACCATCATCACATATTTGGATAAGAATCCGAGAAGATATTGGCCCTTAACGGAATTAGAACGAGCCGAGTTGAAATATCAGAATATTCTAGTGTTTCCCCCTAGGGACCAAGCCACTACTTCACGAAACCCACTTGGAATGTCTCAGAATGATTCATATCAACAGTCGGCTCAAACACAACAAACACAACAAACACAACAAACCCAAATCCCGGTTAGACCACATGTGCAGTTTGCAATGCCTACAAATAACCCTAATTACCGACCTCAACCACCTGTCGACCCAAGACATGGAATTCCTGCCCCAGTCAGACCACCGATAGTAAGAGGACCAGGCATACCCATAGGAAGACCAATTTTCCCAGTAATGCCTAGACCGCTCGAGGCAGGAAGAAGATTAAGGCCAATCCAAGTTGCCAAATGCATGAGAAACCACTACGATGGCTCTAGTGAACCTTACAATCATATAGCCGAATTTAAACAAGTAATCAGATCCGAACAAGTGGAAGATTTTTTAATCCAATATGAGTCCTTTGGTCTTACTTTGTCGGACACTGCGTTAGCATGGTTCCAGCCTTTGGACCCTAATAATTTTCAAAACCTGGAACAAGTCTATCAAGAAATGATTGAGGAATTCACTAAGTCAGGAATTAAAAACAACTCATCATCTTTGATCCATAGCTTTAAGCAAGCCCCTACAGAATCAGTAAGATTGGCAGCAAGAAGATTCAAGCAGTATGTGGACAGATGCCCAGTGGAAGAGAGACCTACCCAAAATAAAATGGTGTCATTATTTTTGGAAGGATTATTGAACGGATCATTAAGATCTCTGGTATATGTAAAGAGAGTCCAAACTTTGCAAGAATGCATGAAGGAATGTATAGACCTAGAAGACAACTCAGCAGAAGATTTGAAAATACCTCAAGGTAGCTTGAAAAGTGAAGATTCGGCCAGTAGCACATCAAACCCTAAAAACAATGTAGAGGAAATAGCTGATTTGGTAGCAAAGAAGCTGAACATTCAAGAACAGAGGAACTACCCCAATAACCCTATAAGAGTGCCCATGCTTAGAAGATGTCTGCAGTGCGGAGGTGATCATCCCTCTCACTTCTGCACTAGGGGAGTAGTCCCACCACCTGCTTATGCTTATAATAGACCCACCGTCCCAGGACCTCTACAATATTGCAGTATAGAACAAAAATATACAAATCACAGTACAGAAAATTGCCCTTACAATAGGCAATCGAGACCAGCACAACCATACATGAGACCTTATGGATACTCTCAGAGAGAGCAAGGAGGTGAAGCATGGAGGTACCCTACTTATCAGCAGCACGCACCAGTGCCACGACCATATGCATATCAAGGATACACCCAACCACAACCAGTACTAGGACAACAACCGCCCCATCCTCAGAACGTTGTCCCAGTCAAGATAGCTCAACCTGAAGAAAACCTAGAGAGAGCGATAGTCCCAACCACACCATTGGCTAGTAATGAACCATATGACTCATCTTACGACCACAGTCAAGGAGCATATCCCAATTATGAAAGCTCTATGATAGAATATGGACAACTGTACGAACCATATGCCTACGGCATGGAAGTATCAGATAGTTCCTACGGATATGAGCAGGACTATGTGTCATTAATGTACACAGCCCCTAGAGCAACCATACCACCCCGACCCATGAACATACCGCTTGTGCCCAGAGGACCATGCTACAGATGTGGAGGTGATCACTATATCAGAGAATGTACATTGCCAAACCCACCACCTCCACAACGAGTCTGGGAAGGTTATTGTAGTGATTGTGGTAAGGAACATCTTTTCAGAGATTGTCCCAAGAACCCCAACAAGGTTACATCCAACGTGCAAATCAATGTGATTGAAGTAATCGAATCATCAGGGAGCGATAAGGAATACACTGTACCATTGAAGGCGATAACAAGAGCCAAAGCTAGAGAGACCCCAGAAAAACCTGAAAAACACAATCAAAGTGGCCCAGAGATGAATACACCCACATCTCAGAGAGTTGAAGACTCGGAAGAGCCAGAGAAAAGTGTTGTAAGTAAAAGAACACAAAGATGGAAGAACCGTAGAGATAGGATAAAAGAAAATAAGTTACTACAGAAGAAGGAAAATGAGAAGAACGAACAAAACCCAAAAGAGGAACAGAAAATTGAAGAAGAAAACAAAAATGAAAAGTACAAAAAAGAAGAGGTAGGATCAGTCTTAGCAGATCCCATGCCTGAAGAATTAGCCATGTGGATTCAGGCATATAAGGCACGAATAAGGGCAGGACCTACCATAGAACAATATGAAAGAGAATATCCTAGAGGTGACCTAGAGAAAGAGAGGTTGGAGATCTGCAAAAAATTAATAGAAGTTTCTCAACAGACCTTAGAAAAACCTGCATTGCCATTACCCAATACCCGAATTTCCGAAAGAGAATTCCAAGAGTGCGTTATCACTAATGACCATGAAAAATCCGAAGCGAGTAAGACACAGAATGGAAAATATTGTGAGGATAAAAGGGAAGGATCCATTGTTCCCGAAGTAGAAGGGAAATGGCCTAAAGATTTGTGGGCAAGCGTCCAAGAAGACAGATGGAAGAAAGTGGGAGGAATAGAACCACCCTTTGAAGAGATAGAAGCAGAAGAGGAAATAGAGGGTTCTATACCTGAATTAAATTCAGAAGAAATATTACCAATTGATCCAAGTAACGAAGAAAATGATAGTGTAAAGGTTTTGCCAAACTACACAGGAGAATACGAACATACTTCAAAATTGTATTGCATTCCCTCAATAAGGAAAAAAGAACCGAACCCATCAGTCCAAACATCGGATATCATACAACATCTTAAAAAGGTAAAAATCCCTTGTACCCTAACTTTGGAAGAACTGCTGAAGGTTAAAGCACATTTGAAGGAGAAATTAACCAGTCAATTGGAGATCAAGATGGAGGAAAAAGAGATATCTGATGAAGTAAACACAGTAAAGATCCCAGTGGATAAGGTAGGAGATTTTAGTGAGGGAGATGAAGGAAATACTTGCCTTGCAATTACTTATAGGGGTTATACCACCAAAGCCATCTTAGATTCCGGAGCTGGTGTAGGCATTGCGACTAGAGAAATCTGGGAGAAATGGGGAAAACCAGCTTTAAGACCAACGCGTATGAAGATACAAATGGCAGACGGACACACAGAAAGACCCTTGGGATTATTGGAACGAGTAGTTTTCACCACATGCAGAGTTGAATTTGAACACACCTTAGCAATATGTCAATTTGAAAGGGCGAGCAATTATGAAATGATACTTGGGAGACCTTTCATGAGACAGTTAAAGGTTGTGCAAGATTGGGGAAAAGATGTTGTATACCTACAACATGAAGGAACTACCACGAGAATAAATCTCCACACTTATACTTATCAAGATGTTCCCCCCTTACAATGGAATCAAATTCATAAGGAGGAAGACGATCAGTCAATTCACAGCATAGGTTCTAGTGACCAATCTTGGATGAACAAGGACACTCATCTATGCATATGCAAAACTGCCAAAAAGGAAGAGGATAGGAGAAAGGGATGGCAGCAAAGGCAAGGAGTAGCCAGGTCTGTACAAGATCCAGCTTACATGCCTCAAGTCTTTTTGGATGAAGAGTTTGAACCTCATGGTTGGATGGAGATTTTAGCGACCCTCGATGTATGTGTGAACGAAGAAGTAATAACTATGAATGAATGTATTGATGAGGAGGAAGGATATGATGTTAGTCTATATGTAGTAGTCCTTCAGGAGGCCGAAGAAGGAGAAGTGATAGAGAAAGAATGGAAGGAGGACTATGAGAGCATTGAGATGGAACAAGAACCAATGGAACCAGAGGATGAAAATCAAAAAATAGGTGTCACAGCTAACCAAAACAACCAGGAACCTATACAGGAAGAAGAGATGGAGTTAGATAAAGAGCCAGAAGGTGAAGAAAACAAGCCACAAGACCAGTTTGAAGTGCCAGCCCACTTCAAAAAATATGAAGTAGAAGAGAGAAAAATTACTATTCAAATGCTTAAAAGAGAAGCACAGCCAGGAACAGCATATGACAATAGAGAGCAAACCAAAAAGATACTAGTAACCGTAGATGAAGGAGAAGAACGATGTACTTTCATAGGACAGGATGTCTCAATGGAGGAAGAACAAGAGTTAATACGCCTCATAAGGGAATATCGGGATGTCTTTGCCTGGACCTATAAGGACTTGAAAGGAGTAGATCCATCTATATGTGCCCATAGAATCCCCATGACATCAGAAGCCAAACCTTCTAAACAAAGACCGTATACATATAATGACGTGTATTCAACAAAGATAAAGGAAGAGATAGATAAGTTGTTAGACGCTGGATTCATATATGAGATTGAGCACACAGAATGGGTGTCACCTTTGGTGGTTGTACCGAAAAAGAATGGGAAGTTAAGAGTGTGCATCAATCTGAAGAAAGTAAATGCCACGACCATAAGGGATAGTTACCCATTACCCATTACGGATCATCTGTTGGAAAGAGTGGCAGGGAAGGAAGTTTATAGTTTTTTGGATGGATTTTCAGGGTATAATTAGGTAGCCATTGCTCCTGAGGACCAACATAAAACCGCCTTTGCAACTGAGTGGGGAGTATACACCTTTAGAGTTATGCCTTTTGGTCTAACTAATGCCCCAGCCACCTTCCAAAGATTGATGTGCCATGTATTCAAAGAATTCTTGAGAAAAAGTATGGAGGTATACGTGGACGATCTATGTACTTATTCAACTATACGATCAGAGCACATCCCTGAACTAGAAAATATCTTTGCCAAGTGTCGACAATACCGAGTATGCCTCAACCCAGAAAAATGTGTCTTCATGGTTCGACAAGGAAAAATATTAGGACATATTGTCTCTAAAAATGGAATTTCAACTGATGAAGACAAAATCAAAGTAATTCTGGATTTACCAAGACCAAAGACTGCTAAAGAAGTACAAGCATTTATGGGACACTGTGGATATTATCGAAGATTTATACATATGTATGCCATAATTGCTAGACCTCTCTATGCACTCTTGACTCAATTTAATTGGACCAAAGAATGTGAGAAAGCCTTCAATGAGTTAAAGAATCGATTGAGTTCAGCACCAATCCTTCGAGTACCTAATTGGAATAAGCCATTTCACATTCATGTGGATGCTTCCAAGTTTGCCATTGGTTGCATCTTAGCTCAACCTGCAGATACAGGAAAGCTTGACCACCCTATAGCCTATGCCAGTAGACAATTAAATCAAGCAGAACGCAATTATACCACCACTGAGAGAGAAGGCCTAGGGATGGTGTACGCAGTGAAAAAGTTTAGACATTACCTGTTGGCAAAAAATTCAAATTCTTCATTGATCATCAAGCTTCATTGTACTTAGTCAATAAACCTTGCAATACCGGAAGACTAGTACGATGGTTCTTATTACTAATGGAATTTGATTTTGAGGTAGTAGTCAAGAAAGGAAATACCCACATAAGAGCAGATCACTTATCAAGAATGACCCATGGAGAACCACCCATAGGAGTACTTGATGATCTGCCAGATACATACCTTTTTAACTTGGAAGTATGTCCCCAATGGGCAGAAAAGTTGATCCCTATACTCACGCATGGACCTAAAGATGGGATCACACCAAACCAAACCCAAGACCTTTGGAAGACTAAAAACCTTCATATCATTGTTGGAAGTTTGTATCACCAAGATTCAAATGGATTACTCATGAGATGCGTTGAAGAGGAGGAACAGGAAATGTGGCTTTAGAAAGCACATATGAATCAATGGAAAACTCATTTGAATGCAAATGGAACACGGCAAACCCTGAGGATATTAGGCATATATTGGCCAACCATGCAGAGGGATGCGTATAACTATGTATCAGCATGCCAAACCTGTCAAGAACAAAATCCAGAAGAGAACTCTACTCTATGCTACTCCACAGTAGCACCGAGATGGAGCATGCCTCTGGTAAAGTTCTTAAAGACCCAAGAATACCTAGAAGGAGCCACTATAGCAAGGAAACGTGCACTTGTAGAACAGAGCAAGGATTATGCCATTATAGGAAAACAACTTTTCAAGTGAGGGAGAGATAATCAATTACGAATGTGCATTCATGAAGACGAATATCTTGCTGTTTTAGAGATGGCACATACAGAAGCCGCAGGAGGGCACTTCTCTGCAGATAAAACAACAAAAATGATCCTCTTTGCTGGCATGTGGTGGCCAACTCTACATCAAGATGCCTTAACATATGTGCAACGATGTGATACTTGTCAACGAACAAAATATCCAATTAGAAGAGACGAGATGCCACTGAGACCCATGATGAGCGCCAAAGCTTTCACTAAATGGGGGATAGACTTCATAGGACCCATTAGCCCACCAGCGAAAGGATCCCATGCCGAATATATAATTGTGGCCATAGACTATCTGACCAAATGGGTAGAAGCCAAAGCAACCAAGAAAAATGACGCAAGAACTACGACCAAGTTTGTTTTTGAGAACGTTTTTACTAGATTTGGATTACCGATAGAAATTGTGAGTGATAGAGGTACGCACTTTGTGAATGAAGTTATAGAAGCCTTACTGAATGAATTCTTGGTAATTCATAAGAAATCAGCTCCCTATCACGCACAAGCCAATGGACAAGCCGAAAGCTCGAATAAAATCTTGTGTGAAGTTCTCACAAATATTGTTAACAATGGTAGATCGGATTGGGATAAGCAATTACATCATGCTTTATGGGGATTTCGTGTAGCCTACAAAACCGCCATAGGCACTACTCCTTTTAACTTAGTATATGGACAAAATGCTATTTTGCCAATTGATTTCTTAATTCCCACTCTCAGAGCAGCAAACACTTACGAGTGGACGAGACATGAACTATCAGCTCAATTGGATCAAATAGAAAAGCTTCACGAAACTAGGTTACAAGCAGTAGCAGACATTTATGCTGCTAAACGGCAACAGAAAGCATACTTCGATGCTCACATTAAGGACAAAAATTTGAAGGAAGGAGATTTAGTTTTGGTATATACCTTGAAACAACACGCTAAGAAGTTGCAGAAGAGAGGATATAGCCCATTAATCATCAATCGTATATCGACAAGTGGAGCCATCAGCTTAGCAACCCTAGATGGGGAAGTATTACCAAACTATATCAGTGGATGTCGGGTGAAAAAATATCTAGAACCGTTGAATGAAGAAACAATGTCACGATTAATCAAGGGCAATAATAGATGAATTGAGGAGGAAAGGATACGAGAAGAAGCAAGACAGGAAGCACTAGAACGAATTAAGAAACGGAAAGAATGGATGAGAGAGAGATGAGAGATATCGACTAGGAGAAGAACTCATCCCAATGGCTAATTTTAGAGCCACTAAAAACCTAGGTTCACAGAGAACACAACCATATTTGAATCTGGGAGCAGGTAAAACAGAGTACCACTTAGTGGATGCTCTCATTGACACAGGAGCCGCCATAAGTTGTATCAAACTTTCTTTGACTCAGAAACTCAAGGAGGAATTACGTCCATCAATGGCACAGTTGATAGGAATAGAAGGAACAATTACTCAATGTATAGGTGAAATCACCTTACCTCTACATCTTGGCAACAACATTATGGAACAGAAGCTATTAGTGTGTCATGATCAGGATTTACTCGAAGAGGTAGTGTTAGGTCAAGACTGGATTTACGAATATGAGGTGACCATTCAATTGGCTTTAGGATACATCTCAACCAAGATAGGACATCGTGAAGTATTCAGTTTGCTAGACAAACGACCAATAAAAGCCGTAAGCATAGAGCCAAAAATTCACTCTAATAAACGTAAGCATGAGTGTATGTTCAATAGCACTATAGAAACCCCTTCATTAAATACTTCATGTGAGGATGCACTGAGTACCGTTTGCACCTCATCTCCTGATTCCACAAGTCACAAGAGTGTCAATCAATCTGAAACCTGCCCCAGTAAAGCACCATGCATCAACGAGACTCGTCCTCTGAGTAATTCAAGGTCTATACCTATTAGAATATACCCTATTCCGTACACCAAACAAGCGTGGATAAGAAAGGATCAAAAGGATGCATATCTTCAACAACGGAAACAACTTCGACATCAGAGCAACCAATCAAATAAGAAAGCAAATCAATTTGAGCACCAAAGTCAACAACGAAGTGCTAGGATATGGATTCCAAAGAAAGTAGTAGCCGCCCAACCGGATCGAGTGCAAATATGGATTCCAAAATCATGTGCTCCAAAGACGCTAAACTGAAATGATGAACCTCAGCATAAGAAGAACCAATATGGTCTAAGGGTAGTACAACCAAAGAAGATTAGCTACAGGAAAGAAAAGAAGTCTGTAGTTGCAACAATAGCCAGTCCAAGATTCAAGAAGCAGATGGAGCAGACGTACAACAAGAGAAGCACCACCTTCATAAAAAATGTTCGGGATACAATACGTCCCAACAGAATGAAGCAGATTTGGATGCCGAAAGACAAAACAAACTGCATGCATCATCCAACTACTTCAAGTTGCACACATTTGGAGTTATCAGGTCCCAAAGTATGCATGATAGGGCCACCTTACAAGGCCAAGCATTCGGCACATCTTTCTTCTATTTCAGGATAGTCGAGCACATTTTCCTAATGGGAAATAGGAGAGCAATTGTACATACATTAAGAAAATCACTTAAAAAATAATAACCGCTTCAGCTATGATCTAACTTTTCTGTTTTTCCTTTCAGATGAAAACTTAAAAAATATCTAAAATATGGAAAAATCTAGGTATTACCTTTCTCACACCCACGGGAAAGGGACAACACCATTCACTCGGAGCAACGTCAAGCTTATGACAAAGAAATGAAGGAAGATTTCTGATAGTATATGACCACTAATTCATACTCTATATTGAAAGCAGGTGGCATCTACTAATTCTGAAGCTACGCAAGAGGAAGAGGTCCATCTTCTTCCACTCGAATCCATAACAAAAGCAAGAGGCCATTGGTTTCTGGATGACCAACCAGTGTCAGACCTCATTTTCATGGCCACTATCAAGATTATGGATAGGGATCATTATTTCCCTATTATGTCACAAGACTTCAAAACTATAATACAAGGATTACCGCATATCGAGGATGTATGGACACAGGCAGGCCTAGAGGCATTTCTCAAATTGCCAATTTATCTACCAGATTTTCAAAGATGTACACAAGTAATGAATACACTGCAGCCTGCAACAACGAAGATATCAGTTCCCGAAGCACGAGTATTGGATAAAGTAGGAACATGGAAAACCATTCAATTCACACATGAACTAATCAACAAAGCCTTCGGATGGAATCAAGAAGGGATCACTAATGTCAAAGAGGAATGTCATGATCCTAAAAAGAGGTCCTTTTTGGATATCAACAGAACTGATATTGAAGATGCTGTCCGCCTAGTGCACCAACATTTTTGTTTCCCAAGTATGCACAGATATACTGCACCACAAAAGATTGTCGTACAACTACTCTCGCATGCAATGAGACAAGTGGGGAATAAAGTAAATATGACTGGCTATGTCCAAGAAAGATTATTTGAAGCCCAGAAGAAGTGGGGTCAGAAGAAGTTTCTCAATGGGAGTTCGGCTTTGACATTACTTATATATGAAGCTCTTGAAATGAAAAACTGCTTACGGGAGATGCCAACCTCAAAAGGGCTAGCCAAATATGCCAAATCCGCTACGGTCCCCAAGAAAAAGAAAGCAGCTGTTGTTGTTGAAGAAGCAGGAAGCAGTTCACAGAAACCCATGAGGGGTACAAAGCATCTAAGAGAGGAGGAAGCCCAGGCTACACCCCAATCAAAGCGGACACACATTCTTCCAAAGATTACGATGACCCAAATGCCTATTACCAAGAGAGATCTATCTGCTGCCCTAGAAGAGACACATCAGTACATGCAAGGGCAGGTAAATCTGAATGTTCAAGGTCATCATTATAGACAAGCAAGTCAAGAGAAACAACAAATGCGTCAAGAAAAGACCCCAAAACAACCTGGGAGATACAAAGAACTGGGCTTAGATGATTCTAGTTCTGATGCAGAATCCAGTCCCGAAAAAGACACTCTAGACACTGACATAAGGACAGAAAATCAAGAAGAAGAATGGAATGAGATCAATCAAGTCGAAGTAATGCCAGACAACCACAAAGAAAAGGAACAGAACATAGAAGATTCCAATAAGCCTGAGCATGTCATTCAATTGAATGATACTACAAAAATCAGCATCAAAGAAGCTCCAACAACTGCTACGTCTGCAAAACCACCTATCAAAGAGGAAGTACAAACTCCAATGAACACGGATTCAGAGCTATTACAAAACAAAGAGCAGATTGTGATTGAGGTACCAGATGATACACCTCAAGGAAACAATGAACACATGGTGGCTGAGCCAAGGATCCAGCTTCAGATTAGGCAGCCCCATGACACGACGCTACATGTGGCACAGGGCAAAGATGTCACAATAGGAGAAGAACCTAGTATACCAACGACATGGCTTAATGTGGATGTCACTCAACTAAAATCTATAGTCAAGCAAATGATTCAAACGGCTATGGATACACAACAACAAATGATGGACATAGATGCAGATTATGATAAGGCCATGAGAGAAAAAAGTCAATTCCAAATAATGAGCGAACAACTATCATCACAAGTAATCCAGGCACAAAAAGAGATAGCAACCAAAAACACGGAGTTGCTCGAAGTAAAAACACAATATGATACATTAGTGACTCAACATCACCAACTCCAGGCACAACTCGCTAATTTATAGAAGTTACATGACGCAAGCGAGGCTGACAAAGAAAGAATTAAAGCTAGAAGCACTTTACTTGAGACACAGCTAAAGTTGTACATGGAAGAGAATGACACTTTACGAAGCAGGAATAAAGAATTGATGAAATCATTGTTATATGATCAACCTATTGAACAGTAGGAGATATCCAAAACTAAAGAAAAAGAATTGAGAGATCAGGTGGTACAATACGCAAATCTGCTGAAACAAGAGCGGGAATTGAAAGAAGAATGGGAATGGAAGTACAGTCAGGAAACAAATGAACTAAGAAAGCAGTTGAATACAGCACATGGGAAACTTGCAGCAAGCTACAGTGAAACCATGGACCATGTCGTTGAAATTGGTAATGAATTGCTGGCAGCAAAAGAAGCACTCAGAGCAGCCATACAGGAAAGTAAAGAAAAAACTGAACGAATAGAGCAACTAGAAATCCAAATCAACCAGAATGCAACGATCGGGACACCAGTAGTGCCAGCTAAGGAAAATCCTACTGACGAGGTAGAGGTACATCCTCTATCTCCCCCGATCTATAATTCTCCAATACATCAGCAGATGGTGGATATACATGATGATCATCCCATGCCATACACTATAGAAATAAGTGAGAAGGAGCGGGCACTAGTGGTTTCCCGATTGACGGAAAATTTTGAAAATGAAGTAATCAAAGTAATGAAGGAAGCCAAGATCAAGGGTAAGGACTTGGAAAAGATCATGAAGCCTTTCAACATTCCATACGGATTATTGAAAGAGAGAACAAGACAATATATAAAGAAGATTACAAAGAAAAGTCCAGATGAGCAGCTTAATTTTAAACATGACACATTCGCATACAGTCAAGAAGAATTCGAAGCTGCACAACCTGTTTGGAGAAGGAAGCTTCTGGAGAAACATCCCACACTAAGAGTGCATTGGCAAGCAGCACCTTATTTCTTACAGGTAAACCCTTCATTTTGTCCTATACCACGCCGAAGGGATACTAGAGAATTTTTGGACTTGCAAAGAGATGGCGCTATAAATAAACAGTGGCTGAATTACCCTCTGCTTCCAAGCCCGCCACATAATTACTTGCCAACAGAAGATTATATGGTCAAAACAATCGAATTTTGGGTGCAGAATTATGCAACAGTACCCGACCTAACGGTCAAAATGACAAATAAAATACTCAGTATGATACTTACAGTGTTGAAGGTCTTGAAGCATGCGGCCTACACATTTTTGAATTTCATTGGTATTAATCAAGGCACAGAGATTCTCATTTTTGACCTATCTGTTATGCCTAGCCGACCAACAATAATGGCTTATTATTCCAGATTGATGTTTTTTCCAAGTGTATATATGCAAACGTTTGAAGAAGCGTTCTTTACTGGATTTTTTGAAATTGATTCAGAGGTCTTTTTGAAGATGTCCTCTAATTTGAATGCCAGATTAGTGGCATACGAACTTAGCTTCTTCGCAGATCACAGATAGCCACCCAATGACGGTGTGAAGGCAGAACGATGGAAACAATTAATGATACGTGAAGCCAATTTACTTAATGACACATAGCAGAAAGTATATAGAACATATGCCCGTCGCTCGTCAAAGCCTGTCGGGGACGACAGAGTCCAGGAGGGGGGCAGTGTTGAGAGAGAATCAAGTAAAAGGAAGAAAAGAAGAAGACAACGAAAGAAGCTTCACTAAAAAGGAATATCTGAAGATATATCTCTGCAAGAAGCCCCGCAAGGGTGCAACACCCATCTCTGCACAGAGCCCCGCAGGGGCACACACACCAAGGAAAGGACGCAGCCCACAAGGGTGCTTCAACCTCTTGATCTTTGGCACGTCCAGATCGAAGACTGAAGCACCACATCCTCATACCTTCCACTGGTGGCGTGCGTGGCAACCCAACTTATTAGGCAAGACAAATGTATCAGGCCCAGAGGATGTAAAACAAGAATTAAGAAGAGGCCGTCAAAATTGAACACCTGTTTAACAAACATGCAAAACTGAGCAAGGGTTGCGTACAGACAACAAACTGAAGACAAGAAATAAAGCCTGTCAAGGGACGATAGAGACAAAGAGGGGGAGAGTGTTGCAGAGTTAAAGAGAACACAAAGCAGAGAAAAAGACGGGCCCCAAAAGTTTTCCGATTTGGACATCATATCTTTGTATCATAACCATTCTTGTAATATATTTTCCATTGTAAATGCACTAGAGGAGTCCTCTAGATGCATCCCCTCAGAATATTAGAAACTTACCCATGTAAAATAGTAGGAAATTAGTCTTTTAGTGAATAAAGTGCCGGTCTCTTGTGTGAAAGGACCATTTTTAGGGCACAAGTATATAAGTCAATGTGTGAACCTTTGTAAAGACTTTTTGCCATTGTGAGAATCAAGAGCACAGAAATTCGAACTTGTGTTTTCTTCCCTCTGTATCTTCTTCTTTGTGAGTTTGTGTGCATGTGTATTGCTTGGAAAGAGTGTTAGGAAGTGTTGTCTATCCATGAAAGTGTTTGTTTACTGTTGTTAAGGTGTGTGCGAAGTGTAGGAAGTGCTGAAGTGTAGGAAGGTTTTTCCGCGACTCAGTATTTTGCTCATAATTTGGAGTAGGAGTGTCAGAATTGAGTGAAACGACTGGCATTGGATGCGTCTTCTCGAGAGCTTCGAAACGCATATGCTATTCGCTATATTTGGAGTTCGGAGCTGAGAGAAAAGCTCAATTTACTGTTGGCTGCTCCACCAAGTATCGTGACACCATGACTGGCAATTGAAGCTTGTTTGGATTAGCCTTTGCCTTGTTTACACTATTTGAGTAGTTCATTTGCATTTATCATCACTTGATTGCATGTCCTCATACACTCGGCTAGGTTTGCATACTCATCGGATTGATAATTAAAGCGTGAATCCCCACTATATGCACTTGAGGGGGATTGAGGTATAGTCTCTTTCTCCACAAGTCCCTAAGTTGGTACTTAGGTCAACAGATGTGTTCAAGCTCAGGGATGTGATGTGGTCTAAGTACTGAGTGAGCACATAGATCATCTACATACACTTCTAGATTCTTTCTCAGAAATTCTTTGAATACATGGCACATCAACCTTTGGAAAGTTGTAGGTGCATTGGTGAGCCCAAATGGCATCACATGAAATGCAAAGATACCCCATTCAATGGCAAAGGCCGTCCTGTGTTGATCCTCAGGGGCAATGGTGACTTGGTTATAGCCTAAAAATCCATCAAGGAAACTTCCTTGCCTATGACTCTTTCCAACAGGTGTTTTGTAATAGGCAAATGGTAATTGTCCCTAATGGTAGCAGCATTGACTTTCTTTAAGTTAATGCACACTCTCAGCTTACCATTCTTCTTAGGCACAATTGTGATGGGTAACACCCATTCGGTGTGTTCTATTTCATAGTTGAATCTGGCTTCTATGAGTCTCTATATTTCTTCCTTGATCTTCAATGCGTAGTTGTCATTATACGTATAGGGCTTTTGCTTGCTACGTTTAGCCTTGGTGGTCATGGGTATCCTATGAGAGCATATAGCTGGATCCACCCCTTTCAAGTCCTTGTAACTCCATGCAAACACATCCCTATACCTTTTCAGTAGCACAATCATACGTTCTTCCTCTTCGTTAGTCAAATCATTTCCTATGTACATGCATCATTCTTCTACACCCTCGATTGCTACTACAACTTTCTTTGTGGTTCCCTTGTTATCATGATCTTCACCTGAATTTTTGTCTCTCTTCGGCATTCTTATCATAATTTTTCATTCTTCCACTGCATGTTTTCTAAAATTTTCACTTCCATCAATGGTTCTTCTTCCTTCCCTCGTTTCACATTTTTTTCCTTCCTCGTCTTTTGACTTCCTTGACTAGAACTTGAATTTTCCTTTTCCTTCCTAGGTGTGGTGAGGTTTGGGGACATGGCTTCTACCCAACCTAAAAATTCCTCTTCCGGTGAACATTCGTTCTATCCGAGTCTACTTCTCATTCTTCCTCATTCACTCGCTTACTCCTTTCCGAGATCTCTCCTTCAATTTTATCCCCTTCTGTTTCTTCTCCTACAAGGTTTACAATGAAGATGGATATATCATAGCCGTCTTCATCACAATGGGGGTTCCATTGTTCTTCATTAATTGCTATATCCATGGTCGCAAGGATCTCCATCCACCCATAGGGTTTGAATTCCTTGTCTGGGAACACTACTGGCACATACGCTGGGTCCTCAATGGGTCTAGAGGTGTGTCCTAGTTTTGACGTTCTTGTTGTCACTCGCTCCTCTCCCTTTGTTTCAATTATACACATCCAAAGGTGTGTATCCTCATGCAGCCATGATGGATCAGATGTTAAGGAATGTACTGATTCCTTCTCATCTTAGTTTCTATGTACAGTACTCCATTGCAGGGGTGGTACATCCCTATGTGAATAGTCTATGAGGTTCACTTTTGTGGTCACCCCTAGGTGTTGTAAGTACAAAGATTTGGTTCCCCAATCTTGAGCCACTTGTAATTGTTGCATGAAAGGTCCACCTAGAAGCATCTCATATGCTTTATTCTTCCCAAAATCACATATCGCAAAGGTGTGATCAAATTCTACTCTTTAATTGGACAGGGTGATGCCTTCCAATAGTCCTAAGGGCCTTTCTATATGTCTGTCTACCATCTGCAACTTCATCCTAGTAGGTCTAAGGGCTGGTTTCCCCCAATGCTTCCACAAAGAAGTAGTTGCGATAGGTACTCTTGCACCCGTGTCTAGGATGGATTTGGTAGCATAACCTTTGTAAGTAATCGGCAAATAAGCATTACCTTCCTCTCCTTCACTCACATCTCCCACTTTGTCTGGGTGTATTTCAGATACCTTTCCTCGTACACTTGGTCTAGATTAATGTGTAGCTATCTCTGGGAATTGATTTGCTACATGTTTCCATAGTTTTGGTTTGACCTTCAATAGCTATTCCAGAGTCAAATGGCATTGAACTTTGGTGTTCCTAATGGCCTCTATGTTCCTAGGGAGAATTAAGTTCTCTCCCCTTACTAGAATAGTGGGGGCTTTCACCTAAATTGATCGGTCTTCCCAAGGCCCCATGAAGTGAGGTAATTCTTGCAAAGAGTTAGATTCAAAACTAGTATGCTCACTGGGCCAATCATCCACTTGATCCCCATAGATAGATGGAATATCCATAGGGAACTGTTCTCCTAAGTCATCAATCTCTGGTATAGGTGGCTGTGTTTCTTGTTCCTACCTCCATATTTCTTCTTGGATCTCTCTTAAGATGGCATGTGAATCCATATAGCCCGTTTGATGATTCTCTAAGTCTAAGGTAGCCCTTCCGAATAGAGTGGTCTTCATGGGCTCCTCTGGGCTAGTTTGTGTGCTAGAGCTGAATTTTGTTGTGTTAGATGCTATTTGCCCTAGCTTTCTAGTAATCCTTGAAAATGTAGTTCAAGCCTAGCCATAACTTCCCAATTGAGGTACTGGGATGCCTCAAACATTGCCTGAGCTAACTCTACCATTTTCATGCATAGCTTGGTTCTCTCAATTTCTAAGTTGGCTCTAGGGTAGTTCTTGTTGGATTCTCCTACATGTGGTCCTTCTTGTATCCTAGCTTGATAAGCTTTGAGCATCATGTCAAGGTTTTTGTGGGTGGGCTTTGCTAGTACTAATCCGGGCTTCGAGGTCACCACCCGTTGTTTAGCCTCCTGTGATGCCACTTCTAAGATTTTAGCTCTAGTTTCCCTTAGGCTTTCCTTTAACTCGTTGATCTTTTTGCTCCATTTTCTCTTATGTCGCTCTCATGACTCTTTCTAGGTTCTCGTTTTCTTTCTTGTTGATTCTCCTACTTTGTTGGCTTCAGCTATTCTTTCAAGGGTTTCTGGTTGCATTTGCCTTTGTGCTTGGGATCTAGTTACCACTTGGATGGGTATGTACTCGGGTATGGAATCTTCGGTGTGTTGCACAATTTCTATCACATTTATGGGGTCACTTTCATGGAGGTATTAGGTTGAGCGTAATCCAGTTCCCAATTTTTCTCATACACAGGATTGTCATAGTAAGGGTCTAAGTTTTTCAGTGACTCCATGTAGTAGGCTGATGGGCTATCTATATGGATGGAATCAAAACTGTTTGCATTAGGATCATTGTCTATTATCAAAGGGGTTGTGGGTACTAATGCCATATTTGAATTCTCCTCTGGTATGGCATACTTCATAGAAACTACATTAGTAGGGGGTGGAGGTTGTTGTCCTAGCACAAGTTGAGGTCTAGGGTGTGCTTGATAAGGAACTTGATAGTGAGGGGGGCACAGTAGTATTGTTGCGACTGGTACTACCCTTGGTATCTACCTGGCTGATATTGTTGAGGGTAACCCTGTCTAACCACATGTTTATTATATGGGCAATCTTGAGTCGTGTGGTTAGTGTATCTACACTCTATGGTACAGTACACTCCATTAGCGTTTCCTATGGGTTGCATTGCATGTGGGAACATATTTGCCATATGGTGACCTCCACAAGTATAACACCTTCGAGGGGGGCTAATTTAATGCCAAGTTTTCTAGAGACTCCCAATCATTTGGCCACTTGTTCTGCTAGGTCCTCTATTGAATTGGAACATCTGGATGATTCTCTTTAGTACTATCTGAATCTTTGTGAACCTTGGGAAGTCCTAGCTCTTCCACTAAGTTATCTTCTATGTCTACATAGATGCATAAACATTGATCCAAGGTTCTTGGTTCCTTCAGGAATACATATGACCTAAGCTTAGCACTCAATAGGCCACCTATGAACAAAGCTATCAATTTGGTTTGAGTGGGTACTTCCAATGGGGGGCATCTCTTTATATAACGTCTGAATCTTCGACTGACCATCCTCACTATCTCTTGAGGGGTTTGTTTGAATGTGTGTATTAATGAAGATGTGTTGTGTTTGATTCCACTCTTGGAAAAATCCATAATGAAGGACTCCATCATGTGGTGGATATCTCTAAATTGGTGCTGGTGTAATGGTCAAAACCAATCCAACGCATCACCCTTTAGAGTAAGACCAAAGGCATTAAATTATGTGAACATGTCTTCGACTTGTTCAGCTTGTAACACCTGTTTGAATTCTGCTACATGTTTATAGTGATCTCCGGATCCATCAAAGCAATTCTTCATAGCCTTCACTAGTTGAGTAGGCCTCAAAGTTCTAGGGTGGTCTCTAGGTCTAGGTAGGGGAAAATCGTCCCCACCCCTATGAGCTCTATGGTCCATAATTGGTTCTCTTTCAGACATCCCACCTTCAGTAGGGGCCCTTTCCCTTCCTGTACGATGGATGAAACTACTCTTCGGTCCTTGAGATGTGCCAATACCCAAACTCTCCTTAGATTCTTGTGATCTTATTAGTGGAGAAACTAATTCTCCTCCCCACGTATATGCATGATGACCATGTTCTATGACCTTATACACTCGTTCTAAGGTGTCATCTAAGTATACTACTTTCCTTGGAACCTCTAGGTCCTTTAATTCATAAATCATGTTTGCTCCCACAACAGTAGGGTGCTCTGGCCTATACCTCCAAAAAGCTTCATCAGTTTCTTTATTCCAAAATAGTTCTATGCTTCTATTGTCCTTGGGCATCCACTTCGGATTTAACACTCTCGTTAGCATAGATTTTCCTCTAGGTGTTCTAGGTTCTTTGATTTGTTTCCCTTGTCCTTCCACACCTAGGTCTGCAGTTTCTACCATTTCACCTAGTTCATTCGTTGAGTCGACCTTACTCATGACAATGTACATGGTCCCTTCCTTGTCTATGTATGCCTCATTTTCAAAATTTACAGTTGGATGTTCTAATCCCATATGTTGATCACAGTTATGTAATTGAATTATTGACCTAAAAAGGCCATCTTCATATACTTGGGCACCCAATTTATTCGTGCAGATGTACTCCAATTGAGTCTTGTAGGGTCCCTTTGTCCTCTCTAGATGGGCTAACTAGATGAAATCCCTAGTCTCCCTGTAATGAAAGACATATCCAAGTCACTCGTGTCTGAACTAACTTCGTATGGATAACTGCCTAACCGTTGAGCCCACAATCATGTTGTAGTTCTCACGCTAGCCTCAGAAGATCGAACACTCTGCCTATTACTTTTCCCTAAGTATTTCCCAGATCTCAAGTTCATTAATCCTTATTTCACCTTATCGCGCTCACCCTTCTGATTAGGTCAATCACTTAGTTCTTTTTGTGTTTTCTTTAGAGTTTCTTGTCTTTTTCAAGTTTATCACAAGGACTCATTTTAATATGTTCAATTTTAATTCATTTGAGTGATGTGTAATCAAATCACACAATTCCTTTGGATTGATCTCTATACCCACTTACTCTCTCTCACTCGTCAACCACTTATCACTCAATGTGCTACAGCGAATCCTTGCTGGTCTAGGAGTCCTAAAGCACTCCATTTATCATAAAGTATATCTGCTCAAAGAAGTCACAAACTGAAAATGGAAATTCCACTTACAATGTTATCCTGGACTTTTGAAGTACTTGTTCTTGTTTTGCCCTAGAGTTTGAGGTACTTGTCCGCTTCTCCCTTTTCCTTATGCCACACACAAGAGTTTACAATTAATGGCCGAAAATACCCCAAAAATTTGGAAATATTTGAAAAACCCTAATTTTGGCATTTTGCCTGACATTCGCGATGGTCAAACACAATCGTGAAGGTGTGTCACTATCGCGATGGTGTGACACCCATGATGGTCAAAGGCCACGATGATCAAACTACGACGGTCAGTTAGGATTGTGATGATGAGGCTACGATAGTCAAGACCACAACGATGAGTCACAATCATGATGATCAAGTCACGATGGTCAAGCTACGATGCTCAATGACAGTCACGATGGTCAAATGACGACTATGAGTCACAGTCATGATGGTCAAGTCACGACAGTCAGAAGATGACGACGATCAAGGTTGTTGATATATTTAGGTAGTGATGTGTGTGAACACACTAGGACCGCCGGGGCACTTTTTTCCCTCTTTTAGGAGGTTTTTTTCCCTCGGCTTGTATATATGCCTATTGCCCTAGTGGGCTACTTATCTTTGTACATTCTCTAGTAATACATTCAGTATTGTGTGTTTGTGCTCCAAGCTTCTTCTTCTTCCTTGTGTTGTTCGCGTGCTTCCGCAGACAACTATCTCCAACAATTGGTTTCAGAGCAAGTCGTCACTTCATCTAGGGCACCATCGACACTCCTCCGTTTGCAGTCTCAGAATCGCACGAATTTTGGTGAGCATACTCGGCGTGTTTCCAAGATCAAAACAGCTTCGCTATGTGGTGCCGAAATCGCGATCTGAGCTCGTTTCGGCCTCCGAACGCACTATCGTAGCGCTTGTGCAGGCTATTTCGTCTTTTTGTGCCAAAGGTATATACCAGTTTCTGTTTGCCAGTTTAAGCATCTCGAAGTCTGCTACAGCTCTAGCAGAACTCGTCTCGGCAGTTCTGTTCAACTTTTTGCCATACAGTCAATTTTTTGCATCAAGGTATTTTAGTCACCGGCCATGGCTGAAAGCAGTGATGTATTTCGTATGTTGGCTGTTGAGGATAAGTTGGATGGTACCAACTACCCATTATGGGCTTACATGATGCGACATGTTTTGGTTGCAAAAGGATTGTGGAACATTGTGCAGGCCCCAGGGTGTTGAAAGACGTCCTGTTACACCTGTAACGACAGGTACTCCAAATACAGGTGTTGGAGCTGATGAAGATGGTGTCGAAGATGATATTCCGTAGATTCTTGTTCGTGTTGTTGTTTCTGTTGCACCTACTACAGAGCAAATTCGTTGGGATGGCAGAGATGCCCAGGCACATGCATTGATAGCTTTGTCTATCCATTACTCCTCATATTTGCTCTTGCAGAACAGCTAGGGATGCTTGGGATACACTTACCACATTATACCAAGCTAGGAATGAGGCTCGTGTTGCTTACCTCCGAAAACAGTTGGAGAGTGAGCACATGAATGAAGGTGATTCTATGGACAGTTTCCTAACGAAGATCAAAGATTTGAAGGAACAGTTGATTTCTGCTGATGGGGTTATACCAGATAGCTCACTTGTGCAGACCGTCCTGAATGGTCTTCCTGATTCATATCCGAGTTTTGCTTCTACTCTTCGGTTGATGATGAAAGGCAATCCGAATGCCTTATCATTTGAGGAGTTAGTCTCTGTTCTGTTGCAGGAAGATCAATCCAGGCAGAACAGGTCCATTAAGCGTGTTGCAGATCAAGCTTTCTTGGCTAGTCAGAAGGGTAAAGGAAAATGGAGCTCTTCTCGTTTACTACTGTTTGCAGTTTTGACCCATCTTCTCATGACCAGTGCATGTCTGCAGTGGACTCAGATGTTTGCAGTACTTTGACAGTGGGGCGACCAAACATATTACCTCACAGCGCAGTTTCTTCTCTTCACTCGAGCCTGTCCCTACAGGGAATACTGTCACATGCGCCAACAACTCCTCTTATCCTGTTATGGGAGTTGGTAAGATCATTCTGACTACTGCTGATGGTAGTTCTTTCACCTTGTTAGATGCTTTATTTGTGCCAGGTATCAAGAAGAATCTGTTATCAGTTTCTGCATTAGCCAAGATTGGCTTGGTTGTGAAATTCATTGATGACAGGTGTAGAGTTCATGATCTATCAAATGGCGATGTGATTATTGCTTCTGGCATTTTGTGTCGTGGGCTGTATAAGCTCATAGACTATGAAAGATCTGTGAATGATTCGACATGTACAGTTCACGATTCTCAGGCTATGTCAGATGCAAAGCTTTGGCATGCACGCTTTGGTCATCTGAATTTTGCTAGTTTGCTACACCTGCAAAAATCTGATATGGTGTCTTCTTTGCCCAACCTTGAGGCACCTGGAAAACATGTATGTGAAGGCTGTATTTTGGGCAAAATGTAGTGTTCCTCCTTTCCAAAAGATGGTTCAGTTCGGGCTATGCAGAAATTGCAGCTTGTACATAGTGATGTCTGTGGTCCTATGCAGACACCCTCTTTTGGGAATTACCTTTACTTCGTGACTTTCATTGATGATTTTTCCAGGCATGCATGGGTATATCCACTCAAAGCGAAGTCTGAAGTGTTTATGCGCTTTAAAAAGTTTTTGGTTTTGGCTGAAAATCTATCAACATGTAATATGGGCACCCTCCGTTCTGATCGAGGGGGGGAATATATGTCTTCTAATTTTAATGCATTTCTGGCTGAACGTGGGATAAAACACCAGTGTACAGTGCTGTATACACCTCAACAGAATGGAGTTGCTGAGCAAAAGAACAAGTCACTCATGGAGATGGCGAGGTGCATGGTCAAGAGTCAAGCTCTACCACATAGTTTCTGGCTTGAGGCTGTCATGTGTGCAGCATATGTACTGAACAGGTGTCCCACTAAAGCGCTGTAGTCTATCACTCCATATGACGCTTGGCATGACCGCAAGCCATCTGTTGCTCATCTGCGTGTTTTTGGTTGTTTGACATATGCATTAGTGCATGAACAACATCGCAGAAAATTGGATGATAAGGCAGTAAAATGTATTTTTGTTGGCTACAGTTCTGAAAGTAAAGGCTATCGTCTGTATCATCCACAGACTAAACACATTCTGGTGGATACATTGATGCCTCTTTTTACAGGTGGACAGTCTAGTGCTGGTCCTAATGAGGCAACTTCTCAGCCTTTGCAGGTTTCATATGATGATGCAGATCATTCTATTTCTGATGCAGATTTACATGATGCACTTGTTGATGAGAGAGCTGATATTGAGCAGGCAAAAACTATGCCAAAATGGCTGGTGTAGACTTTGCGTGACAGCAAATTAGATGCACCTTTGTCATATCGTACTCGTTTAGGCTCTCATAGTGCCTCCTTTGCATCAGATTGCTATGCTATGGCTGCGTCTATTCTCTGTGATGAGAATGAGCCTGTTTCTTTGATGAAGCATAGAATTTTGAAAATTGGATGGCTGCCATGCGATCTGAATATGATGCTATAATGAAGAATGGTACATGGTCTTTATGTGACTTACCTCCTGGCAAGAAGGCCATTGGCACTAAGTGGGTATACAAGCTAAAGCGTAAACATGATGGTACAGTTGACAGGTATAAGGCTAGGCTTGTTGCAAAGGGTTATGCGCAAGAAAGAGGCATTGATTTTGATGAGACCTTTGCACCTACATGTCGTATGACTACTGTTCGGAGCATTTGTGCACTTGCATCCCATCATAGTTGGAATGTACATCAGTTGGACATCAAAACAGCATTTCTGAATGAGACCTTTGCACCTACATGCCGTATGACTACTGTTCGGAGCATTTGTGCACTTGCAGCCCATCATGGTTGGAATGTACATCAGTTGGACATTAAAACAGCATTTCTGAATGGTGGCTTGCATGAAGAAGTGTATGTTTTTCAGCCCCGTGGCTTTGTGCAGAAAGGGCATGAAAATCAGGTGTGCAGGTTAAAGAAGGCATTATATGGTTTAAAGCAAGCACCACGTGCTTGGTATGAGAAGATACATGCCTATCTGGTTGCACATGGTTTTATGAATAGTCCAACTGAAAGCACCTTATATGTTAAGCGTGCTAATGATGTGCTTCTGATCATTGTTGTCTATGTTGATGACATGCTGCTCACTGGTCCTATTGAGAACCATATTGCTGATTTCAAGGCTGATTTGCATGCCTCATTTGAGATGTGTGATTTGGGGCATTTGCATCACTATTTGGGCATTCAGTTTATGCAAGTTGATGGTGGAATGGCTTTGTGTCAAACAAAATATATTGACACATTATTGCAGTGTTTTGGCCTTGAAGACTATAAGCCTATTGCCACTCCTATGGACACAGGTTTACGATTGAGTCTTCATGATGCTGGAGATGCATTTGATGCTGTTCTCTATCAGTAGGTTGTTGGATGCTTGATTTACTTATGCATTACTCAGCCAGATATTCAGTTTGCTGTCTCACATATGAGCCGGTTTATGCATTGCCCAGGAGTCACGCATTGGAAGGCGGTTAAGCGCATCTTTCGCTACTTGAGTGGTACTCGGCTACTTGGGTTGTTTTATCCCAAGGGGGGATCACTACCGCCAGATTTGCATGCTTTTTCTGACTCAGATTGGGTTGGTTGCTATGACACTCGTGTGTCCACCAGTGGTTTTTGCTTCATGCTTGGTAGCTCATGTATATCTTGGTTGAGCAAGAAGCAGCCTACTGTGGCCACTTCCAATTGTGAGGCTCAGTATAGGGCAACTTTCACAGCGACTGTTGAGTGTGTGTGGCTCAGACGCCTTATGGCTGATTTGGGTGTTGGCAGTCTTCTGCCACCAACATCTTCACTGACAGTTGGAGCGCATTGGCAGTTGCGAGGAACCCTGTGTTCCATGCTCGCACTAAGCACATTGAGGTGCATTATCACTATGTCAGGGAGAGGTTCTCTGCTGGGGAGATCAGCTTGGCATATGTGCCCACGCAGGAGAACATTGCAGACCTTTTCATGAAGGCTCTACCTAGGGAGAAGTTTGAAGCTTTCTGCAAAGCTTTGGGCTTACTTCCTTTTGTGGAGTGATTTCCACATAGCTTGGCACTTCCTTATACATGAGTGCCAGCTACTTGTTCACCGAGTGATAGCTACTTGTTCACCGCATCACTCCCACGGGGGATTTGTTGATATATTTAGGTAGTGATGTGTGTGAGCACACTAGGACCGCCGGGGCACTTTTTTCCCTCTTTTAGGAGGTTTTTTTCCCCCAGCTTGTATATATACGCCTATTGCCCTAATGGGCTACTTATCTTTGTACATTCTCTAGTAATACATTCAGTATTGTGTGTTTGTGCTCCAAGCTTCTTCTTCTTCCTTGTGTTGTTCGCGTGCTTCCGCAGACAACTATCTCCAACAACAATGGCCAGTCAGGATTGCAATTGTCAAGCACCGTCACGATGGTGTGTCACCGTCGTGATGATGTGACGCGATCGTGATGGAGTGGGCCAATCACCACGATGGTTAGTGATTGTCGCGATAGTCAGACTCAATCACGATGATGTGTCATCATCATGATGGTCAGAAAATCATGCAATTTCAAAAAAATAGTTGTGGATCTATGCAAGCGCTTATCTAGGCTCGTGCTTCATGAAAAACGTTCACCCAAATACATACCTTGGTCTGACAGTCATGATGGTTAGCTTCAATGGCAATCTCTAAGAAAAAAATGGAGTTTTTACCTATGTTTCTTGCAAATCCGTGGTGTCTAGAGGCTGCCCTATAAGATTAGTGCACCAAAAAACATGAAGAAACACCTGCAAAATCTCTCTCTCACTCTCGCACACACATAAATGAGAGAAAGAGAAGAGAAAGGGGGAATATGATAATTTTTTGTGATTTTTTGGAGTTTGAGATGATGATGGGGAATGAAACTAGAGGAAAAGTGGAGTAAAAGTGTGTAAAAACTAACTACAAACAATAAAACAACAAAGAAATTTTACCTTCCAATGATTTTCTCCAACACACTTACCATCACATGCTCAACCTAGAGCTCATCTCCGACAATGGTGCCAAATTTGATGTCACTCTAGTACAATGGTGAGTACCAACGTGAGGAGCTCCACCTCGTAATTGTCAATCTATAGAGAGGTTAGGCTGATATGAAGATCAAGAGCAAGTGAAGTGCATGAAGGTGATGGTTAGAAATGTGATTACATACACACGCATGCACACACACACAAGGAAAGTGGTGATGGAGATTAATGGACGCCAAGAAAAGAACTCATACTCATATTCATCATCAATTAACTATAAAAGCTCTTCTAGTTACTAGCTCTTAGGTTCAACAACAACCTCAAAATGAGCTCTCTAGCTCTATTTATAGTTTTTGCTTACTTTTGATCGCTTTCATATCTAGTGACCGGCATAGTTAAAAAATAGGTTCTACATTTAATTTGAGCTACCTAATGGCTTCCAAAAATTACAGAAATTGGTATGACCTTTCTACTTAGACTCCTCAAGCTTGAGGACTCCTTGATTTGCACAAAATGGAGCTGAACATGTAGTAATCGGATGTATGTACATATATTACATTGTTTTAGTGATAAAAATCATTGTTGAGATTATGAAGTAATCTATGAGTAATTTATGTGCTTCCTCTATGCCTATGACAAGATCCTATGCTTGATCCTTTTCCTTGAACATAGGGGTGGCTCAACTGAACTAAAGAAAATATGTTACAAGGTAATATGTTTGGTTGCCCCACTATCAAAGTACTGGCAAACATCTGAGTCTATTGCAGACATACATTGCTCATAAGAAGATGGGTCATAGTTGCAGGCAATAGTAAATGCCCATTCTGAGCAATATTAGAGGACTTTGTTTTAGGTGTAGAGGCCTCGACAACAACCACTCTAACCTATTTCTTCTTTGCTTCTTTTGGAGCCAGTTTACGAAAACCCTATTTTCTTCTCATCTTTGTCTTCCTTCTTTGACTCTACAGCATTAGCAAATTTTTTCTTACTAGTAGATGAGCTCCATTTAGCTTTGCCCTTCTGACTAAGTAAGAAAGCTTGATCTATAGCAAGCATAATTGACATGTTCTACTTGGGGTGATCTTCTTGCAACAAGAAAAGGACTAACTTCTCAAATGTTAAGGCATTTGGATTGCCTTCCATCATCAATTGAAGAGTAGAAGCAAAACTTTGATATGAATCTAGAAGACCATTAAGAACAATGTGTACAACTGAACTATCTAGTAAGATTTAATGAGCAGAAATCAATTGCTCCTTCAAATGTTTGATCTTTGTCAAAAAAATATCCATAGAGTCTCCTTCATTCATATGATCATTCTCCAACGTTTTTCACAGTTAAGCAACATGGGCCTCATTTCTTGTCTAGTATAAAATTGTAAGTGCATTGTTGGAGTTAGACATCTATAGAAGCATGCGAACAACACAAGGACGATGAAGAAGCTTGGAGCACAACACACAATACTGAATGTATTACCATTAGAATGTACAAAGATAAGTAGCCTATTAGGGCAATAGGCATATATACAAGCCGGGGGAAAAAACCTCCTAAAGAGGGAAAAAAGTGCCTTGGTGGTCCTAGAGTGTTGATACACATCACTACCTAAAGTGATGCGGTGAACAAGGAGTTGGCACTCATGTATAAGGAACTGCCAAGCTATGTGGAATCAATGCACAAAAGGAAGTAAGCCCAAAGCTTTGTGAAAAGCTTCAAACTTCTCCCTAGGCAGAGCCTTTGTAAAAAGGCCTGCAATGTTCTCCTCCATGGGCACATATGCCAAACTGATCGCCCCAGTCAAGAACCTCTCACTAACATAATGATAATGCACCTCAATGTGCTTAGTGCGAGCATGGAACACAGGGTTCCTCACAATTGCCAATGCACTCTAAATGTCAGTGAAGATGGTGGTGGTAGAAGACTGAGAAACACCCAAATAAACCATAAGGCATCTAAGCCACACACACTCAAAGTTTTCTATACTTAGCCTCACAACTGGAAGTGGCCATAGTAGGTTGCTTCTTGCTCAACCAAGATATACATGAGCTACCAAGCATGAAGCAAAAGCCACTAGTGGACACATGAGTGTCATAGCAACCAGCCCAGTCACTGTCAAAAAAGCATGAAAATATGGTGGTGGTGATCCCCCCTTGGCATAAAACAATCCAAGTAGTCGGGTACCACTCAAGTAGCGAACGATGTGCTTAATGGCCTGCCAATGCTTAACACCTGGGCAATGCATAAACCTACTCATCTGAGAGATAGCAAACTGAATATCTGGTCGAGTAATGCATTAAGTAAATCAAGCATCCAATAGCGTGCTAATAGAGAACAGCATCATGAAGACTCAATCATAAACCTATCTCCATAAGAGTGGCAATAGGCTTACAGTCTTCAAGGCCAAACATTGCAATAATGTGTCAATATATTTCATTTGACACAAAGCCATTCCACCATCAACTTGCATAAAATGAATGTCCAAATAGTGATGCAAATGTCCCAAATTAGACATCTCAAATGAGGCATGCAAATCAGCCTTAGAATCAGCAATATGCATGTCATGAGGACCAGTGAGCAGCATGTCATCAACACACACCACAATGATCAAAAGCACATCACTAGCACGCTTAACATATAAGGTGCTTCAAAACCATGTGCAATGAGATAGGCATGTATCTTTTCATACCAAGCACGTGTTACTTGCTTTAAACCATATAATGCCTTCTTTAACCTGCACACATGGTTTTCATGCCCTTTCTGCACAAAGCCAGGGGACTAAAAAACATACACTTCTTCATGCAAGTCACCATTTAGAAATGTTGTTTTAATGTCCAACTGATGTACATTGCAACCATGATGAGCTGCAAGTGCACGGATGCTATGAGTAGTAGTCATTCGACAAGTAGGAGCAAAGGTTTAATCAAAATCAATGCCTCTTTCCTATGCATAACCCTTTGCAACAAGCCTAGCCTTATACCTTGATATATTTAGGTAGTGATGTGTGTGAACACACTAGGACCGCCGGGGCACTTTTTTCCCTCTTTAGGAGGTTTTTTTCCCCCGGCTTGTATATATGCATATTGCCCTAATTTGTACATTCTCTAGTAATACATTCACTATTGTGTGTTTGAGCTCCAAGCTTCTTCTTCTTCCTTGTGTTGTTCGCGTGCTTCCGCAGACATCTATCTCCAACACTAAACAGGGAAAAAAAGTGCCTCGATGGTCCTAGAGTGTTCAGACACATCACTACCTAAATATATCAACATGTATCCCAAGCATCCTTTGGTATCTTGCAAGAGTGAATGTGAGGGATAATGGCATGTAGGACAGACAAAGCTATCAATACATGTGCCTGAGCATCTTTGCCATCCCAACAAAGTCTCTACATGGGGTGAAGCATGAACTGCAGAAGGCCTAGGAAATTGAAGATCATCATCTTCAATGCCATATGCACCACCTTCAATAACTATATTTACAAATGTAGTAGGACCTTTTTTAGCACCTTTCACAATATTCGACAACAGTTTCGCTACTAATACATTATGTATATATATGCCCACATTGGGTAATTAATTCCATGCAATTTATCCTCAACAACCAACATACAGGATATGTCATTGCTTTCAAGCATGGCCAATGAATAAATATCCCGATGTAAAAAATTGATTGTATCTCAAAATGTTGAATAGAAATACCTTGTTGATCTCTACTAAATTTGTAGTAGACTTCGAGGTGGTTGTACCAAAACTTCTATATATGTTTGGCACAAAAGGATGAAATTGCATGTACAATCGATTATGCATTTAGAGGTCGAAACAAGCTAAGATCAAAATTTTGACCCCACATAGTAAAGTTGTTTTGAACCCCTAATTGCCCCAAGTATGCGCACCAATTTTTGTGCAATTCTAATAGTATAACTAGAGTAATGCCAATGATGCCCTAAATGAAAGCAATGACCTGCGCTTATATTAATGCTTGGAGTTCTAGGTCTACAAAAGCATGCAAAGAGCAGACGGAACAAGAAGAAGCTTGGAGCACAACCCAATATAGAATGTATTACCAAGCAAATGTACAAAGATAAGTGACCCATTAGGGTTAAAGGCGTATTGACAATGGGGGGACCTCCTAAGAGGGAAAAAAGTGTCCTTGAGGTCGTAAGTGTGTTCACACACATCAGTACCGAAATATATCAACACATTCTTCACTGATTACGTCGTCTCTTTGTTGTGAGCATACTCAGGGTGATTAGGAATCACTGAAATCGCAATCTGAGCTCATTTTGGCCTCCCAACACACTATCATAGTGTTTGTGTAGGCTATTTTGTCTTTTTGTGCCAAAAATATATCCAAGTTTTGGTTCGCTAGTATAAGCATCTCGAAGTCTGCTACAGATCTAGCATAACTCATTAGGATAGTTTTGTTCAACTTTTTTAGATACAATCATTTTTCTGCATCAGGGTATTTTAATCAGTGGTTGCGGCTGAAAGCAATGATGTATTCCATATGTTGGATGTTGAGGATAAGTTGGATAGTACCAATTACCCATTCTGGGCTTATATGATGCGACATGTATTGGTTGCAAAAGGATTGTGGAACATTGTGCAGGGTGATGAAAAACATCCTATTACACCTCCAGATACAAGTATTGAAACTAATGTAGATGGCATTGAAGATGCTGATATTCTTCAGATTCCTATTTGTGCTATGGTTTTTGCTACACCTACTGCACAACAAATTCATTGGGATGGGAGAGATGCTCAGGCACATGCATTGATAGTCTTATCTATCAAACATGTCATTATTCCTCACATTCACTCTTTCGAAAAAGCTAAGAATGCTTGGGATACACTTACCACATTGTACTAGGCTAGGAATGAGGCTCGTGTTGCTTACCTCCAAAAACAGTTGGAGAGTGTGGAATGAAGGTGATTCTATGAACAGTTTTCTAACAAAGATCAAGGATTTGAAGGAACAGTTGATTTCTGCTGATGAAATTATACCACATAGCTCACTTGTGCAGACTGTTCTGAATGGTCTTCCTAATTCATATTAGAGTTTTGCTTGTACTCTTTGTTTCATGATGAAAGGCAATCCAAATGCCCTATCATTTGAAGAGTTAGTTTTTGTTTTGTTACAGGAAGATCAATCTAGGTAGAACATGTCCATTATGTGTGTTGTAGATCAAGCTTTCTTGGCTACTCAAAAGGGCAAAGCTAAGTGGAGCTCATCTACTAGTAAGTAGAAATCTGCAAATGCTGCACATTTGAAGGAGGAAGACAAAGATGAGAAGAAATCAGAAAAGCAGAAATTGTTTTGCAAATATTGTAAAGAAAATGATCATGTGATTAAGAACTATACAAAACTGGCTGCTAAAGCGGCAAAGAAGAAAGAGGCCAGAATTTGTTGCAGAGGCCTCTACACCGAAAATAGAGTCTGCTAATCTTGTGCAGAATGAAGAATGGGTGTTTACTACTTTTGCAGTTTCGACCCATCTTCTCATGAGCAATGTATGTCTGTAGTAGACTCAGATGTTTGGTATTTTGATAGTAGGGCAACCAAACATATAAACAACTCCTCTTATCTTGTCATGGGAGTTGGTAAGATCATTTTGACCATTGCTAATGGTAGTTCTTTCACCTTGTCAGATTCTTTATTTGTGCTAGGAATCAAGAAAATTTGTTATCAGTTTCAACATTAGCCAAGATTGGCTTGGTTGTGAAATTTTTTGATGATAGATGTACAGTTCATGATCTGTCAAATGGCAACATCATTATTGCATCTGGCATTTTATGTCGTGGGCTGTATAAACTCATAGACTATGAAAGATATGTGAATGATTCAGCATGTGCAGTATATGATTCTTAGGCTATGCTAGATGCAAAGCTTTGGCATGCACACTTTGGTCATCTGAATTATGCTAGTTTGCTATGCCTACAGAAATCTGAAATGGTGTCCTCTTTGCCCAAACTTGAGGTACCCGAAAAACATGTTTTTGAAGTCCGTATTTTGGGTAAAATGCAACATTCCTCCTTTCCAAATGATGGTTCAATTTAGGCTACTCAAAAATTTCAGCTTGTACATAGTGATGTTTGTGGTCCTATGCAGACACTTTCATTTGGAAACCATCTTTACTTTGTGACTTTCATTGATGATTTTTCCAAGCATGCATGGTTATATCCACTCAAAGCAAATTCCGAAGTCTTTATGTGCTTCAAACAGTTTTTGGTTTTGGCCGAAGCTGAAATCAGCATATAAAATGGGCAACCTCCATTCTGATCAAGGGGAGGAATATATGTCTTCTAACTTTAATGTATTTCTGGATTAAGGTGGGATAAAACATCAATGTACAGTGTCGTATAAACCTCAAGAGAATGGAGTTTCTAAACAAAAGAACAGGTCACTCATGGAGATGGCGAGGTGTATGGTCAAGAGTCAGGCTTTACCACATAGTTTTTGGATTGAGGTTGTCATATGTGCAACATATGTACTTAATAGGTGTCCCACTAGAGCACTAGAGTCTATCACTCCTATGAGGCTTGGCATGGTCGCAAGCCATTTGTTGCACATTTGTGTGTTTTTGGTTGTCTGGCATATGCATTGGTGCCTAAACAACATCACAGGAAATTGGAAGATAAAGCAATAAAATGTATTTTTGTTGCGTACAGTTTTGAAAGCAAAGGCTATCCTGTGTATCATCCACAGACTAAACAAATTATTGTTATCTGTGATGTTGTTTTTGTGGAAGATACTATTCAGCCTTTACTTTCATGTACGAAGGAGACATCTTTTAGCTCCAAAGACATGTATGATACTTTGTTGCCTCTTTTTACAGGTGGACAGTCTAGTGCTAATCCTAATAAGGCAACTTCTCATCCATTGAAGGTTTCATGTGATGATTGAGATCGTTCCATTTTTTATGCAGATTTGCATGATGCACTTGTTTGAGAGAGATGATTTGAGGAGGAAAAAACTATGCCAAAATGGCTAGTGCAGACTTCACATGATAGCAAATTAGATGCACCTCTATCATACCATACTCATTTAGGCGCTCATAGTGCCTCTTTTGCATCAGATTGCTATGCTATATCTGCATTTGGTCTTTGTGATGAGAGTGAACCTGCTTCGTTTGATGAACCACAAAATTCTGAAAATTGGATGGCTGCAATGCAATCTGAATATGATGCTATCATGAAAAATGGTACCTCACCTTTATATGACTTGCCTCCTCACAAGAAGGCCATGGGCACTAAGTGGGTATACAAGCTAAAGTATAAACTTAATGGAACAATTGACAAGTATAAGTCACAGTCGCGATGGTCAAGTCATGACAGTCAAAAGATGATGACGATCAGGGAAACGGTGGCCAGTCAAGATCACGATTGTCAAGCACCATCATGATGGTATGTCACCGTCGCGATGATGTGATGCGATCGTGATGGCATGAGCCAATCTCCACGACGGTCAGTGACTGTCACGATGGTCATACATAGTCGTGATGATGTATCATCATCATGATGGTCAGAAAATCATGCAATTTGAAAAAAGTAGTTGTGGATCTATGCAAGCGCTTACCTAGGCTCCTCCTTCATGAAAAACATTCACCCAAATACATACCTTGGTCTGACAGTCATGATGGTCAGCTTCAATGTCAATCTTTGAGAAAAAAATGGAGTTTTTACCTATGTTTCTTGCAAATCCGTGGCTATGAGCTTATACAACCCACGACATAAAATGCCAAAAGCAATAATCACATCGCCATTTGACAAAGCATGAACTGTAGACCTGTCATCAATGAATTTCACAGCCAAGCCAATCTTGGCTAAAGCTAAAATAGATAACATATTCTTCTTGATCCCTAGCACAAATAAGCTAACAAAGTGAAACAACTACCATCAACACTAGTCAGAATGATCTTACCAACTCCCTTCACAGGATAAGAGGAGTTTTTGGCGCATGTGATAGTATTCTCTATAGGGGCAGGCTTGAGTGAAGTGAAGAAACTGCACTACAAAGTAATATGTTTGGTTGCCCCACTATCAAAGTACCAAACATCTGATTCTAGTGCAAACATACACTGCTCATGACAAGATGGGTCAAAATAGCAAACATTAGTAAACACCCATTCTTTATTCTGCACTAGATTAGTAGACTCTGTTTTCGATGTGGAGGCCTCTGCAACAGCCATTCCAGCCTCCTTCTTCTTTGCCTCTTTAGCAGCCAATTTTGGACAGCTCTTAATAACATGATCATTTGCTTTACATTATTTGCAACATAATTTCTGCTTTTTTTATTTCTTCTCATCTTTGCCTTCCTTCTTCAAATGTGCAACATTTGCATATTTTTTCTTACTAGTAGAAGAGCTCCATTTACCTTTGCCCTTTTGACTAGCCAGGAAAGCTTGATCTGCAACACGCATAATAGACCTATTTTACCTAGGTTGGTCTTCCTGTAACAAAACAAAACTAACTCTTCAAATGTTAAGGCATTTGGGTTGCCTTTCATCATCAAAGGAAGCGTAGAAGCAAAACTCTGATATGAGTCGGGAAGACCCCAGAATAGTCTGCACAAGTGAACTGTCAGGAAGCACTTCATTTGTAGAAATCAATTGTTTCTTCAAATCCTTGATCTTTGTCAGAAAACTGTCCATAGAATCACCTTCATTCATGTGCTCACTCTCCAACTATTTTTGGAGGTAAGCAACACGAGCCTCATTCCTAGCCCGGTACAATGTGGTAAGTGTATCCCAAGCATCCTTAGTTGTTCTACAAGAGTGAATGTGAGGAATAATGGCACGTTTGACAGACAAAGCTATCAATGCATGTGCTTGAGTATATGTGCCATCCCAACGAATTTTCTCTACAATAGGTGCAATAGAAACAGTGGCACAAACAAGAATCTACAAAATATCACCATCTTCGACACCATATGCATCATCTTCAGTACCTGTATTTATAGTACCTATATTCATAGGTGTAATAGGACATCTTTCAACACCCTGCACAATATTCCATAGTGCTTTTACGACCAATACATGATGCATCCTATAAGCCTACAATGGATAAGTGGTACCATCCAACTTATCCTCAATAGCCAACATACAAAATACATCACTGCCTTCAGCCATGGCCACTGACGAAAATACCCTGATGCAAAAAAAAGACTGTATCTGAAAAAGTTGAACAAAACTACCCAAAGGCGTTCTACTAGACCTATAGCAAACCTTGAGACACCTATACTAATGAAGCAAAACTAGTATATATCTTTGGCACAAAAAGCTGAAATAGCCTGCATAATCACTATGATAGTGCATTTGAAGGCTAAAACGAGCTCATATCGCAATTTGAGCACGTCATAGCAAAGCAGTTTTGATCTTTGAAACACCCTGAGAATGCTCACCAAATTTCGTGCGATTCTGAGACTACAAGCGGAGAGGTGTCGATGATGCCCTAGATGAAGCGAATGCCTACTTTGATACCAATTGTTGGAGTTAGACATCTCCGGAAGCATGTGAACAGCACAAGGAAGAAGAAGAATCTTGGAGCACAACACACAATACTGAATGTATTACCACTAGAATGTACAAAGATAAGTAGCCCGTTAGGGCAATAGGCGTATATACAAGCCGGGGGGAAAAACATCCTAAAGAGGGAAAAAAGTGCCTCGGTGGTCTTAGAGTGTTCACACACATCACTACCTAAATATATCAACATGCATCCCAAACATCCTTTGGTGTCTTGCAAGAGCGAATGTGAGGGATAATGGCATGTAGGACAGGCAAAGCTATCAATACATGTGTCTGAGCATCTTTGCCATCCCAACAAAGTCTCTACATGGGGTGAAGCATGAACTGCAGAAGGCCTAGGAAATTGAAGATCATCATCTTCAATGCCATATGCATCACCTTCAATAACTATATTTGCAAATGTAGTAGGACCTTTTTTAGCACCTTGCACAATATTCGACAACCATTTTGCTACTAATACATTATGTATCATATATGCCCACATTGGGTAATTAATTCCATGCAACTTATCCTCAACAACCAACATACAGGATATGTCATTGCTTTCAAGCATGGCCAGTGAATAAATATCCCGATCGAAAAAATTGATTGTATGTCAAAATGTTGAGTAGAAACACCTTGTTGATCTCTACTAAATTTGTAGCAGACTTTGAGGTGGTTGTACTTGCAAACCAAAACCTGTATATATGTTTGGCACAAAAGGATGAAATTGCTTGTACAATCGATTATGCATTTAGAGACCGAAACGAGCTAAGATCAAAATTTTGACCCCACATAGTAAAGTTGTTTTGAACCCCTAACTGCCCCAAGTATGCGCACCAATTTTTGTGCAATTCCAATAGTATAACTAGAGTAATGCCAATAATGCCCTAAATGAAAGCAATGACCTGCGCTTATATTAATGCTTGGAGTTCTAGGTCTACAGAAGCATGCAAAGAGCACACGGAATAAGAAGAAGCTTGGAGCACAACCCAATATAGAATGTATTACCAAGTAAATGTACAAAGATAAGTGACCCATTAGGGTTAAAGGCGTATTGACAAGGGGACCTCCTAAGAGGGAAAAAAGTGCCCTTGAGGTCCTAAGTGTGTTCACACACATCACTACCAAAATATATCAACACATTCTTCACTGATTACGTCGTCCCTTTGTTGTGAAGTTTTACATCATTAGAGATAGTTTGCCATTGACCCTCAAATTGATTTTGCACATTGTATTCCAAAAACAAAGATTTTGGGAACACTTTTCAAATTAAAGTAATATTCACGCCATTAACTCCCTTTGATATTTACTCTCAAAAGATTTTCTTAATGTAATAGCTTCACTTTTACACATAATTTCACTTTTCAGTGGCTCTTCTATCTTCTGAACTTGCATATGTAATTCCATGATGTGATTTTCCTTTCTTTTTTTTTTTTCTATAAACAGAATCTAGTTTCTCAAGTGACTGAACTTTTATGCTGCTCACCTTGATTTTCAAGATTTCTACAGGTTTTGCTCAGCGACTTGATTACTACTTCATGTTGTAGCATGAAGAATTCCAATGAATGTAAATAACTGAGAAAAACACGTACATTCTCAATCAATGGAGCTTGCTCTACCTCCTTCTATGCTGCATGTTGCAGGGAAGTCACCCCTTCATTCTCATAAATTCTATCTTTGATGCATACATTGATGGGATTCAGATTGGATCTATCACAAATTGTGATCTCTTTTTTTTTTTGCACGACTTTCTGTTGTGTTGTACTTAAGCAAAGAAGAAATAGAAGTATGACTAGCATAATTATACAAATCTTAACAGAGACATGCCAATTCTTGTTGCCTTTTCCTTCTTTTTTTTTTTTTGCCTTTTGATGTAGTTCATGCATGATCCTATGAAATATCACGGCTGCATAATTGATTTGCTAAGTCTGTTTTGCAATAAGAATAATGCCATAGTTCTAATTCAATGAGTAGGAAACAGCATTCCAAAAACTAACATATTTGTAAACTTTCACCTAAATCTTGCCCTCAAGCAAAAATGAAATACTACATTGTACCCACCATTGGACCAAATTAATCTTCCATGAAACTATTTGAAGCTTTGCCATGACAATATTGAGTGCTTGCATATCATCGTCCATATCATCGTCCTCTTGTGCCATCTTTTGTAAGTATTCTTACACCACCTGTGTCGTACTATGCCTCACAGATCTTTGTATAGGTGACATGCTACCTTTTTGTCCAACTTATTCATCTTCAATAATAAAGATGGTGCAAACAGACTTTCAAATGGAATGTTTGTTGAAAATACTAAATAGAGTACTTGAGCAATGATACAATCTTGAGCTTAGCAAAAAAAAATGTTGATTAATTTTTATCTCCCTTCATGTCATATTTAAGTGAGGGGATTCTTTCCGACACATAGATCCATGAAAGGATTCAAACCTTGGAAAATTTGTTGGAACATCAACCGATCAAAAGCCAATTTTGCACATCTAAACGTATAATATTGGAACATGGTTTCTTTTTGCACCGTAGTAGTATACATTTCATCATGATTATCGATTTCAATCAAAATGTTTAAAACTTCTTGTACTTCTTGGGAAAAAAAAAATCTGATTTGTGTGAACTAAAATTGTCCTATATAATAATGCTTAATCCAAAAATTACTCATCATCCATCATTATTTCTTGACTTCGAGGCTCATACTCTAACAAGAAAATGTCACCTAGAAAGTACTCCATTATGCACTTTCAAACCCTAGTAACCATATGCCCTACTATTGTGGCCTAAGATTTTCCTTATGATGTAACTTGTATTGATGTTTATCTTTGTCTTGATAGGATTATGGCAAGAACAAATGAACTCCAATCTTTCCAAGCTAGTAAGGACATATGTTAGCTCCAAACACATGTATGATACTTTGTTGCCTCTTTTTATAGGTGGACAGTCTAGCACTAATCCTAATGAGGCAACTTCTCAGCCATTGCAGGTTTCATGTGATGATGCAAATCATTCCATTTTAGATGTAGATCATTCCATTTCTGATGCAGATTTGCATGATGCACTTGTTGATGAGAGAGCTGATTTGAGGAGGCAAAAATTATGCCAAACTCGCTAGTGCAGACTTCGCATGGCAGCAAATTAGATGCATCTCTATCATACCATATTCATTCAGGCTCTCATTTGCATCATATTGCTATGTTATGTTTGCATTTAGTCTCTGTGATGAGAGTGAACCTGTTTTGTTTGATGAACCACAAAATTCTTAAAAATTGAATGCCTACAATGCAATCTGAATATGATGCTATCATGAAAAATGGTACCTCGTCTTTATATGACTTGCCTCCTACCAAGAAGGCCATGGGCACTAAGTGGGTATACAAGCTAAAGTGCAAACCTAATGGAACAGTTGACAGGTATAAGGCTAGGCTTGTTGCAAAGGGTTATGCACAGGAAAGAGGCATTGATTTTGATGAAACCTTTGAACCTACTTGTCAAATGACTACTGTTCGTAGCATCTGTGCACTTGCAGCTCATCATGGTTGGAATCTACATCAGTTGTTCATTAAAACATCATTTCTAAATGGTGATTTGCATGAAGAATTATATGTTTTCCAACCTCATGGCTTTGTGCAAAAAGGGCATGAAAACCAGGTGTGTAGATTAAAGAAGGCATTATATGGTTTAAAGCAAGCACCACGTGCTTGGTATGAAAAGATACATGCCTATCTCATTGCACATGGTTTTGAGAACAATCCAAATGAAAGCACCTTATATGGTAAGCGTGCTAATGATGTGCTTCTGATCATTGTTGTGTATGTTGATGACATTCTGCTCACTGGTCCTTATGAGAAGCATATTGCTGATTTCAAGGCTGATTTGCATGCCTCATTTGAGATGTTTGATTTGGTGCATTTGCATCATTATTTGTTCATTTAGTTTATGCAAGTCGATGGTGGAATACGTTTGTGTATAACAAAATATATTGACACATTATTGCAGCGTTTTGGCCTTGAAGATTGTAAACATATTGCCATTCCTATGGAGACAGGTTTATGATTGAGTCTTCATGATGCTAGAGATGCATTTGATGTTGTTCTCTATTAGCAGGTTGTTGGATGCTTGACTTACTTATGCATTACTCGACCAGATATTCAGTTTGTTGTCTCAAAGATGAGCAAGCTTATGCATTGCCTAGGTGTTAAGCATTGGTAGGTAGTTAAGCGCATCTTTCACTACTTGAGTGGTACCTGGCTACTTGGGTTGTTTTCTCCCAAGGGGGATCACTACCACCAGATTTGCATGCTTTTTCTAACTCTAATTGGGCTGGTTGTTATGACACTCGTGTGTCCACTAGTGCTTTTTGCTTCATACTCGGTAGCTCATGCATATCTTGGCTGAGCAAGAAGCACCCTACTATGGCCACTTCCAATTGTGAGGCTGAATATAGGGCAACTTTCATAGCAACTGTTGAGTGTGTGTGGCTCAAATGCCTTATGGCTGATTTGGGTGTTGGTCAGTCTTCTGCCACCACCATCTTCACTGACAGTCAGAGCACATTAGCAGTTGTGAGGAACCCTAAGTTCCATACTCACACTAACCACATTGAGGTACATTATCATTATGTCAGGGAGAGGTCTCTACTGGAGATATCAGCTTGGCATATGTGCCCACGTAAGAGAACATTGCAAACCTTTTCACAAAGGCTCTACCTTGGGAGAAGTTTGAAGCTTTTCGCAAAGCTTTGGGCTTACTTCCTTTTGTGGATTGATTCCACATATCTTGGCACTTCCTTATACATGAGTGCAAACTCCTTGTTCACTGCATCACTCCTAGGGGGGGATTTGTTGATATGTTTAGGTAGTGATGTGTGTGAACACACTAGGACCATCAGGGTACTTTTTTCCCTCTGTAGGAGGTTTTTTCCCCTGGCTTGTATATATGCCTATAGCCCTAATGGGTTATGTATCTGTGTACATTCTAGTGGTAATATATTTAGTATTGTGTGTTGTGCTCCAAGCTTCTTCTTCTTCCTTGTGCTGTTTGCATGCTTCCATAGATGTCTAACTCCAACACATATTACCTCCCAGGACTCTCTCTCTCAGAGAACTTACCAACCACCAAGCCTTGAAGTATTAGGTAAAAAGGCCTTTTACAAATCCAAACTATCTTATCAATTCCTTTTACACTTTTGAAAGTTTGGATTTAAATACATACAATGAATAAAAGAAATCATGTGATTCTTAATCATCTCTCTAGGATAATAAGTTTCAAAATGTGAGATTTTTCTCTTTAGGGGGCTGATTTCACGTGATACCAAGATTCATTTCGTCTACTCTCCACATGAGCATCACCATAAGACTAGTCACCTTTGGATAAAAGAAGAATACTAATAAAAAACATACCTTTTACTCTAACCAGTAGATATTTATACAAAGAACAATTGTTGAGATCCTGCATAGGTGTTTGTTTCCAAGGGAATTCAGGAAGCTCTCAAGGAGACATATTACCAAGGAAGCTAACCTCGATTTATCACAACTCAAAGAAAGATCTTGTAGAGTAGGTTGTGGTGGCCTCATTTCCTTGAAGATCACAACTACTTAATAGCATGTGCTTGAAGATTATGGCTAGTTTTCTAAAAGAATGTATATTTTTTCATTCTAGGTGTCCTTGGAAGTCATGACAATAAAATTATAAATTAATTTCTACCTATTTTGTGTTCATAAAGTACTAAATATTTTATGGAAAAGAATGTGCATGCTACCCTAGATCTAACACCTAGGTTGAGAACGCAAATAAAGTACACATGACACTTAAAAAAAAAAAAAAAACCAATAAGATTGGGGTTTTTGTGGGTATCATGACGGCCTAAAGGACTTCATAAAATGCCACCACATCATACTTAAAATCCCATCACATCAAGTACGATTTGTATGGATTTTCTATGGGTTTTATCGCTTTGCTCCTTTAAAATTAATGTAAAGATTGCATGAAAGTGGGCATACATAAAGTATTTTGCATCACGCAAAAGAAGAGATCCAAAGGATCCAAAAAGAAAGAAGGAAGAAGTTATATCATAGGCTTTCTTGCCTCAAGGCTCATGTGAGAAACCCTAAAGTGCATTTGCAAAAAGGCCTTCTCAAGATCAAGAACAAGCTTAAATATGAAGAGGAAATTGAAAAAAATAAGCTCCAACTATTATTTAAAGAAAAATATATAGTCTTGTCCTATGATAGTTGTGAGTTCTTTATCTTCATGGGCAACGAATTTTATGGGCAGGGCAACTCCGTGTATGTGAAGTGTGAGAACTATTTCTCTAGCACATCATGTTTGTGTGCCTTTGAATCCCATTAAGTATGCTTTGGTTGGTGTGATTGATGCCCCTATAGTGAGTGTTACCAAAAGACCAATAGCATTTGCAGTGGCACATGTGTCACCTAAGAAATGAGTCATGGGAAATTGTGCTCCTTCCATATTGGTCCAAATGCATGGTTTCTTACCTATGATGGAGATGCTTCGGCCTTGGACTTGGAACATGGCCATCATACACTTGCCACATCACTTGATGATTTAGAGACCTAAATCACTTATCTCCAAACATATTGGAAGTCGTGCCAATGCCAAAATTAGAGGATCATAATTCAAGTTAAATCAATGGTTTGTTAATATATTTAAGTAGTGATGTGTGTGAAACCACTAGGACCGCCAGGACACTTTTTTCCCTCTTTAGGAGGTTTTTTCCCTTGGCTTGTATATATGCATATAACCCTAATGGATCACTTATCTATGTACATTCACTTGGAAGTACATTTAGTATTATGTGTTGTGCTCCAATCTTCTACTTCTTCCTTGTGTTATTCGTGTGCTTCCACAGACCTCAAACTCTAACAATTGGTATAAGAGTAGGTCGCTACTTCATCCAAGCCATTGTTGACACCCCTTTGATCACAATCTTAAAATCGCACAAAAATTTGTGAGCATACGCAAGGCCATTAGGAGTTCAAAACAGCTTTGCTATGTAGTGTCAAAATCGCTATCTGAGCTCATTTTGGCCTCCGAATGCAATATCATAGCGCATGTGCAAACAATTGCATCCTTTTGTGCCAAACATATATATAGGTTTCAGTTTGCTAGTACAAGTGCCTCAAAGTCTGTTACAGATCTGGCAGAGCTCAACAAGGTAGTTATGTCCAACTTTTTGAGATACACTCATTTTTCTATATCAAGGTATTTTAGTCACTAGCCATAGCTAAAAGTAATGATGTATTCCATATGTTGGTTGTTGAGGATATATTGGATGATACTAATGACCCATTATGGGCATATATGATGTGTCATGTATTGGTTGCAAAAGGACTGTGGAATATTAAGCAGGGTGTTGAAAAACTTCCTATTACATCTACAAATACAACTATGGAAGGTGATGCAGATGGTGTTGAAGATTATGATCTTCAAATTCCTATTCATGTTGCGATTACTATCGCACCTATTACATAGCAAATTCATTGGGATGGCAAAGATGCTCATGCACATCCATTGATAGATTTGTCTATCAAACATTCCATTATTCCTCACATTCACTCTTGCAAAACAGCAAAGGATGCTTGGGATACACTTACCACTTTATATCAAGAAAGAAATCAGGCTCATGTTGCTTACATCCAAAAACAATTGGAGAGTAAGCACATGAATGAAGAAGATTCCATGGATAATCTTTTGACAAAGATCAAAGATTTGAAGGAGCATTTGACTTCTATTGATGAAGTCTTACCTGATAGATCACTTGTGCAAGAAATCCAAATGCCTTAACATTTGAGGAGTTAGTCTTTGTTTTATTGTAGGAAGATCAGTCCAAGCAGAACAGGTTCATTTTGCATGTTGTAGATCAAGCTTTGCTAGCTAGTCAGAAGGGAAAAGGTAAATGGGGCTCATCTACTAGTAAGTGGAAATCTGATAATTCTGCACAGCTAGAAAAGGAAGACAATGATGAGAAGAAAAAGCAAAAATTATTTTACAAATCCTATAAAGGAAATGATCGTGTCATAAAGAGTTGTCCAACATTGGCTGCAAAAGGTTGTTGCAAAGGCCTCTACACCAAAAACAAAGTTTGCTAATCTTGTGCAAAGTGAAGAATGATCATTTTCTACTGTTTGCACTCATGAACCATCTTCTCATGAACAGTATATGTCTATAGTAGACTCAGATGTTTGGTACTTTGGCAGTGGGACAACCAAACATATTACCTCCTAGCATAGTTTCTTCAGTTCAGTTGAGCCTACCCCTACAAGGAATACTGTCACATGCACTAACAACTCCTCTTATCCCATAATGAGAGTTGGGTAAGATCATTCTGATTATTGTTAATGGTAGTTCTTTCACATTGTCAGATGCTTTGCTTGTGCAAGGGATCAAGAAAAAATTGTTATCAGTTTTAGCATTAGCCAAGATTGTCTTGGTTGTGAAATTTGTACATTTCATGATCTCTCAAATGGCGATGTTATTATTGCTTCTAGAATTTTATGTTGTGGGCTATATAAGCTCATAGATTATGCAAAATCTCTGAATGATTCAACATGTGCAGTTCAAGATTCTTTGGCTATGTTAGATGCAAAGCTTTGGTCATCTGAATTATGCTAGTTTGCTACGCCTACAAAAATCTAAAATGGTGTCCTCTCTACGCAAACTTGAGGCACCTTGTGAACATGTTTGTGAAGGCTATCTTGGGAGAAATGTAGCATTCCTCCTTCCCAAAAGATGGTTCAGCTTGAGCTACTCAAAAATTGCAGCTTGTTCATAGTGATGTTTATGGTCCTATGCAGATGGCTTCTTTTGGGAACTACCTATACTTTGTGACTTTTATTGACGACTTTTCTAGGCATGCGTGGGTGTATCCATTGAAAGAAAATTCCGAAGTCTTTATGTGCTTCAAAAAGTTTTTGTTTTTGGCTGAAAATCTTTCAACATGTCAATTGGGCACCATCCATTCTAATCAAGGGGTCCATTCACTTGGTAATACATTCAGTATTGTGTGTTGTGCTCCAAGCTTCTTATTATTGTTTGTGTTGTTCTATGCTTCCATAGACCTCAAACTCCAATGTGGTTACCATAGGACATCGTACATGAGATGCCCCTTTTGTTAAGGATTTGAAACATCCACAATTCATTGGGGAATATTGAGGATAGAGATAAGGATTTCATATCTAGACTCCTCAAAAGTAAAGATCAACCGATTTGCCATTAGGACCTAAGGCCTACAAAGAGTGGTTGAACCTAAAGGATGCCGATACTCTTCCCCCATAATGGTCTTCATGGACATCATGAATAAGGTATGAGGGCCCTACTTAGGATTTGTATTGGATCTTTTAAACAATATTATTGTTTATAATTCAGCTAAGGAAGATCATTTGAGTCATTTAGATAGACTTTCGAAGTTTCTTTTTTCACTTTATTATAAAGAATCTAAATGTGAGTTTTCAAAATAATATATACATACTTAGGATATATAATGTTCCAAGGATGAAATACGTATGGATCCAAAACATGTATGAGCCATTAAATAATGGCCGCATCCATAGAACTTGGAAGGATGCACATGTTCTTAGATTTATTTGGATTTTATCATAGGTTAATCAAAGATTATGCACAATTAGCTTTTCCTATGACAAGAAAACTAAAATGAAAAGAGAAAACGATTTGGGCACAAAGCAAAGAAAAATCATGGAAAAGATAAATCTATCTATAACAACAACTTCTACTCTACAAATACTGTATCACAATCAGCCATTTTTTGTTAAAAATTGCAAGAAAATTTGCAATTGGTGCGATGTTCATATGAGAAGGATATCTTGTGGCTTTTCCTCAACTCATGTAGACTTGAAAGGAATAAAGCCACAATGGAAGAAAACCTTCAAGGATTTGATTATGATCTTTGGTATAGGAAGCAAAGTTTGATATAGTGGCTAGTTCACTTCTCTATATACCCATGATCAACGAATTGAGTTTTAATCAGATCACCAAATATCTACCTGAGTCAATTAAATGAAAATGTACATAACTCTCAAATTTGGGAAGCCATAGAACACATGCATCCAATTACATAGGTTTCCACTAAAGAGAAAGTTTTCACAAACACTCAAGAGAGAATCAAATGAAAAAACTATACTATTCATGATGATAAGGAAAGGTCTTATGTCCCAAAAGATGTAGAAATGAGAAAAGAGGTTTTTTGAATGTCATGACATGCTAAGTGAGAGAAAAGTAGGAATTAACAAGATTTATGTTAAAAGACAATTTTACTGGCTTGGATTTCATCAAGATGTTCAAGACTATGCATTTTGTAAACAATGCCATGCCAATAAAGGTGAGAGGTTGAAGATGGAGACTTACTTCACCCATTATATGTTCCTGATAGAAAGTGGAAAAAAAATCTCCCAATGGACTTTATTGTAGGAATACCAAAGACTCAGAAAGGGCATGATTCAATCTAGGTTATAGTAGATAGATTAACCAAAATGGCTATGTCTATTCCTACATGACATGTGGTGAAGACTCCATAACTAGCTAGAATTTTTGTATAACATATTTATTGGTTATACATTCCTCCTTTAGATATATTTTCTAATAGAGATATTAAATTTACTATTCACTATTGGAAAGCATTTCTCAAAAGGTTTGACACAACATTTAGCCTACGCATGATTGAACATACTCATATGGATGAAAAATTAATGAACATTAAGCAAATCTTAGATATATTAGTGAAAGGCAAACCAATTGGCAAGAATATCTAATTGTTGTAGAGTTAGCATAACAACATTTCCAATCACTCTTCCATAGGATATAACTTGTTCATGTTAATGTATGAGTTTCAACCATGAGCTCCTTATACACTAGGGTTTTAGTAGGAGTGGGTTAAATTTTGAAAAGGAAACCTTGGAGGACATTAATGATATACTTAGACTAGCTAAGAATAATAATAGGAATTCTCAGTATAGATCCTTGAGCTATGTTGATCCTCAACGAAGATACATAAATTTTGAAGTAGGACAAGAAGTATATCTTAAGGTGCCAAATAGATATGAAACTATTGGAAATAGATATGAAACTATTTGAAGTAGGACAAGAAGTATATCTTAAGGTGCCAAATAGATATGAAACAAGAAGTATATCTTAAGGTGCCAAATAGATACATAAATTTTGAAGTAGGACAAGAAGTATATCTTAAGGTGCCAAATAGATATATTTTCTAATAGAGATATTAAATTCACTATTCACTATTGGAAAGCATTTCTCAAAAGGTTTGACACAACATTTAGCCTACGCATGATTGAACATCCTCATATGGATGGAAAATTAATGAACATTAAGCAAATCTTAGATATATTAGTGAAAGGCAAACCAATTGGCAAGAATATCTAACTGTTATAGAGTTAGCATAACAACATTTCCATTCACTCTTCCATGGGATATAACTTGTTCATGTTAATGTATGAGTTTCAACCATGAGCTCCTTATACACTAGGGTTTTAGTAGGAGTCGGTTAAATCTTGAAAGGGAAACCTTTTTTTGGAAGAAGTTATGCAATACATATGAAAAAGAGACGGCATCAAATAAAGTGTATATGATGAGAAAATTATATGACCTTCGTATGAAGGACACAGATAGTGTTGCTGCTCATCTAGATGTATTTGATGCTATATTCTCCCAATTACAAACTCAAAAAATGGATATGGATAATGAAATGAAAGCAGTATTGTTGTTATGCACCCTGCCATCATCATGGGATACGTTTTGCATAGCTATTAGCAACAGTGCACCTGGTGGTAAACTCGTCTATGATGACATATGTGGAGCACTCTTGAGTGAGGAGATTCGTAGAAAATCTATGGTTGGCACTCAGAGCAGAGATGCATATAATGTTCGTGATTCTTACCAAGGAAAGAATCAGCAACGTGGCAAGAGCAAGAACAAGGAAAAGAATGGTCAACGTAATTAGAGTAGAAGTAAATCAAGGAAGAGGGATATCGAATGCCATTATTGTCATAAGAAAGGACACATGAAGAAAGATTTTTATGCATTAAAGAATGCTAAAGGTAAAGGATAGAATGTTGATGGGCATGTTAAACAGTTACCTGCACCATCTACTTCGACTGTGGAGATTGAAGAAATTAATGCTATTTCTGATGATGCTGATGTGTTGACACTTGATAGTATTGTGCCATATGAGGCACTTATGGCTAATTCTCTTTCCCACACCTGGTTGCTAGATTTTGGTGCTTCTTTCCATGTGACACCACATAGAGAATGGTTCTCTAAGTATGCAGCAAAGTCTCTTGGTACCGTGAGACTTGGTGACTCTTACCAGTGTGATATTGTGGGGATTGGAGATGTGGTTGTGCAATTCATTGATGGTTCAAAATTTACTATGCATAATGTACGCCATGTACCTCGGTTATCACGCAGTTTGATGTCATTTGGTCAACTTGATGACCTTGGTTACAAGGTGGTCTTCTATGCTCAGTCCTTTTGTATATCAAAGGGCAATATGGTTATTGCAAAAGGAAGCAAAGTTGGCTCATTTTATCCTTTATTTGTATCACAGAAAGAACACTTGTTAGCTGTTACTGAACAGCCTATGGCTTGTACTTAGCATGGTCATTTGGGCCATATATCTTGTAGTGGAATGGAAAATCTTTCTTGTTCTGGCTACTTACCTGTGTTATCTTTCTCTGATTTTTCATTTTGTGAGCATTGTCAATATGGAAAGCAAACCAGAAATGTGCATAGAATGCACATTGACTCTTCAATTGAGCCTTTAGATCTCGTTCATATAGATGTGTGTGGTCCTATGCCCCCTAGGTCCTTAGGTGGTTCTCTTTACTTTGTCACTTTCATAGATGATGCTAGAAAAGTCTGGGTATATCCTATCAAATCAAAGGATGATGTATTCCCTACTTTCAAAAAATGGCTTGCTTCAGTTGAGACTGAAAGAGGAACTAAGCTTAAGGCTTTACGTTCAGATAATGGGGGTGAGTATACCTCACACAAATTCAACCTTTTTTGTCAGTCTAGAGGGATTCGTAGAGAGTTTACAGCTCCTTATACCCCAGTACAGAATGGTGTAGCTGAGAGGATGAATAGAACTATTCAAGATAGAGTAGTCTCTATGTTGCATCATGCAAACCTCTCACAAGGTTTTTGGGCAGAAGCAGTATTGACTACATTTCATATGATTAACCTTTCACCTAGTACTGCCAAATGTTTGAAAGTGGCACAAGAGTTATGGATAGGGAAACGACCATATTATGATCATCTTCAAGTTTTTGGGTGTGAAGCATATGTTCATATACCCAAGAATCTTAGAGAAAAGTTGGACCATAAGTCAAAGAAATGCATTTTTCTTGGATATGGTCGAGAAGGACAATTTGGATATCGCTTATGGGATCCTGAAACATGGTCAGTGATAAAAAGTAGTGATGTCATTTTTAATGAGTCTAAGATGCATAAACAACCCATTAAGGAGGTTGAAGTGAAAAGAGTGGTGTTTGAGGATACTATTCCTCCGGTTAGCATGCATAAAAATGCTGCACATAGGGATGTTCAAGAGAATGTCCATTCAGATCAGTCTACACATGTTCCTGTTCAGCAACCTTTGAGACGTTCTGCACGTGTCTCATATCCACATAATAGATATGTTCCAGGTTTAGATTTTGTTATGCTAACAGATGCCGGTGAGCCTTCTTGCTAGAAAGAGGCTATGCAGACAGAGGATCATGTCAAGTGGGAGGCTCGATTTTCTACTCCGAGCATATTGTCATGGAGCTCTCAAGAAGGAGAGCGCACTGTGGTGCATCGCCATCGAAATACTTCAAAACCCACTTGTGAACTAGAGTAACATGAAAAAGTGGATAATTCATCAAGAAACCAAGCCATATGTGTGCTATCCAATGACTAAGAGGAATCTTGAGATGAATCATAGGAGCAAGTGATATCACCATCATTGGCATAATCAATCACCATAGGTTCTCCTAAAACCACTAGTTGACCTTCATCACATGCATGCCTCTAATGTCACTTTTGCATCCATCTAAAGCATCATCACAAACATGGTGCCAACATCGAAGCCATCAATAGGATCTAAATTTCACATGAGTCAATGGAATCGCATACATATCATGTAGTCTCTACTATTTTTCACTATGCATCTCCTCATACATCACAAACTCATATATAGAACCCACAAGGTGCAACTAGATAGTGGACTTTGCCAATGCATCCATATCCATCCATACATAGTCGGGCATGTCATGATGCCTCTCTATAGCTCTATGCACATACATGTGAAGCCCTACACAAACCAATGTATGCCACATCTAAGCTTTTCACCTCAAAAAGTGAGTGTTATCAAACTAAGAAGATCTCATGCTAGAAATCTAAGATAGTAGGAATGTAAGAAGAGACTAGAAATAAAACTCTATTACCAATAGGATCACACTTTCATATCCATATGCATAACTCACATCATAAATGTCTCACTGGAGAAGAAACCATGTGAACCACCTGTCACATAACCATGCATCTAACATGCATATAAAATCATGAGCATAAACTTGCTCACCAAGTCTCCAAAATGACCAAGTAGATGTGAAAGAATCCTAGGAAAAATATGATAGATTATCCCTTGTAAACTCAGTGATCAAGAAAAGTTATCCAATAGCAAATGAAGAATGTAGCTCGTCTCCACCTATCACTGATCCAAACATAGATACGACAAATACACATGCCAAGGAAATTGATTGAAAAACATGCCAATATAATGGTGATACGCCTCCCACTCAAAAATGAATTCAACAAGATATTCCAACCTATCGTGAATACCTTGTGACCAAGTCCAAGTGAATGGAGATTAGAAATGATCCAAAGCTATCACATGAGCATGAAGGATCTACTAGACCACCAATCTAGCATAAGGATTGATGAATTTCAATAGCATCTCCCCTAAAAAATGGACTGAACCAAAATTACCATGTGGGAATCACCATCCACAAATGCCAAGAATCACATTGGAAAATAAACTTCCAAATCAATGACCCGTAGGCTAACACAATATCCAATCCAAGTGACAAAGTGTGCAACTGATGTTCCAACTTAGATCACATTCATGCAACGGGAAAAAAAATGCAAGTGTCATCCAAAGACCCAACCAATCTCTCATATAATTATGTGTAATCCATAAAAAAAACTCATATCAAAGTGGCATAAAACAAAGTATGACCGCAATGACACTTTACATGCACTGGCAAAACCATGATCTCAAATTTGAGATTAAATGGTATAAACTGAAATCAATATGACAATGCCATTATACATGTCAAAATCTAACATAACTCATTATAATCTCACATGGAGGAGCATCCACATAGATCATACATAGTCAATGCCCTAAAGCTCTAAAACAAGAGCTTGCACACCTAGAAATCTCTCTCATGAAAGTTTGAAATCAAAATGAACCTCCAAAAGCAATTAGGGTTTTTATGGCTAAAATCTGATGCTCTATATTTTGTTATTCTAGTGCTTCTAAGCTCTGAATCTGAATTTTTTCTCTTCATCAAACTTGAAGATCTCTCTCTTGGCTACACGATGGCAGTTAAACCTCAATCGAACATCATTTGCTATCATTTTCATCTTCACCTACAATACCATTTCTCTATGTTATGAATTTTTGGTGAACTAGAACTCTGAATTTGAAACGTATTCAAGATATGAGCATTCATCTGCTACCATTTTCATCTTCACCTACAATACTATTTCTCTATATTATAAATTTTGGTGAACTAGAACTCTGAATCTAAAATGTATTCATTCTTCTACAAAAATGTAGATGATTCCTTATCTACAAAAATTAAATTGGATAACATCAATCTCACTTGTAGAACTAAAGTTATTGTCAAAACACTAACCTATTGTAAACGTGTTTATACATGTGACTTTTACATAACTCTGAGTATAAAAAAAAATCGATAAACTAGAGATTTGATCTACATTTTGCACCCTTCTATGTAGTTGCATATCTCTTCTTAAAATACACATAGAATTTTTGAAGCTCCTTTCACCTCATCTTTCAACATGCTTTGATACCAATGAAGCCCTTTATTGAGCTAAACAAGAGAAGCAAAGACGCAATGGAGGGCGGGGGAGAGAGAGAGAGAGAGAGAGAGAAGAGACATGTGCACTTGCATGGGAGCCTCAAAACCCACATAATGATCTTCTTGAGCCAATAATCTATAAAAGATATATGTATATGAACATAGGGGTAATTGTTGATATATTTAGGTAGTGATGTGTGTGAACACACTAGGACCGTTGGGGCACTTTTTTCCCTCTTTAGGAGGTTTTTTTCCCCTGGCTTATATATATGCCTATTGCCCTAATGGGCTACTAATCTTTGTACATTCTCTAGTAATACATTCAGTATTGTGTGTTTGTGCTCCAAGCTTCTTCTTCTTCCTTGTGTTGTTCGCGTGCTTCCGCAGACATCTGTCTCCAACAATTGGTATCAGAGCAGGTCGTCGCTTCATCTAGGGCGCCATCGATCCGTTTGTAGTCTCAGATTTGCACGAAATTTGGTGAGCATACTCAGGGTGTTTCAGAGATCAAAACGGCTTCACTTTGTGGTGCCGAAATCACGGTCTGAGCCCGTTTTGGCCTCCGAATGCACTATCAGAGTGCTTGTGCAGGCTATTTCATCTTTTTGTGCCAAAGGTATATACCAGTTTCTGTTCGCCAGTATAAGCGTCTCGAAGTCTGCTACAGGTCTAGTAGAACTCGTCTAGGCAGTTCTCTTCAACTTTTTGAGATACAGTCAATTTGCTGCATCAAGGTATTTTAGTCATCAGCCATGGCTGAAAGCAGTGATGTATTCCATATGTTGGCTGTTGAGGATAAGTTGGATGGTACCAACTACCCATTATGGGCTTATATGATGCGACATGTATTGGTTGCAAAAGGATTGTGGAACATTGTGCAGGGTGTTGAAAGACGTCCTGTTACACCTCTGACTACAGGTACTTCAAATATAGGTACTGGAGCTGATGAAGATGGTGTCGAAGATGATATTCCACAGATTCCTATTCGTGCTGATGTTTCTGCTGCACCTACAGCAGAGCAAATTCGCTGGGATGGTAGAGATGCCCAGGCACATGCATTGATAGCTTTGTCTGTCAAATGTGCCATTATTCCTCACATTCGCTCTTGCAAAACAGCTAAGGATCCTTGGGATACACTTACCACATTGTACCAAGCTAGGAATGAGGCTCGTGTTGCTTACCTCCCAAAACGGTTGAAGAGTGAGCACATGAATGAAGGTGATTCTATGGACAGTTTCCTAACGAAGATCAAACACTTGAAGGAATAGCTGATTTCTGTTGATGAGGTTATACCAGTTAGCTCACTGTTGGTGCATATCAAGCCTTCACACATTGGCTTGGAACTTTGGAACCTTGAAAAATAAGCTTGGCCAAAAGTCATCAAGGCTTCACTTAAAGGATAAGGCATAGGAACCCATACTTATGTGTTATTACCTTTTACTCATTGTAAAAAAGGTCTATATGACTTGGCATTTATTTGTATCACACCTAATTGATTAGTCGTGGATTTTTTGGGTGGAATGATTGGAGAGAATATCTCCTTAATTCTAGAGTAGAGAATATAGGAGATTTGAATTTGAATTCAAATTCAAATCTCAACTCATACTCTATAAAAGCTACATTGAAAGGTCGCGGGTTGTTTTTCACCATTCCCGAGGCAAATACTATTGATCATAGAGTGTGTGAGTGCTACACCATAGCCTACACATCTCCAACTCATTAGGCTAGATCTATCAAGCAATGAGATTGTATATTCATGTGAACTAATAGAAAGATTTACATTCATCATCTCTGTTTTGTCTAAGTCTCCTACTCCAAGTCTGTCAACTTCCAAGGAGCATTTCTCAGTGCTCACTGAACCAAATCAAGAGATCTATAGCTCATTGGAACCAGCTCAAGGTCTTCTACAAGCATACAAAATCTCAGAAGATTTCATTCAGCCATTTGAGAGAAATCCGCTTCGAAGTGCACTCTGGTCTGTGTCTGCAGAGTTCCTAAAAAGTCGGGGGTAATCAGAATTTTGCTAAACTTATTTCTCAGTGTATGGTTTATCAATTTGAGTGATTCCACTTGTGATTGGTAGCTTGTTAAGGTACTTTAATACTCCCAAAAGGAATTGTTTCAATTTCAAGTGTGCTGGTCACACTGAGCATAACACTGAGCAGGTGTCAATACCAAAATAGCAAGTATTTCTGGATTCTTGAAGTCACAAGTAGTCTGTTTTGATCTAATCATTACTCAACTCATTTCCAAATTACATATAGCATATTTTGGTGTCATTTGAAAGCTAAGCAAGTGTACTAAGCATATCTGGAGTCAAAGGAGGGCAGGTGTGAAGCAGGTTTTGCAGCATCAACTCATTTCTTGAGTGCATCCAACCATCACTCCCAACAGTGGTATCAGAGCAAAGAAGGTAAACATGGGTGATGGTTTCCCTTCATTCATTGACAAATTGGACAGAAACAATTATCAGGCTTGGTCATTGAGAATGAAGACCTATCTACAAGGGAGAAGCTTATTTGGATACATATCAGGAGATGAGGAATTGCCCTCATTCAAGACTAGAGGACTACCCACAAAGGATGAACATGAGAAGCTCAACCAATGGTGTGCAAAAGATGCTTTGGCAAGGTCTTACCTTCTAAACTCTATATCTGATTTTCTTTTACCTCATGTAAGGAATTGTAAGACTTCCCAAGAGAGTTGGGAAACCTTGTCAAACTACTTTTCTTCCAACACAAGGGCTAGGAAGAATCAACTGTGGATTGAGTTTACAACCCTTAGGAAGCAGCCCAAGCAACCAATCTCGGAGTATGTGACTAAGATCAAAGATGTGGCAGACCAATTAGCAAGCATTGGAGAAGAGATTGAAGAAGAGCAAATAGTCAGGCAAGTAACAAATGGACTCAAGGCAGATGATAAGTGGGAAAGTTTCACCACTGCAATGGACCTCTATATGGACATGCATACCCCTGATCTCACAACACTTATGGGCCAACTATTTACACATGAAGCAAAGTTTACAAAGGCAGGAGATCAATCAAAAGGTAACAACCCCTCTGCTCTCTATACTGATAAGAAAGTTAAAGATAAAGGTAAAGGGAAGAAACAGGATGAAGAAGGCTCTACCTCTCAAGCTAATTATGCAGGGAGAGGTAGGTCATCTAGAGGAAGAGGCAGAGGAGGTAAGTCAGGTAGGGGGAGACCCTACAACTCATCACCATGCAACATTTGTGGATTGTCCAATCATACCACAGATGAATGCTACAAGAACTACAAGAATCAGAGAGGAAGAGGCTACTCAAGAGGTGGATACTCTCAAGGGAGAGGCAGATTCAACCAACATCAAAGCCACAATGGATACAACAATCAATACAACAACAATTACAACAACAACCACAATGGTAATTACCAAGGTGGATTCAGAAATAGAAGAGACTACAACAACTACACAGAGGAGCAAGATGACTCCCTATTGATCATGAATATGACCTCCAAGGCAGGTACAAATGATGATCATTTATTTTACATTGACTCAGGATGTTCTAACCATATAGCTGGCAATGTGGCACTACTTTCTGATTTGGAAGAGCCCAAGGGCAAACATCCGGTACAAACAGGTGATGACACTAAACATTCTGTTGTTAAGATTGGAAATGTGAAGACATGTGATGGTAACTAGAACCTATTGAGCAGGGTACTCTATGTACCAACCATCACTAAGAATCTAATGAGTGTTGGTCAGATTGTGGAGAAAGGTTTGCAGGTCAGATTCACACAACATGGAGCATATGTGGAGGACCCAAGACATGGATTCAGAAGGATAGCCAAAGGGGAGAAGTCAGGTAGACTATTTACATTTGAGCTAGAAGACACTAAGAACATTGCTTTGTATAATTACAAGGATCAAACACTTTCAGAATTAGAGATATGGCACAAGAGATTAGGGCACATAGGTGAAAGAACCCTAAAGCAAATGTGCAGGGATCAATGTGTGCTTGGGATACCTAATGTGTCCAAGCAACACATGATATACAAGTGTGGATCATGTCAATTTGGTAAGTCTCACAGATTACCCTGTTCAAGGAAAGGTGTCATGCATGAAGACTACCTAGACTTGGTACACACAGATGTTTGGGGACCTAGCAAGGACCCTTCCATTTCTGGTTCAAGGTATTATGTGTCCTTCATTGATGATTATAGCAGATGGACCATTTTATACTTTATGAAGCATAAAGATGAAGTGTTTAATTGTTTCAAGAGGTATCTTGCACTTGTTGAAAATCAAACAGGAAGAAGCTTGAAGAGGCTAAGGTCAGATGGTGGAGGAGAGTACTTCTCCAATGAGTTTGAAGATTTCTTGCAGGAAAGAGGCATCAAAAGGGAGATTACTACCAGGTACTCACCTGAACAAAATGGGGTAGCTGAAAGAAGGAATAGACTCATTGTAGAAACAGCTAGGTCTATGCTTAATGAAAAGAAGTTGCCAAATTATCTTTGGGCAGAGAGTGTATCCACTGCCACCTATCTCATCAATAGGTTGCCATCCAAATCACTTGATGGCATGACACCATATGAAGCTTGGCATGGTAAGAGACCCTCTCTGGATCATTGCAAAATCTTTGGTTGTGTAGCATATGTGCATATTCCCTCACAGGTAAGGGGAAAGCTAGACCCCAAGGCTGAAAAATGTATCTTCATTGGTTATGATTTGAACCAAAAGGGATACAGATTCTACAACCCAACAAACAAAGGGTTTAAGGTAAGCAGAGATGTCATCTTTGATGAGAATGACTCTTGGTATGAAAATGAATGCAGGAAGATTAGTCTACCCTATGACATGGAAGAAGATTTCCCAAAGCTCACCAAGGAAGACCCAATTCAGAAAGAAGATTCAAGCTCAGATGATGATGATACAATAAACCTTGAAGAGTTCAAGGCTTGGAAGTCCAAAGGGAAGATGAAGATGAAGCAACTAGAAGATAAACCAGAATCTTCAACTCAAGCAATGAGGAGATCTCAGAGAGAAAAGAAGAAGCCTATCAGATCTGGGTATGACACATCACTTGTAACTAAACATTCTGTATATCTTGCAAAGGACTTGTTGAATGAAGAACCAGGTACCTATGAAGAAGCAATTACCAAACCAGAATGGAGAGAAGCCATGGATGAAGAGATGGAAGCTCTCAAGGAGAGTGATACTTGGGACTTGGTACCCAAGAAGGATTCTATGAAGGTAATAGGATCCAGATGGATCTACAAACTAAAGAAGAATTCAGATGGAACAATAAACAGGTACAAAGCTAGGTTGGTAGCCAAGGGTTTTGCACAAACCCAAGGCATTGATTATGAGGAGACATTTTCTCCTGTGGCCAAGATGCCAACTATCAGAATATTGGTGAGTGTAGCTGCATCCAAGAATTGGAATATGTACCAATTAGATGTCAAGAATGCTTTCTTGAATGGATGGATATCTGAAGAAGTCTACATGTCACAACCACCTGGCTATGAAGATCCAAAAAAGGTACATTATGTTTGTAAATTGAAGAAGGCTCTGTATGGTTTAAAACAGGCACCTAGAGCATGGAATTACAGGTTGACAACCCATCTCCTAGACCAAGGATTTGTGATGAGTAAAGCAGACACTTCTCTATTCATAAAGAGAAGTAGTACAGAGGTAATCTACTTATGTGTTTATGTTGATGACATCATCATTACAGGCAATGATGTCAATGGGATTAGACACATCAAAGGACAGATGATGAAAGAATTCAAGATTAGTGATCTTGGATTATTGAAGTACTTCTTAGGTCTTGAGTTAGTCTACACCAACTCAGGTATATATATCACTCAAAAGAAGTATGTGCAAGATATGGTCAAGAAGTTTGGCTTGCAGGATGCTAAAGTATCTACTACTCCAATGGAGGTCAACCTAAAGCTAAGTGCTCATGAAGGAGAAGAAGTCCAAGACATCACAGGATACCAAAGTATGGTAGGTAGTTTGAACTATGCTACCTTGACAAGAATTGACATAGCATATGGAGTTAGTGTGCTTAGTCAATTCATGCACAAACCAAGGGTACCTCACCTAGAGGCAGCAAAGAAGATCTTGAAGTATCTGAAGGGAACTCAAAGTCATGGTTTGTACTTTCCATATACATCAGATATTGACATTAAAGTTTACTCAGATGCAGATTGGGCAGGATGCAAGGATGATAGGAGAAGCACATCTGGTTATATTTGTTTTGCAGGAGATAAGTCTATCTCTTGGTCAGCCAAGAAGCAACCTACAGTGGCATTGACATCCACTGAAGCAGAGTATAGAGGGCTTGCCAATGCCACTCAAGAAGCTATCTGGTTGAAGCTTCTATATACAGAGTTAGGTCTACACACAAGACCACCAATCATCTTTGGAGATAACACTAGCTCTCTTCACCTTGCAGCTAATCCAATTTATCATGCCAGAACCAAACACATAGAGGTTCATTACCACTATGTGAGGGAGAAGTTACTTAGCAAAGATATTCAATTATCTTATGTGTCTACTAATATGCGATGTGCAGATTTACTTACAAAGGCATTGGATGGAAACAAGTTATGTAGATTCAAATCCATGATAGGATTGCAGGATGTAATTGAAGAATGAAGAAGAAGAAGACTTAAGCCAAAGTGTTTGGCTTGAGGGGGAGCTGTTGGTGCATATCAAGCCTTCACACATTGGCTTGGAACTTTGGAACCTTGAAAAATAAGCTTGGCCAAAAGTCATCAAGGCTTCACTTAAAGGATAAGGCATAGGAACCCATACTTATGTGTTATTACCTTTTACTCATTGTAAAAAAGGTCTATATGACTTGGCATTTATTTGTATCACACCTAATTGATTAGTCGTGGATTTTTTGGGTGGAATGATTGGAGAGAATATCTCCTTAATTCTAGAGTAGAGAATATAGGAGATTTGAATTTGAATTCAAATTCAAATCTCAACTCATACTCTATAAAAGCTACATTGAAAGGTCGAGGGTTGTTTTTCACCATTCCCGAGGCAAATACTATTGATCATAGAGTGTGTGAGTGCTACACCATAGCCTACACATCTCCAACTCATTAGGCTAGATCTATCAAGCCAATGAGATTGTATATTCATGTGAACTAATAGAAAGATTTACATTCATCATCTCTGTTTTGTCTGAGTCTCCTACTCCAAGTCTGTCAACTTCCAAGGAGCATTTCTCAGTGCTCACTGAACCAAATCAAGAGATCTATAGCTCATTGGAACCAGCTCAAGGTCTTCTACAAGCATACAAAATCTCAGAAGATTTCATTCAGCCATTTGAGAGAAATCCGCTTCGAAGTGCACTCTGGTCTGTGTCTGCAGAGTTCCTAAAAAGTCGGGGGTAATCAGAATTTTGCTAAACTTATTTCTCAGTGTATGGTTTATCAATTTGAGTGATTCCACTTGTGATTGGTAGCTTGTTAAGGTACTTTAATACTCCCAAAAGGAATTGTTTCAATTTCAAGTGTGCTGGTCACACTGAGCATAACACTGAGCAGGTGTCAATACCAAAATAGCAAGTATTTCTGGATTCTTGAAGTCACAAGTAGTCTGTTTTGATCTAATCATTACTCAACTCATTTCCAAAGTACATATAGAATATTTTGGTGTCATTTGAAAGCTAAGCAAGTGTACTAAGCATATCTGGAGTCAAAGGAGGGTAGGTGTGAAGCAGGTTTTGCAGCATCAACTCATTTCTTGAGTGCATCCAACCATCACTCCCAACACTCACTTGTGTAGACCGTTCTGAATGGTCTTCCTGATTCATATCAGAGTTTTGCTTCTACTCTTCGATTGATGATGAAAGGCAATCCAAATGCCTTATCATTTGAGGAGTTAGTCTCTGTTCTGTTGCAAGAAGATCAGTCCATGCAAAACAAGTCCATTATGCGAGTTGCAGATCAAGCTTTCCTGGCTAGTCAGAAGGGCAAAGGAAAATGGAGCTCTTCAACTAGTAAGCAGAAATCTGCTAATTCTGCATATTCGAAGAAGGAAGATAAAGATGAGAAGAAATCAGAAAAGCAGAAATTGTTTTGTAAGTACTGTAAAGGGAATGATCATATCATAAAGAACTGTCCAAAACTGGCTGCTAAAGAGGCAAAGAAGAAAGAGGCTGGAATGGTTGTTGCAGAGGCCTCTACACCAAAAATAGAGTCTGCAAATCTTGTGCAGGAAGAAGAATGGGCGTTTACTACTGTCTGCAGTTTTGACCCATCTTCTCATGATCAGTGCATCTCTGCAGTAGACTCAGATGTTTGGTATTTTGACAGTGGGGTAACCAAATATATTACCTCACAGTGCAATTTCTTCTCTTCACTCGAGCCTGCCCCTACAGGGAATACTATTACATGCACCAACAACTCCTCTTACCCTATTATGGGAGTTGGTAAGATCATTTTGACTACTGCTGATGGTAGTTCTTTCACTTTGTCAGATGCTTTATTTGTGCCAGGGATGAAGAAGAACTTGTTATCAGTTTTTGCATCAGCCAAGAGTGGCTTGGTTGTGAAATTTGTTGATGACAGGTGTACACCTCAACAGAATGTAGTTGCTGAATGAAAGAACAGGTCACTCATGGAGATGGCGAGGTGCATGGTCAAAAGTCAGGCTTTACCACATAGTTTCTGGCTTGAGGCTATCATGTGTGCAGCATATGTACTAAATAGGTGTCCCACTAAAGCGCTGTAGTCTATCACTCCATATGAGGCTTGGCATGACCACAAGACATCTGTTGCTCATCTGCGTGTTTTTGGTTGTTTGGCATATGCACTAGTGCCTGAACAACATCGCAGAAAATTGGCTGATAAGGTAGTAAAATGTATTTTTGTTGGGTACAGTTCTGAAAGTAAAGGCTATCGTCTGTATCATCCACAGACTAAATGCATTATGGTTAGCCGTGCTGTTGTCTTTGTGGAAGATGCTATTCAACCATTGTTTTCATGTACTACAGAGACATCTGTTAGCTCCAAAGACATGTATGATACTTTGATGCCTCTTTTTACAGGTGGACAGTCTAGTGCTGGTCCTAATGAGGCAACTTCTCAGCCTTTGTAGGTTTCATATGATGATGGAGATCATTCCATTTCTGATGCAGATTTACATGATGCACTTATTGATGAGAGAGCTGATATTGAGCAGGCAAAAACTATGCCAAAATGGCTGGTGCAGACTTTGCGTGATAGCAAATTAGATGCACCTTTGTCATATCGTACTCGTTCAGGCTCTCATAGTGCCTCCTTTGCATCATATTGCTATGTTATGGCTGTGTCTAGTCTCTGTGATGAGAATGAGCCTGTTTCTTTTGATGAAGCACAGAATTCAGAAAATTGGATGGCTGCTATGCAATCTGAATATGATGCTATAATGAAGAATGATACATGGTCTTTATGTGACTTGCCTCCTGGCAAGAAGGCCATTGGCACTAAGTGGGTATACAAGCTGAAGCGTAAACCTGATGGTATAGTTGGAATGTACTTGTTCGGAGCATTTGTGCACTTGACACCCATCATGGTTGGAATGTACATCAGTTGGACATTAAAACAGCATTTCTGAATGGCGAGTTGCATGAAGAAGTGTATGTTTTTCAGCCCCATGGCTTTGTGCAGAAAGGGCATGAAAACCAGGTGTGCAGGTTAAAGAAGGCATTATATGGTTTAAAGCAAGCACCACGTGCTTGGTATGAGAAGATACATGCCTATCTGGTTGCACATGGTTTTGAGAACAGTCCAACTGAAAGCACCTTATATGTTAAGCGTGCTAATGATGTGCTTTTGATCATTGTTGTCTATGTTGACGACATGCTGCTCACTGGTCCTATTGAGAAGCATATTGCTGGTTTCAAGGCTGATTTGCATGCCTCATTTGAGATGTCTGATTTGGGGCATTTGCATCACTATTTGGGCATTCAATTTATGCAAGTTGATGGTGGAATGGCACTCTGAAGAATGGAGAAGGTTACAAAGGTAATCAATCATCTACTTTGTACATTGATAAAAATAAACTCAAAGACAACAAAGGGAAAAGAAAGAAATTGGATGATGAAGCAAGTACACACCAAGCTAACTATGCATGTAGAGGAAGAAATGCTAGAGGAAGAGGTTTAGGAGGCAGACAAGGCAGGGGGAGACCCCAAGTTTCTAATCCTTGTTCTATTTGTGGACTAACCAATCATATAACTCCAAGAATCAAAGAGGTAGAGGCTCCAAGAGGAAGGTTCAACAGTTTTAATGGCAACCACAACAATTACAACAATTCAACCTATCAAGGAGGATACAAAGGGAGAAGATATTTCAATAATTACATAGAGGACTCAAATCAAGAGGACTCATTGCTACTCATGAATATGACAATGCCTCAAGGTAAATCTGATGAACATATGTTCTACATAGATTTAGGGTGTTCAAATCATGTGGCAGGAAATGTGGCTCTTCTCTCAGATTTGGAAGATCCAAGAAATAAACATGAGGTACAAACAGGTGATGATACAAGGCACCTTGTGGAAAAGATAGGAAATGTAAAGGCACCATATGGAAATCTCAATCTTCTTAGCAAGGTACTACTCTATGTTCCAACCATCACTAAAAATTTGATAAGTGTAGGGTAGATTGTGGAGAAAGGTTTGCAAGTCTAATTCACAAGGAGAGGTGCATTTTTTGAAGATCCAATTCAAGGATTCAGGAAGATTTCAAAGGGTGAAAAGATAGGTAGTCTGTTCACATTTGAAGTACAAGATACAAGGAACATAGCTCTCTTTAATTATGGTAATTAGACACTAATAGAATTGGAATTTTGGCACAAGAGGTTAGCACATATTGCAAAAACATCACTAAAATAGATATGTAGAGATCAAAGTGTACTTGGACTTCCTAATTTCTCAAAGCGACACATGATCTATAAGTGTAGTGCATGTCAATTTGGAAAGTCTCATAGGTTACCATTCATGAGGAAAGGGTATATGCATGGAGACCTCTTGGAATTGGTTCATACAGATGTATGGGGACCTAGCAAGGATGCTCCAATCTCTCGATCAAGGAACTATGTCTATTTCATTGATGATTGCAATAGATGGACTATTTTATGTTCATGCTTCAAAAACTACTTAGCTCTTGTGGAGAACCAAATAGGTAAGACACTAAAGACGCTAACATCAGATGGAGGGGGAGAATATTTCTCTCATTATTTTGATTCCTTCCTTTGAGAAAGGGGAATCAAGAGAGAGATTACTACAAGGTACACTCCAAAAAAAAATGGAGTGGCAGAGAGAATAAATAGAACAATTGTTGAAGCTGCAAGGTCTATATTAAATGAAAAGCATTTACCTAACTACTTGTGGACTGAGGTTGTATTTACAACCACTTATTTGATTAACAGGTTACCTTCAAAGTCTCTTGATGGTATGACACCATATGAAGCTTGGAATGGTAAAAGAACTAGCTTGGATCATTGCAAAATCTTTGGATATAGGCTATATAACCCAAGCAACAAAGGATTTTTGATGAGTAGAGATGTTGTGTTTGATGAGAATACTTCTTGGTATGAAGATTCATGCAGGAAAGTCAACTTACCTTATAATATTGAAGAAGATTTTCCAAAGCTTATCAAAGATTTTATAAACCTCCTAAAGTTGAAGAGCAAGATATCTCAGAAGATGATGAAGTTTCTCAGATAGAAAGATTCAAAGTATGGAAGTCTAAAGGTAAAGCTAAAGTATAGGAGCTTGGTCATGAAGCAGAATCATCACATCATGGTATAAGAAGATCCATGAGAGAGAAAACAAAACTAGATAGGTATGCATTTGACACTTCTCTTGTTACTAAGCACTCAATCTACTTAGCACAGGACTAAAATCAAGAAGAACCATGAACATTTGAGGATGCCAAGGATAATCCAGAATGGAAGCTAGCAATCGAAGAGGAAATTGAAGCACTTGAGGAAAACAAAAACTTGGGAGTTGGTTCCGAAGTCTTCATCAATGAAAGTAGTAGGTTCAAGATGGATTTATAAATTAAAGACAAATTCTGATGGTTCTATTAACAAGTACATGTCAAGGCTAGTGGAAAAGGGCTTTGCACAAAATCAAGGAATTGATTATGAGGAGACCTTCTCTCATGTGGCAAAGATGCCCACAATCATAGTCCTTCTAAGTGTTGCTTCTTCCAAGAATTGGAAGATTCTTCAATTGGATGTAAAAAATGCATTCCTTAATGGTTGGATAACAAAGGAGGTGTATATGGCACAACCACTTGGTTTTGAAGATAAAGCACATCCTAATTTTGTGTGCAAACTCAACAAAGCTTTACATGGACTCAAACAAGCTCCAAAAGCATGGAATCACAGAATTGTTACCGTCTTGCAAGATAAAGGATTTCAACCTCGCAAGGCAGATTCCTCATTCTTTATCAAAAGGAGTGATTCTGAAGTTATTTATTTATGTGTGTATGTGGATGACATTATTCTCATAGGAAATGATGCATATGGAATTAAGAAGATCAAGGACCAGATGGAACAGGAATTCAAGCTAAGTGACCTTGGGTCACTCACATCCTTCCTCGAATTGGAAAGTATATACAAATCATGGTTTATTTCTTACTCAAAGAAAATACAATAAGTATATGTTGGTTAAATTCAAAATGCAAGATGCTAAGGTTCTAGGTACTCCAATGGAAGTTAATCATAAATTGAGCTCACATGAAGGAGAACTCATAGAGGATATCACAGGTTATCAAAGCCTTGTGGGAATTTTGAACTATGCCACCTTAACTAGGGTGGATATATGTTATGGTGTGAGTGTGCTAAGTCAATTTACGCACACACCCAAGAAACCTCATATGGATGCTGCCAAAAGGCTACTTAAATATCTCAAAGGGACAATGAATGAAGGATTATACTATCTATATGTATCATATCTAGGAGTAAAGTTGTTCTCTGATGCAGATTTGGTTGGCTCCAAGGAGGACAAGAGAAGCACTTCAGAATATCTTACCTTTTCAGGGTCTAAACTTATTTCATGGTCATCTAAGAAGCAACCCTCTTCCGCAGAAGCTGAATATAGAGGTCTTGCCATAGCTACTCAAGAAGCAATGTGGATGAAGACTCTATCCACATATCTTGGTTTGGATTTTGGAACTCCATATATATTTGGTGATAATATTACACTTGGCTCCCAATCTAGTTTTTCATGTCTGGACTAAGCATATTGAAGTACAATATCATTATATAAGGGAGAAAGTTTTGAGCAAAGAAGTTCAACTATCATATGTATCCACACATCAACAATGTGCAGACATGTTGACAAAATCAATGGTACAAAACTCAATAGATTCAAATCAATGATTGGTTTTCAGGTAATCTTGGAAGATTGAAGAACTCAAGCACACTAGGCTTGAGGGGGAATTGTTGGAGAAAATTCTTGGCAAGCCTATGTGATGGCTAGAGTACCACAAAATCATGAAATCTTGAAAGAAAAATTTGAAGTGATGAAGAGTTCTCTTGTGAACTCACTCTGGTAGTTTCTTGAGCATTCACCTAGTGTAAAAGTAAACTCCACAAATTTTTAAGAGAATCTATCTCTAGAATTTAGGAACATAATTGTAGGTGAGCATGAATTCAAATTCAAACTATGGCTCCAAAACACACTATATATGTGTGACCCACCTAGTCGCAAAAAAGAGACTCCATAGCAGAGTTTCGTGCCAAATTTGAGTGTGATCTCAGAGTTTCCACATGTATCAATAAGTCCATTGTACTTTCCATGTAGTATACATTTGCTTTCATACTTATTTGTTGCCTTAACTTCAAGTATAAGTGAGTGTAATGTTCACTGTTAGAGATCTTAGTTTTTGGTCACATTGTAAAGATGATTTCCCTAGCATAGTTCATCTTTTTCAATGGTTTAACTTTTTAACTTGGAAATTGTAGCTCTCTAAGTCTACTTTCATATCACAAAGTCTCATTTGATTTGGATTTTTCAGTCATGAGAAAAATTCATCACAATCTCACTATATATTTACATCTACTACCTCCTAAAAAGTCAAGATCACATAGGTGATTTGCTAAATTGATTTCTCTCAATACAGTTACTCATTCTCATTGAAATAACTTCTAACATGTTGCTTTGCTTCCTAATTAGCCTTATCTAAAAGCTCTCAGGTCAATTTTAACCAAAGAAGGAGTACTAAGTAAAATACTAGAGCTTATCTTTCAAAAATATAAAGTCTTCTCAAGTTGACCATTGGTCAAACTTATCTATTTTGAATCACCTATTTGTGAGTGATCTTCCAAAATACATAGGGCATCTAATACATCAATTTGCAAGCTCAAAGGTCTCACTACATATCCTTGGAGTCAACTTGGCTAGTGTAGTGCAAAGTTTCAGTAGCACCACTTCATCTTCATCACATACAATCCATCTCTTCACATTATCCATATCCTTGCTTAGAACTTTTTCTCGAACATAATGATAATGCACTTCTATGTGCTTACTACGTGCATGAAACATTGGATTCTTTGTCAAGTGAATGCTTGACATGTTGTCACCATAAATTGGAATGGTCTCTACCTGCACATCAAGATCAATCAAGAGTGTCTTAATCCACATAGTTTCACAAGTTGCAAAGGCTAATCCTCTATATTCAGCTTCTGTAGATGATAGTGCAACAGTAGGTTGCTTCTTCAAGCTCCATGTGATAGGTTTTTTGCCTATCATGAATACATAACCTAAAGTGGATTTTCTATCTTCCATTGAACCAGCCCAATCAGCATCATTAAATCCCTTCACCTGCAATTCTTCATCATATCTATAAAACAAGGCATGGTTGACTGTGTTCTTCACATATCTTAGCACTCATTTGGCTGAATTTAAATGTTCACTTTTTGGAGTTTGTATAACTTGAGAAAGAATTCCAATAATATACACAAATCTGGTCTTCTGATCGTAGCATAGATCAATGAACCTATAATTCTCCTATATGTAGTTACATCATGTAACTTCTCTCCATCATTTGAAAATATCTTCACAGTGTCCATAGGTTGAGTGGGTGGTTTGCAATCACTCATTCCAAAACTGAAAAGAACATCCAACAAGTACTTTGTTTGCATCAACTAGATGCCATCTTTCCCATAGGCCACCTCAATGCCTAAAAAATATTTTAGCTCACCAAGATCTGAAATTTTCAACTCCTTATCGAGTTTTCTTTTGATCTCATTTATTCCTGCAACATTGCTTCCTGTTATGATGAGATCATCAACATATATGGAGATGTTTACATGTTCACCTTCTTCTTTCTTCATGTACAGAGAAGGATCTGCACTACTTGGGCTATACCCACATCCTGTGAGGTACTCAACCAATCTTTGCTTCCAAGCACGTGATGCTTGCTTCAACCCATACAAAGCTTTTTTCAATCTTTAAAAAAAATTTGGATGCTTTTTATCTTCAAATCCAATCGATTGACTCATGTAAACTTCTTCTTGAAGTTCTCCATTGAGAAAATCATTTTTTATGTCAAATTGGTACAAAGTCCGTTTCCTTCCTGCACTCACTTCAATCAAGGTTCTAATTGTTCCCATCTTTGCAGTCAGGCTGAAAGTCTCTTCATAATCAATGTCGTGACTTTGCTTAAATCCTTTTGCTACGAGTCTAGCTTTATGCCTAGCTAGAGAACCATTAGCATTTCTCTTTACTTTTCTCTTTACTTTAAACACCCATTCATTTGGAACAATCTTCATACCTTCAACCTTTGGAACTATCTCCCATGTGTGATTGTCTTTGAGAGCCTTTATCACTTCTTGCATAGCTTGTTACGATTCTTATTGTGTACATGCTTATTCATATGCATCCGTTTCTTTGTCTTTGACCACTTGTGTCATGTATGCAAAATGCTTTGTAATAAAACTATCATAGCTCAACCTTTGAATTGGATACCTTGCTCTTGAAGACCTCCTTTCATTTCCTTTTGAATATTGCTTCTTCAACCAGTTCAACTTTACTTTTGGTGTAATCACCTCTTCATACTCTTCTTCACTTGCATTCAAATCACTATTTTGGGCAGCACTTTTAGCTTCAAATCGTTCATAACCTAATGTTGGTGATGGTGAATGACTCCTTAGTCTCCCCTTCCATGTTGAGCTTTCTCCATGTGATGTAGAAGCTTCTGGACTTGACATTAGAGTGCTTGTTTGCTAAAATTCTTACTGGACAACACCTCCATCATCTTCATAACCTTCTTCAAGAATTTTCTCTTTCCCTTTGTCTCCAAACCATGGTCTTAGCTCATCAAAAACCACATCTCTTGAGACTCATAGCTTCTTTGTCACCGGATTGTAGCACCTATATCCTTTTTGCTCCCATGAATACCCAATGAAAATACATTTTCCTGACCTTGGCTCCATCTTTTGTCCTTAGTTCTTGAGGAATGTGAACATAACATACACATCCAAAAACTTTGAGATGTGTCAAATCAGATTTCTTATCGAAATATACCTCCTCGAGAGTTAAATTATGCACTCCAGATCTTGTGCACTTGTTCATCAAATAAACAGCCGTACTAGCTGTTTCAGACCAATAGTTTTGTGGCACTTTCATCTCGTTGAGCATGCATCTTGCAACTTCTGTGATATGTATATTTTTTCTTTCAGCAATTCCATTTTGTTGAGGCATGTACCTACATGTAAATTGTTGTTTGATGCCATTTTTATAAAGAAAATATGAAAATTCTTTGGAGAAATATTCTCCTCCTCCATCAAACCTCAAACTCTTTATGTACCGCCATGTTTCCTTTTCTACCTGTGCTTTAAATCTCTTGAACATAGGGGACACATCTGATTTATGTTTTATGTAGAACATCCATACTTTTCTTGAATGATCATCAATAAAAGTGAAAAAATATATGTTACCAGCAATCAATGGTTGTTGTGATGGTCCCCATACATCTGTGCGTATCAAGTGGAGGAAATTCCTTGCCACATAGTTGGTCTTCTTGAATGGTTGTCGAGTTTGCTTTCCTAGTTTGCATGCTTCACAACATTCATGCAGTCCAGCATCATTGAATCTTGGAAGAACTCTTACCATTTCATGGTTGCTCATGTCCTTGAGCTTGGGAATGTTGATATGTCCAAACCTTTTGTGCCACAAATCAATTTAAGCGATTTTCTTGTTTCCAAACTGAATATACATCACCTTTCCATGTGGTTGTTGAATGTCCAAGGTGAAAATCCTACCTTCTTTCCTTCCTTGAGCAACGACCTTGAATTCCTCTTTTGGATTCTTCATAAAGCACCCTTTTTCATTGAAGATAACATGATATCCTTTCTCTTCCATTTGTCTTAATGAAATTAAATTCTTTGCAATAGTATGAACATGAAGAACATCAGTCAATACCTTCTTGTCTCCAAGCTTGATTCTCAAACATGATCAATTGTGGTGAGTTTCATCACCAATCTCTAAACATCCTTATCCACTTGGAGCTTGTAGATTTGTAAATAAATCTACTTGGCACATCATATGATTGCTACAACCTGAATCTATAAACCATTTTTTATCATCTCTTCTCGGTTTGTTGTACTTCTTGTCTCCTTCACTTAATGTACTTGCATTCTTATTTTGGCTCCTTTGGCTTGTTGATATATTTAGGTAGTGATGTGTGTGAACACACTAGAACCGTCGGGGCACTTTTTTCCCTCTTTAGGAGGTTTTTTTCGTCGGCTTGTATATTTGTCTATTGCCCTAACGGTTCACTTATCTTTGTGCATTCTAGTGGTAATACATTCAGAATTGCGTGTTGTGCTCCAAGCTTCTTCTTCTTCTTCTTCCTTGTGCTATTCACATGATTCTGCAGACCTTGAAATCCAACAATTGGTATCAGAGTAGGTTGCTGCTTCATCTAGGACAACATCAACACCCCTCTGGTCATAGTCTTCAAAGGTACTATCCCAGCACTTATGCAGGCTATTTCATCTTTTTGTGCTAAAGATATATGCAGGTTTTGTTTCACCAGTATAAGCGCCTCAAAGTCTGCTATAGGTTTAGCAGAACTTGACAGGGTAGTTCTATTCAACTTTTTGAGATACAATCAACTTTTTGCATCAAGGTATTTTAGTCAGTGGCCATGGTTGAAAGTAGTGATGTATTTCGTATGTAGGTTGTTGAGGATAAGTTGGATGGTACGAATTAACTATTATGGGCTTATATGATGTGTCATGTATTGGTCACAAAAGGACTGTGGAATATTGTGCAGGGTGTTGAAAAATGTCCTATTACACCTACCAATACAAGTACTAAAGTTGATGCAGATGGCATCAAAGATGGTGATATTTTGGAGATTTTTATTCGTGCTGCAGTTTCTATTGCACCTACTGTAGAGCAAATTTGTTAGGATGGCAGAGATGCTCATGCACACATATTGGTAGCCTTGTCTATCAAACATGCCATTATTCCTCACATTCGCTCTTGTAGAATAGCTAAGGATGCTTGGGATACACTTACCACTTTATACTAGGCAAGAAATGAGGCTCGTGTTGCTTACCTCAAAAACAGTTGGAGAGTGAGCACATGAATGAAGGAGATTCCATGGATAGTTTTCTAACAAAGATTAAATATTTGAAGGAAAAGTTGATTTCTGCTGATGAAGTCTTGCTAGACAGTTCACTTGTGCAGACTGTTCTGAATGGTCTTCGTGATTCATATCAGAGTTTTGCTTCTACTCTTTGTTTGATTGTGAAAGGCAATCCAAATGCCTTAACATTTGAGGATTTAGTCTTTGTTTTGTTGCAGGAAGATGAGTCTAGGCAGAACAGGTCCATTATGCGTGTTGCAGATCAAGCTTTCTTGCCTAGTAAGAAGGGCAAAGGTAAGTGGAGCTCTTCTACTAGTAAGCAAAAATCTCAACAATCAAAGAAGGATGATAGAGACCACAAGAAAATAGAAAAGCAAAAATTATTTTGCAAGTACTCTAAAGCAATGATCATGTCATAAAGAATTGTCCAAAACTGGCTGCAAAAGAGGCTAGAATGGTTGTTGAAGAGTCACCTACATCGAAAAGAGAGCCTTCTAATCTAGTGCAAAATGAAGAATGGGTGTTTACTACTATTTTCAGTTTTGACCCATCTTCTGCTAAACAGTGCATGTTGGCAGTAGACTTAGATGTTTGGTACTTTGATAGTGGGGCAACCAAACATATTACCTCACAATGCTATTTCTTCACTTCACTCAAGCCTACCCCGATAGGGAATAGTGTCACATGCACCAACAACTCCTCTTATCATATGCACCTTCACCCATTGCAATGACAACCAATATGTTTTGGGCAATTTTAGGTTGGTAGAATCTCTTCTCACCATTTGATGATGATGCTTCCTCTTGTTCATAGGTAGGGATGACTCAAGGGCTAGGTACATAGTGAATTACACCTTTTCTTGATGATAAAGTGGAAGCTCCTTTCTTTTCCTCCACTCCATGTGGTTGCTCCACACACACACCACACAACAAATCCCTTTTATCTTCTTTGCCTTGTGGTCATACAATATGAAAGCCCTCTGCTTTTCACTTTGGCCTAAGAATACACGTCTCTTACTTTTTGGTTCCAAATTGCTCTTCCTTTGACTTGGGACAAGAGCATAACACACACTCTCAAACATTCCAAAGTTTGAGACAACTGGGTTCTTACCAATGTAAGCTTCCTTATGACTCTTTCTGATTTGATTAGGAAAGCCCATGCCTTTGCTCATACCAATTGGTTTTCAACAATATTGTGACTCTTGCATTCCATAATGCCATCTTGATGTGATGAGTGAGATGTCGCTGTTGAAATTTTATCCCTTTGCCCTTGCAAAATCCTTCCAACTCATCTGAGTTGATCTCACCATCACCTCTTATTCCAAGCTTCTTCACACTTTTCCTTGGTTCATTTACAACAAGCTTTGGTTGTTCTTTAATCACACCAAAATCTTGAGCCTTGTCACAAAGAAATTAAATCCATATCTTCCTCTCATAGTCATTGCTGATGACAAGATAGGAAGATCCTCCCAAGGCCTTTATAGACATCTTAACACACAAGTCATTGAATACCAACACTAGAGGAGCCTTTGAACTACTCTTGCTTTCTTGTGGGAATGTCTCTCTTTGTTTCTTGCCCATCATACAAGCTCTACAAGGTTCTTGCATCCATTCATTGTAGGTAAGTGATGAAGGATAATACCTTGGTTTTGCATCGCAATCAATACTCGTTAATTACCACTTTACTCTTTTGTAAAAGTCACTTTTGACTATGGAATCTTTATAAACACCTACCAAAAGAGATTCACGGAAAAGGTAGATTTGATTGATGGAATATCTCCTAGGATATAGCAACTTGATCATAGGGAGCCAAAACTTTGAATTTGAATTCAAATTTTTACTCAATCATTATAAAAGAGATCATCAAAAAGTCACGGTTAAGACTCATCATTCCGGAGCTCATTATTGTCAATTCTGAGTGTGTGTGAGGCCTATACTCTAGCCCACACCTATCTACACCATTAGGCAATGATCTTCATGCCAACGGTATTGTATACAAGTGTCCATTAATACATACATTTACATTGTTCATTTTTGAGTTCTCTGTCATACTAGTTGAAAGTCTGTCAACTTCTGGAGAGCATATCTCAGTCATTTCTTCACCAAATTCAAAGATCTAAAGCTTGTTGGAACCAGCTCAAAGTTTTCTACATGCTACCCAAATTTGAAGAGATTCTATTCAGCCATTTCAGAGGAAAACTCATCGAGGTGATCACTGGTCATTGTCTGCTACAGTCCTAAAAAATCAGGGGTAAAGGTTTACTTGCTAAATTGATTTCTCTGAGCATAGTTAATATTTTTACATCATTCCACTTGGGATAGTTATCTTGCTAAGCTAATTAGATACCCCTAAAAGGAATTTTTCCAATTCCTATTGTGATGGTCATACTGAGCAAAAGATCCAGTAGGTGTCGACATAAATAGAAGGTTTTCTTGAGATTTTGAGTTTCAAAGTTATCTGCTTTGGTTCAATCATTACACACATCATTTCCAAAGTACATAGGCCATTTTATGGTGTGATTGGAAAGCTAAGGACGTCCACTTATCAACTCTGAAGCTTACAAGGGCTGGTACAAAGAAGGATTTGGCAATACCTACTCAATCTCTTGGAGTGTCCATCCATCTTTCCCAATAGTGGTATCAGAGCAAACTAAGGTAAAATGGGAGATGGTTTTCCTTCATTTATTGATAAATTAGATAGGAACAACTATCAGGCATGGTCTCTAAGGATGAAGACATACCTACAAGGAAGGAGTCACTATGGATACATTTCAAGAGATGAGGAATTGCCCTCATTCAAATCAAGAGGATTGCCAACAAAGGAAGAACATGAAAAGCTCAACACATGGTGTGCTAAGGATGCATTAGCAAGGTCTTATTTACTCAACTCCATCTCTGATTTTCTGTTGCCACATATTAGGAACTGTAAGACATCCCAAGAGACTTGGGAAACCTTGTCATCTTATTTTTCTTCCAACACAAGGGCTAGAAAAATCAGTTGTGGATTGAATTTACCACATTAAGGAAGCAACCTAAGCAAGTTGTTTCAGAGTTTGTGACCAAGATTAAAGATGTAGCAGATCAGTTAGCAAGCATAGGAGAAGAGATTGAAGAAGAGCAGATTGTAAGGCAAGTGATCAATGGGATCAAAGCTGATGACAAATGGGAAAGCTTCACCACTGCCATGGACCTTTACATGGACATGTAGATTCCAGACCTTACCACTCTCATGGGACAATTATTCACTCATGAAGCCAAGCTCAACAAGAATGGAGATACATCCAAAGGTAAAGCTCTTCTGCCCTATACACTGATAAAGGTAAAGCTAAAGATAAAGGCAAGAACAAGAAGGTAGAAGATGAAGGCTCTACCTCCCAAGCTAACTATGCAGGGAGAGGTAGATCATCAAGAGGAAGGGGCAGAGGAGGTAAGCAAGGTAGGGGGAGATCCTATAACTCCTCACCATGCAATATTTATGGTTTGTCAAATCATACTACAGATGAGTCTTTCAGGAACTACAAAAATCAGAGAGGAAGAGGATACCAAAGAGGTGGATACTCACAGTCGTGAGGTAGATTCAACCATCACCAAAGCTACAACAACAACTACAACAACAATTACAACAACAACAACAATCACAACAACAACTACAATGGCAACTACCAAGGAGGATTCAAATCCAGAAAGGACTACAACTATACAGAAAGAGCAAGATGATTCTCTTCTAATCATGAACATGACTTCAAAGCCAGGTACAAATGATGACCACCTATTCTACATTGACTCAGGATGCTCAAATCATGTGGTTGGCAATGTAGCACTACTCTCTGATCTTGAGGAACCAAAAGGTAAGCATCAAGTAGAAACAGGTGATGACACCAAGCACTCGGTATTTAAAGTTGGAAATGTTAAGTCTTTTGATGGAAATCAGAACTTGTTGAGTAGGGTACTCTATGTACCAACCATTACGAAAAATCTGATGAGTGTTGGATAGATTGTGGAGAAAGGTTTGCAGGTTAGATTCAATCAATTTGGAGCATTTGTGGAGGATCCTAAGCAGGGGTTCAAGAGGATTGCTAAAGGAGAAAAATCAGGTAGACTTTTCACTTTTGAGCTAGAAGACACAAAGAATATTGCACTATACAATTATAAAGATCAAACACTTTCAGAGCTTGAGATTTGGCACAAAAGATTAGGGCATGTAGGAGAAAGAACCTTGAAGCAGATATGTAGGGATCAATGTGTTATGGGAATACCCAATGTTTCCAAACAACACATGATATATAAATGTAGTGCTTGTCAATTTGGGAAGTCTCATAGGTTACCCTTCTCAAGGAAAGGCTACATGCATGAGGACTACCTAGAACTTGTACACACAGATGTGTGGGGACCAAGCAAAGACCCCTCAATCTCACGATTAAGGTACTATGTATCTTTTATTGATGATTATAGCAGGTGGAATGTATTGAACTTCATGAAGCACAAGGATGAAGTATTTAATTGCTTTAAAAAATATCTTGCACTAGTTGAAAATCAGACAGGAAAGAACTTGAAGAGACTAAGGTCAGATGCAAGAGGTGAGTACTTCTCCAATGAGTTTGAAGACTTCTTGCAGGACAGAGGCATCAAAAGAGAAACCACCACAAGGCATACTCCTGAACAGAATGGGGTAGTTGAGAGAAGAAATAGGTTGATTGTTGAAACAGCTAGGTCTATGTTGAATGAGAAAAAATTACCTAACTATCTATGGGTAGAGAGTGTTTCTACTACCACTTATCTCATAAACAGGTTACCATCTAAGTCCCTTGATGGGATGACACCCTATGCATGGCATGGTAAGAGACCCTCACTAGACCATTGCAGGATATTTGGATGTGTAGCATATGTACACATTCCTTCTCAGATAAGAGGTAAGCTAGACCCTAAGGCTTAGAAGTGCATCTTTATTGGATATGATCTGAATCAAAAAGGGTACAGGTTTTACAACCCTTCCAATAAGGGATTCATGGTTAGTAGAGATGTTGTCTTTGATGAAAATGATTCTTGGTATGAGAATGAATGAGGAAATTTAAACTACCCTATGACTTGGAGGAGGACTTTCCAAGTCTTGCTAAGGAGGAAACCACTCAGAATGAAGACTCAACTTCAGATGATGAAGATGTTATCAACCTTGAAGAGTTCAAGGCATGGAAGTCCAAGGGCAAAGTCAAAATGAACAAGCTTGAAGATATACCTGAATCTTCAAATCAGTCAATCAAAAGATCACAAAGAGAGAGCAAAAAACCTATCAGATATGGGTATGATACATCTCTTGTTACTAAACACTCTGTTTATCTTGCCAAAGATTTGTCAATTGAAAGAACCAGGATCATATGAAGAAGCCATAACCAAGAAAGAATGGAAAGAAGCTATGGATGAGGAGATTGAAGCACTCAAGGAAAGTGACACATGGGAGATAGTACCAAAGAAGGAATCCATGAAGGTAATAGGATCCAGATGGATCTATAAACTCAAAAGAAATTCTGATGGGTCAATTAACAAGTACAAAGCCAGATTGGTAGCCAAGGGTTTTGCACAAACCCAAGGCATTGACTATGAAGAGACATTCTCTCCTGTGGCCAAGATGCCAACTATGAGAGTGTTGGTGAGTGTAGCTGCATCAAAAAATTGGAACATGTACCAATTGGATGTCAAAAATGCTTTCTTGAATGGATGGATTTCAGAGGAAGTATATATGTCACAACCTCCTGGCTATGAGGATCCAAACAAGGTATCATATGTGTGCAAATCGAATAAAGCCTTATATGGATTAAAGCAGGCACCTAGGGCATGGAATCACAAATTGACCACTTACCTTCAAGACCAAGGTTTTGTCATGAGCAAGGCAGACACTTCTCTATTCATCAACAGAAGTAATTCAGAGGTAGTATACCTATGTGTTTATGTTGATGACATCATACTTACAAGTAATGATGTTAATGGAATCAGACAAATCAAGAGCCAGATGATGAAGGAGTTCAAGTTACCTTACCTCTTTTATGCAAGTATATCTTGATGATTTTTTGATTTTCGATAAGATTATAGCACACTTGTTCCATTTACGACGCTGCTTTGAAAAGTGCAGAGAATACAGACTCTGTTTGAACCCAAACAAATCTGTGTTTGCGGTTTCATGTGAAAGCTACTTGGCCACATTGTATCTACACAAGGTATACAGGTGGATCCAGATAAAATCACAGCTGTGTTAGAAGCACCTGTACCCACTACACCTAAGGAAGTAATGCGCTTCATGGGCCAAGTAAGATGGCATGGCCGACACTTATGGTGGCTTGCTCATTTGGCAATACCACTGAACCGATTGATAACCAAGACTCCTCGACAATTTGAGTGGACCCCGGACTGTCAAATTGCCTTTGATCGTCTAAATGGATTACTAACACAGGTTCCAATCTTACAGCCTCCTGATTGGGATCGCCCATTTCATGTATTTGTTGATGCTTGAAGATTGGCCCCTGCTGAAAAGAATTACTCTGTAACAGAAAGAGAATGTATATGTCTAGTATATTCTGTCAAGAAATTCAGACATTATTTGCTGGGCCGTAAATTTACTTTTCATGTAGATCATGTTGCACTTGTTTATCTGGTTCGGCAACAGCATCTAGGAGGTCGATTAGCACGATGGGTTCTGCTTTTACAAGAGTTTGACTACGAAGTTATTCATCGGCCAGGCAGTTCACATGCCTTAGCAGATTTTCTTTCTCGCTTAGATTCCAGTGAAGCTCCGGTCGGTGTAGATGACACAACACCGGCAATTTATGTTTCTGAACCGACTTGAAATTGTTGTGCCATCTACATACTATGATCAGATATTGACCTTTCTTACTGATGGATGCCTCCATTCTCAGACTTCTACTGCAATACGCAGGAAAATTACAGTTTTCAGTCGCCGATTTCGGTTGATTGCTGGGGAATTATACTATATGGATCACACTCGAGTTTTACTTCGTTGTATTCCACCACATGAAGTTAACACAGTCATTAATTTGGCTCACTCAATTCCTTCCGGTGGCCATTTTGCTACAGACTTAACACACCGGAAAATTCTGCAAAGTGGACTTTGGTGGCCTACTATGAACAGGGATGTATTGCAGTTTGTCAAAAAATGTGATAATTGTCAAAGATCTGGACAGCCGTTACCACGCCAATATTTCCCTCTACAACATGTCTTGCCATTGGGACCTTTTCAGAAAGTGGGGTCTAGATTTTATCGGACCGATTACACCACCAACAATCCTCAGTAATAATCGTTATATTTTGACATGTACAAATTATGCTACCAGATGGGCAGAAGCCTGGGCTTTACGGTCTGCCACAGCTGTTGCGGTAGCAAAGTGTCTAATGAAAGATGTCTTTCCACGTTTTGTCTTACCGCTGGAACTTGTTACAGATCAAGGCACTCATTTTGTCAACAATTTAATGAAAGTACTCACACATTCGTTCCAGGTCACGCATAAGTTTAGTTCTCCTTATTATCCTCGTGCTAATGGTTTGGCTGAAAGTACAAACAAGACTTTGTTGAATATGCTTCAAAAATTGATTCTGGACGCACCCGAAAGATGGGATCAACTGTTACCTGCAGTATTATGGGCATACCGGACTACATACAAGGTAGCAACAGGATTAACCCCTTTCAAACTAGCTTATGGATTGGAAGCCATAGCACCGATGGAGATAGTTGTGCCAAGTTTACGAGCAGCAATCACTCAGAAACTTCTACCTGAACAATCTCTATCATTTCGGTTGGATACACTCAGGTCTCTCATTTTATAGTCAATCTATTACCTTTCTTGCTAAGTTGTTTACAAATATAAATTATTAGTTAGTTATGGAGGTATTAAGTCATTAGTAAATTGGGAGGATCAAATTTATCGTGAATATTTTGAAAGATGCATGAATATTTTTAAAGGATGGGCAGACAAAAAGTGTCCATTCAATGCAAGTTCTTATTCTTACCTTAGCTAAAGTAAGAATAAAATCCTGCATTGAATGGACACTTTTTTCCGCCCATCCTTTAAAATTATTTTTCCATCCTTCAAAATCTTCTAGATAAATTTGGTCCTCTCGTTTTACTAATGACTTAATACCTTCATAGCTAATTGATACTTAATATTTGTATGCAAAAGAGTTAGCAACACGTATTAGGTCGACCAAAATAGGAGAAACATATGTGTCAAGAAGATTCTAAAGGTTGGGTGGACAATTCTAAAGGCTAGATAGACAAAACATCTTCATGGGATACAGGTATGTATAATTTGACCTTACTCTCATAACATGTGTATGTGTATATATGTGTGTATACATTCATGTATATTATGGGTATGTTTATATATGCATATATATATATATGTATATATAGATAGAGAGAGAGAGAGAGAAAATTGAAAATTATACCTTAATAGTATTGAAACAGATACATTACTCCATCCAAAATGATTTTGAAGATTGAGAATAAGTAAGCTCGCACTTAGTCGTTTCAAATGAATTCCTTCATATACATGCTTGAGACATTCCTCTCGAATATATTTCTCATTTTTAGAAATATCAATGCTCTCACTGTCATTTTGATACTAATCCTCAATAAAATCTACCATGCCATCATCTTCATCATTGTCGCACAAATCTTGTACTTTATCTTCTTTTGAATATAGATCTTTCAACATTGCATATTCCACATGATAGAAGCTTCTGATAAATGAGGTCTTACTGGCAATTGTGAATGGTGTGGAGGAATATCATCAACATCATACGTTGGAATCTACACACATGAATAAAATTCATTAATATTCCATAAATGAATAAAAGGTAAACTTTAAACATAAAATTAAATATATAAGTTATTAAATATGGATAGAAAATTTTCATTCTCTCTAGCTAAAAGGTGCTCTTGGAGGTCTACACCATCCATAAATCACTAATAGTTCATCACCAGCATGTAATGTAGTAATAGCATTGACAACTATGTATCTTGATACATCTCTACTCATGTATGGTGGTTCATGAATATTTTCATGCTCCTCAAATATGCAATTAGTCCTTGAACTATTATGTAACCCTCAACTACTATTTATTAAACCTGCTATATTTCAATGTGTGTAAGATCTTCCATCAATATATAATCTTTCATTTTCTGCATGTGAAATCCTTCTACTAGTAAGGGATGTTGCATTCAAGCATATTCCATAAGTATTCATGCTTTGAACATAACGTGCAAGTCGATGCCAATCTCCCCATCCATATATAGGACCACAAAATGACATAAGAGTGACTTTCGAGTTCGGAGGCACATACAAATCTTCTACAATAAAGAGACCACAACCAACATTATTAATAGTGGATGGAGCTGTTGATATATTTAGGTAGTGATGTGTGTGAACACTCTAGGACCGTCGGGGCACTTTTTTCCCTCTTTAGGAGGTTTTTTTCCCCCGGCTTGTATATACGCCTATTGCCCTAATGGGCTACTTATCTTTGTACATTCTCTAGTAATACATTCAGTCTTGTGTGTTGTGCTCCAAGCTTCTTCCTCTTCCTTGTGCTGTTCGCGTGCTTCCGTAGACGTCTAACTCCAACAATTGGTATCAGAGCAGGTCGTTGATTCTTCTAGGGCGCCGTCGACACTCCTCCGTTTGCAGTCTCAGATTCGCACAAAATTTGTGCTTGTGCAGGCTATTTCGTCCTTTTGTGCCAAAGGTATATACCAGTTTCTGTTCGCCAGTTTAAGCGTCTCGAAGTCTGCTACAGGTCTAGCAGAACTCGTCTCGGCAGTTCTGTTCAACTTCTTGAGATACAGTCAATTTTCTGCATCAAGGTATTTTAGTCACCGGCCATGGCTGAAAGCAGTGATGTATTCCGTATGTTGGCTGTTGAGGATAAGTTGGATGGTACCAACTACCCATTATGGGCTTATATGATGCGACATGTACTGGTTGCAAAAGGATTGTGGAACATTGTGCAGGGTGTTGAAAGACGTCCTGTTACACCTGTAACGACAGGTACTGCAAATACAGGTGTTGGAGCTGATGAAGATGGTGTCGAAGATGATATTCCGCAGATTCCTGTTCGTGCTGTTGTTTCTGTTGCACCTACTGCAGAGCAGATTCGTTGGGATGGCAGAGATGCCCAGGCACATGCATTGATAGCTTTGTCTATCAAACGTGCCATTATTCCTCACATTCGCTCTTGAAGAACAGCAAAGGATGCTTGGGATACACTTACCACTTTGTACCAGGCTAGGAATGAGGCTCGTGTTGCTTACCTCCGAAAACAGTTGGAGAGTGAGCACATGAATGAAGGTGATTCGATGGACAGTTTTCTTACAAAGATCAAAGACTTGAAGGAACAATTGATTTCTGTTGATGAGGTTATACCAGATAGCTCACTTGTGCAGACCGTTCTGAATGGCCTTCCTGATTCATATCAGAGTTTTGCCTCTACTCTTCGATTGATGATGAAAGGCAATCCGAATGCCTTGTCATTTGAGGAATTAGTCTCTGTTCTGTTGCAGGAAGATCAGTCCAGGCAGAACAGGTCCATTATGCGTGTTGCAGATCAAGCTTTCCTGGCTAGTCAGAAGGGCAAAGGAAAATGGAGCTCTTCTACTAGTAAGCAGAAATCTGCAAATGCTGCACAATCGAAGAACCAGAATAAAGATGAGAAGAAATCAGAAAAGCAGAAATTGTTCTGCAAGTACTGTAAAGGAAATGATCATATTATAAAGAACTATCCAAAACTCGCTGCTAAAGAGGCAAAGAACAAAGAGGCTGGAATGGTTGTTGCAGAGGCCTCTACACCAAAAACAGAGTCTGCAAATCTTGTGCAGGAAGAAGAATTGGCGTTTACTACTGTTTGCAGTTTTGACCCATCTTCTCATGATCAGTGCATGTCTGCAGTAGACTCAGATGTTTGGTACTTTGACAGTGGGGCAACCAAACATATTACCTCGCAGCGCAGTTTCTTCTCTTCACTCGAGCCTGCCCCTACAGGGAATACTGTCACATGCGCCAATAACTCCTCTTATCCTGTTATGGGAGTTGGTAAGATCATTCTGACTACTGCTGATGGTAGTTCTTTCACTTTGTCAGATGCTTTATTTGTGCCAGGGATCAAAAAGAACCTGTTATCAGTTTCTGCATTAGCCAAGATTGGCTTGGTTGTGAAATTCGTTGATGACAGGTGTACAGTCCATGATCTCTCAAATGGCGATGTGATTATTGCTTCTGGCATTTTATGTCGTGGGCTGTATAAGCTCATAGACTATGAAAAATCTGTGAATGATTCGGCATGTGAAGTTCATGATTCTCAGGCTATGTCAGATGCAAAGCTTTGGCATGCACGCTTTGGTCATCTGAATTTTGCTAGTTTGTTACGCTTGCAGAAATCTGAAATGGTGTCCTCTTTGCCCAAACTTGAGGCACCTGGAAAACATGTTTGTGAAGGCTGTATTTTGGGCAAAATGCAGCGTTCTTCCTTTCCAAAAGATGGTTCAGTTCGGGCTATGCAGAAATTGCAGCTTGTACATAGTGATGTCTGTGGTCCTATGCAAACACCCTCTTTTGGAAATTACCTTTACTTCGTGACTTTCATTGATGATTTTTCCAGGCATGCATGGGTATATCCACTCAAAGCAAAGTCCGAAGTGTTCATGTGCTTCAAACAGTTTTTGGTTTTGGCTGAAAATCTGTCAGCATGTAAAATGGGCACCCTCCGTTCTGATCGAGGGGGGGAATATATGTCTTCAGATTTTAATGCATTTCTGGCTGAACGTGGGATAAAATACCAGTGTACAGTGCCGTATACACCTCAACAGAATGGAGTTGCTGAACGAAAGAACAAGTCACTCATGGAGATGGCGAGGTGCATGGTCAAAAGTCAGGCTTTACCACATAGTTTCTAGCTTGAGGCTGTCATGTGTGCAGCATATGTACTGAACAGGTGTCCCACGAAAGCGTTGCAGTCTATCACTCCATATGAGGCTTGGCATGACCGCAAGCCATCTGTTGCTCATCTGCGTGTTTTTGGTTGTTTGGCATATGCATTAGTGCCTGAACAACATCGCAGAAAATTGGATGATAAGGCAGTAAAATGTATTTTTGTTGGGTACAGTTCTGAAAGTAAAGGCTATCGTCTGTATCATCCACAGACTAAACGCATTCTGGTTAGCCGTGATGTTGTCTTTGTGGAAGATGCTATTCAGCCATTGCTTTCATGTACTAAGGAGACATCTGTTAGCTCCAAAGACATGTATGATACTTTGATGCCTCTTTTTACAGGTGGACAGGCTAGCGCTGGTCCTAATGAGGCAACTTCTCAGCCCTTGCAGGTTTCATATGATGATGCAGATCATGCCATTTCTGATGCAGATTTACATGATGCACTTGTTGATGAGAGAGCTGATATTGAACAGGCAAAAACTATGCCAAAATGGCTGGTGCAGACTTTGCGTGACAGCAAATTAGATGCACCTTTGTCATATCGTACTCGTTCAGGCTCTCATAGTACCTCCTTTGCATCAGATTGCTATGCTATGGCTGCATCTAGTCTCTGTGATGAGAATGAGCCTGTTTCTTTTGATGAAGCACAAAATTCAGAAAATTGGATGGCTGCTATGCAATCTGAATATGATGCTATAATGAAGAATGGTACATGGTCTTTATGTGACTTGCCTCCTGGCAAGAAGGCCATTGGCACTAAGTGGGTATACAAGCTGAAGCGTAAACCTGATGGTACAGTTGACAGGTATAAGGCTAGGCTTGTTGCAAAGGGTTATGCGCAGGAAAGAGGCATTGATTTTGATGAGACCTTTGCACCTACATGCCGTATGACTACTGTTCGGAGCATTTGTGCACTTGCAGCCCATCATGGTTGGAATGTACATCAGTTGGACATTAAAACAGCATTTCTGAATGGTGACTTGCATGAAGAAGTGTATGTTTTTCAGCCCCGTGGCTTTGTGCAGAAAGGGCATGAAAACCAGGTGTGCAGGTTAAAGAAGGCGTTATATGGTTTAAAGCAAGCACCACGTGCTTGGTATGAGAAAATACATGCCTATCTGATTGCACATGGTTTTGAGAACAGTCCAACTGAAAGCACCTTATATGTTAAGCGTGCTAATGATGTGCTTTTGATCATTGTTGTCTATGTAGACGACATGCTGCTCACTGGTCCTCTTGAGAAGCATATTGCTGATTTCAAGGCTGATTTGCATGCCTCATTTGAGATGTCTGATTTGGGGCATTTGCATCACTATTTGGGCATTCAGTTTATGCAAGTTGATGGTGGAATGGCTTTGTGTCAAACGAAATATATTGACACATTATTGCAGCGTTTTGGCCTTGAAGACTGTAAGCCTATTGCCACTCCTATGGAGACAGGTTTACGATTGAGTCTTCATGATGCTGGAGATGCATTTGATGCTGTTCTCTATCAGCAGGCTGTTGGATGCTTGATTTACTTATGCATTACTCGGCCAGATATTCAGTTTGCTGTCTCACAGATGAGCAGGTTTATGCATTGCCCAGGAGTCACGCATTGGAAAGCGGTTAAGCGCATCTTTTGCTACTTGAGTGGTACTCGGCTACTTGGGTTGTTTTATCCCAAGGGGGGATCACTACCGCCAGATTTGCATGCTTTTTCTGACTCAGATTGGGCTGGTTGCTATGACACTCGTGTGTCCACCAGTGGTTTTTGCTTCATGCTTGGTAGCTCATGTATATCTTGGTTGAGCAAGAAGCAGCCTACTGTGGCCACTTCCAGTTGTGAGGCTGAGTATAGGGCAGCTTTCACAGCGACTGTTGAGTGTGTGTGGCTCAGACGCCTTATGGCTGATTTGGGTGTTGGCCAGTCTTCTGCCACCACCATCTTCACTGACAGTCAGAGCGCATTGGCAGTTGCGAGGAACCCTGTGTTCCATGCTCGCACTAAGCACATTGAGGTGCATTATCACTATGTCAGGGAGAGGTTCTCTGCTGGGGATATCAGCTTGGCATATGTGCCCACGCAGGAGAACATTGCAGACCTTTTCACGAAGGCTCTGCCTAGGGAGAAGTTTGAAGCTTTCCGCAAAGCTTTGGGCTTACTTCCTTTTGTGGAGTGATTTCCACATAGCTCGGCACTTCCTTATACATGAGTGCCAGCTCCTTGTTCACCGCATCACTCCCAGGGGGGATTTGTTGATATATTTAGGTAGTGATGTGTGTGAACACTCTAGGACCGCCGGGGCACTTTTTTCCCTCTTTAGGAGGTTTTTTTCCCCCGGCTTGTATATACGCCTATTGCCCTAATGGGCTACTTATCTTTGTACATTCTCTAGTAATACATTCAGTCTTGTGTGTTGTGCTCCAAGCTTCTTCCTCTTCCTTGTGTTGTTCGCGTGCTTCCGCAGACGTCTAACTCCAACAGGAGCAATCATATAGTGATTACCCCAAAAGTTGAAAACCTCTCCATCTAAAGGAAGTGGTCCTCTATTCCATCCTCCATATCTTCTTCTATCATATGTTTGTACTAGAGAACGATCACGAGTTGGCAATGGATAATCTCAAGCCATTTTAGTCTCTAAACCAGGAGGTAGAGGATTTCTAGAAACCTCTGCTTGTAATTGATGAAAAACAAGTCCATGACGTGTATGAGGTATATTAACATTATGAGAAAAATTATCATAATCATCATCATCATCGAGCAAGTATTCTTGTATGTCAACAATAATTTGATTTTGTATATGGTTTTTAAATAAAATAATGACATTAATTTATAGAAAAAATACATACCCAAGCACTATCACGTTGACCAAGTGATGGTGCATGCTTAAAAGTACCATACTCTTCCTCATGTTCAATACATTCCAATCGTGGTCTTTGATATGTGCCATAACAAGAGTTACACCAACATATAATATGCTCTTGATAGTAAAATTCATCATAATTCCTATCCGAGGACACATGTGAAGTCATTGTATGGATAGGAGGTGGTGGAGTGCCCTCTGATTGATCAGAATCTGATTATAATAAGAAACAAAAAAATCTATAAGTTATGTATCCATCAAATATGTTTAAAATTAAATGTTTGGTATACTTATAGTATATAGTCCTTGCACGATGAGGAGACGGTGGTGGAGCTCCATCTGATTGATCAAAATCTACAAATAATGGTATTTGATATTAATAATCTGATTATTTACATACATAAACATTCACATATACATATTTACACATACACACATATTCACATATACACATTTATACATACACATATATTCACATATACACAAATACACATTATTGTGGGATAAATGCATGTATTTTGTATGAATGAGTGTATATGCATGCATGTGTGTTTATGTATATATGTGGATATGTATATGTATATACACATTTACACGTACACACATATTCACATATACACAAATACACATTATTGTGGGATAAATGCATGTATTTTGGATGAATGAGTGTATATGCATGCATGTGTGTGTATGTATATATGTGGATATGTATATGTGTGTTTATGTTATACGTATGTATATGTGTATATGTATGCATATATGTATGTGTATATGTTTGCATGTATATGTGTATGTGGGTATGTGTATATGGGTATCTGTATGTGTATGTGTGTGTATATATGTGTATGTATTCTAATTTTTTTTTTCTATTTGAGATTAAATTAAGAGGAGATATTGTATGGTGGAAAAAAATAAGAGGCGCCCTAACATACCACCTGAGACATGGTAGTTTTTTCGTAGACAACTATGTCTTCAGGAGTCATTTCCTGAGCAGAAGGTATACACATTAATAGTTTATATTTATAATTTTCATATATTTTAGTAATTTTTTACATTTAATTTATGTATTTCTTTTCTTAAATAAACAGGCTGCTGCAAAGAAGAGAGTTGAGTCGGGCCACACATCGCACCTAGGCCAAATGGGCCATCATGGTTTTGTAGCTACATTTGTAAGTATATGTGTTATTGTGAGTATATTTTTTATTTTAGTTAAAATGCAAGAAACTAATATTTTTTTATTTGTTTCAATGCAGCGAAAGGATTATGGCCGATATCCTACGAAACATGATATCAAGTATGCTACACATTTTGGATATCGGCGTTTGAGCGAGTATATGCTAGATCATCCGGATGCCTTTATGAGTATTATAAATTTTATATAATTATTTTATTTTTATTGATGTTTTAATTGTTTTACTTATTTATGTTTGTTATATGTAATTCAGGAGTATTATGGAGAGGCAAAATATGGATGAGGTGCAGAGACAGACACAGGAGGGACGATCTCGATTGTCACAAGGTGATCATGATGATGAAGATGAGGATGAGGATGATCAGGATGATCATGATGCTGATGATGATGATGATGATCATGATGATGATGATGATGATGATGATGATGATCATCATGATGATTAGGATTCTTGATTATGACATTGGATTATATGTATTTACATTGATATATATATATAATCTATATATTGTTCATTTCAGTTATGTTTTGAATTGTGTGTATGGTATTAAGTAATGGAAAGTTTTGTTTTATTGATTGTTATTATTGTTTATATTAAGCATGTGTTTTAGTACTTTAATTATATAATTCATTCATATGTGTGTACGTATGTGCATGTATATATATGTGTGTAATATGTGTGTGTACGTATGTGCATGTATATGTGTGTGTACGTATGTGCATGTATATGTGTGTGTATATGAATGTATGTACATATGTATATGTGTATATGCATGTATGTGCATGTGCATGTGTAAGTGTATATGTGTATGTATGTGTATGTGCATGTGCATGTGTATGTGTGTGTATATGTATGTATGTGCATGTGTAAGTGTATATGTGTGTATATGAGTATGTGCATGTGCATGTGTATGTGCATGTGCATGTGCATGTGTATGTGCATGTGCATGTGCATGTGCATGTGCATGTGCATGTGCATGTGCATGTGCATGTGTAAGTGTATGTGCACATGTATGTGTGTGTATGTGCATGTGTATATGTGTATATGTGTGAACGTGCATCTTCATCATGTATAAGTGTATATGTGCATATCAATAAGTGTGAGTATGCTAACTAATGAAAATAACACAATTCAAATGATATACAAAGAATGGAAATTGTACTTACAATAGTTAGCCATACTTTTTGCTTGGTTAGCTTCTTGAATAACCTGCAATAAAGAGTGAGAGAGGAAAGAGAAAGAGAGAGAGAGAGAGAGATAGAGAGATAAAGAGAGAGAATTCAACGAGAGAAAGACATAGAAAGAGAGAAATAGAGATAGAGAGATAATTCAAAGAGAGAAAGACATAGAAAGAGAGAAACAGAGATAGAGAGATATTTCAAAGAGAGAAAGACATAGAAAGAGAGAAACAGAGATAGAGAGATAATTCAAAGAGAGAAAGACATAGAAAGAGAGAAATAGAGATAGAGAGAGATAATAAGATAGAGATTAGGTAAAACAACAATTTGGCATATACTTGTTTCAGCTAGTAAGCATAGCGCAATTGCGAACATTGGAGAGCTTTTCGATCAGATGCGTGAACATGCCGATCGAAGAGGCTCCAATGTTTTAATTTTTTTCGTCAACAGACCATCGTGTAAGCGATGGTAAGGCATCGTAAAAAGCACCAGAATTGGCGTCACATAAGCGACATTGGTAGTGTCACTTATACGATGCAAAAAAGTGTTGCTTATGTGAAGCTTTTTTAAACCGTCGCTTTTGCGATGCTCTATGCGAGCGTCGCTCATCTCATCGCGCCACACGTCCAAAAAAACATTGTTTAGCTCATCGTTTAATCGACAGTCCGTGCTCGATGCTTCTTGCGATGCTTTTTGCAATTTTATAGCGATGAAGTTGTGTCGCCTTAACCATCGCTATGCGCCCATATTCCTTGTAGTGTTTCTTCACATAAGAATATGGAATTTGAGAAACCCATAATAGAGATTTTGCTATCTGGATTGTCTTCGTTGATAGTGTTATATTCTTCTTGGTTGTCCTGCTTACCCATGGGACAATCCTCGAGTGTCTTATCGTCATCAATATCTTCCGTCTAACTTAAACCTCTAGGAAAGTCCAAGAGGTTGACTTCTTTTTGTTGGGAGTGATGGTTGGATGCACTCAGAAGATTTGAGTTGGTACTGCTAAACCTGCTTTGCACCAGCCCTCTTGATCCTTTTCTCTGATTCTACTCCTTGATGCTGTGACGAAGACTGAGTCTTGCGGAAATCGCCACGCCAAGAAGAAATAAGTTATAGTGATTCAGGAATTCTCTATAATCAATCAATAGCTTAACAAAGTCTAGTGCTCAACATATGTTCTAACTTTACTGAAAAATTTCACAGAAATTTCACTGGACTGCCACTGGATTGACACCGTAATCGTACCGGAATTGTACCGGAATGAACTTCAATTCTGTTTATAATTACTTCAAGTGGACATACATGAAGTAAGGAAGTGACACAAAAGCTTCCTTAACTTACTGAGCACTTTCTGACATTTAAGGAAAAAACTCCTCTAGTTCAGACAGCCTCTTTTCGGTCAGACTTTGTACTGTGTGTAGATATCTTTTCCACCGGAAAGATTGATCAACTAAAAGTAGAGATGTCTAGCTATAGAGTGAGCTATTTCTCATACAAAGCTTTGCATTACTCTGCAAGATCTATTTTGTTCTTCTACCGGAAAATTACTCGTTTACTATAAGAATTGCAACAGTGAGCACTTTGACTGTAATTTCTTGATTTCTCGAAATTGGCTGGACCAAGTTGCTTCAACTTTGTATGCTTGTGGTATGTTTTGAGTTGAATCTATCAAGCTTTGAATCACTTGATTTGGTTCAGTAGATCCTGAGATATACTTCTTCAAGGTTGACAGACTTGAAGATGATGACTCAGAGAATCACAGAGTAGATGAATGTAAGTATTTGTATTAGATCATGTAAATGTACATTCCCACTGGCATGATAAACATAGCTCAATGGTACTCAGAGGTGTAGGCTATAAAGTAGACCTCACACACTCAGTGATTGATACAGTAATGCCTCGGGATGAGTGAAGAACCACCCGCGACATTTTTCCTTGTAGCTTTTATAGGAATTGAGTGATGACTTGAATTAGAATTCAAATCAATCTCCTAAAATCTTTCACCTAAAAAAGTGATTGAGATATTCTCTCGATCAATCAACCGCCTTTTCACGACTTTCAATCAATTAGGCGTGATTGCATAATGCGCCAAGTCATTTATATTTTTACAAGAGATAAAATGGTAAGAAATCATAGGCATAAGTTCCTATGATCTTCGCTTCATGTATAGTCTTCAAAGTAGATATCCAAGCCAAATGTGAAGGCTTGTGTTGCACCAACAGCTCCCCCTCAAGCCAAACATTTTGGCTCAAGTCTTCAGCTTCATTCTTCAATCACATCCTGCAATCCAATCATGGATTTGAATCTGCATAACTTAGTTCCATCCAAAGCTTTAGTGAGTAAATCTGCACATTGCATATTAGTGGACACATAAGTCAACTGAATGTCTTTACTAAGCAACTTCTCTCTCACATAGTGGTAATGAACCTCTATGTGTTTTGTCCTAGCATGATATATTGGATTAGCTGCAAGGTGAAGAGAACTTGTATTATCTCCAAAGATAATTGGTGGTCTAGTATATAAGCCTAACTCTGTATACAAAAGCTTCAACCAGATAGCTTCTTGAGTGGCATTTGCTAGCCCTCTATACTCTGCTTCAGTAGATGACAAAGCTACTGTAGGTTGTTTCTTGGCTGACCAAGAAATAGGTTTATCACCTGCAAAACATATGTATCTGTTAAAGGTTATTTCGTCGTTTATGATTATCGTAACTGTTAATTGCCTACCGCGGTCGTTAACTACTACTTCCACGCAACAATCCTTCGGAGACTCCAGAATCTGGTTCCATACCTATGTACCAGATATTTCCGAGTCTCTCCCTTTTGCTCTGAATTCAATATTACCGCAGAAAATACACCGCCTCGAACCACGTGGGTCCTTGGGAGTGGTAGGGGTCTGTTAGACAGAGGCCCTGTACTATTTTCCCAATTCCTTACTCAACCGTAGTTGTGGCTATTCCGTCTTCGCTCAGGTTTCGCTCCTGAACAACTTCAATTAGACCAACATACTGGACTCAGAGTTCTCAGGCTGTTCTGCCATAGTGGTTGAGCAGTAGTCTGAGATTGCAGTCCAACACTGTTAGTAACTTAACACACAATCCTCCTTATCAGTTCACGAACTTACCGCGTGTCTACCTTTCAAATCGTAATATCTACGGATCATAAGACGCATCGCAACCGTGTTGCCATTCTACGCGGACTTAGGTATTACTGGCGTTACCTTGAATACAGACTACGATACCAACTCAATCCCTTACAGAAAATCATACCAGCTCATGTCCATCCCTCACACTTACTTATTCCACCACAGGAATAGCAAATAAACAACACTCTAACATCTTACGCATAATCAGGTCACCTCAACTCGTTACCGAACAGACTCTCACAATCGCAGTACCGACTCGTAACACACAGTGTATTACACATACACAGTCGAATGATTACACAGAGAAGGTGCACAGACAGGACAGAACCAAGACACTCTACTCGTTTGCACACAGTAGAAGAAGTAAAGTAACCCCAAAACGGGAACTCTCACAATATATTCGCAACTTCCCAAAAAACGGGGGGGGGGGGCTGCTCTCTTTTTGATGCCCTCTCTGATCGCTTTAAATAGAGTTTTGTTACAAGGCTTTTACACGAATCTTTCTTTACCGCGTACTTTCAGAAGGGTTCTTTCTACATTAAAAACTTCTGTCTAAGTACAATTGTCCTTTGTTCGGCGGCCGTCTAACACTGGCACGCACGGTGGACTCGAACCCGCAAGTGCAGTACTATAGGTGATATCCTTTTGCCTGGGGCTATGCATCAGAAAGACTCTGGTTAATCGTTCATAATGTCCATATCCTGCGGGTGATTCTGCAACTATCTTCCAATCCCGAATATGTCGCTGTACGTGGTAGGTCGTCTCTTTCTCCATAATTTCTTCAAACTCGTATAGCTGGTCTAGTTGCCTCAAGGACTCAAAACTTTAGATACTCGCAGCTCTTCCTTTAAATAGTTTTCTGAACATCTAAGCCCTTCTGAAAAACATGTCGACTTATACATATAATAAGAATCTACTCTTGATTTCGTTGTTACCTGGGCCCTCTTTCTTGATCTTGTGCTTTAAGCGCTTCGTGTATGGAATCAAAGTACCCTCTGTGCTGTTGAATCCATGTCTTCTGTAGAAGTCATGTAACCATACAGTATCCTATCACCACCTGGCTGAGATATCCATTTATATTGTCTGTCGGTCCATGCCAGGAATTAACTCCCCAATCCTTTCTGATCGCACTTGTTCTAGTGGCGGAAGAAGTCCACTGTCCCCAGGGTGACTTAGCAAACTGTAGGAGTCCCATCCTCTGGTGATGTTGTCGAAGTTCTTTGATATTCTCCATCAAATCCTCGTCATTATCCTGTTCGTTTCGCCTGTCGTCTTCCGAATCGCTAGCCATGATCACTTCTCCCGAGTCGCTGGAAATGATCAATTCTTCCCCGCAGTTGTATGCGCACTTCATCACTCCCCGTCTTGCTTTCGTCTGCATCGGCACCATCCTTGACGCTACCTTGCTTCATCACCCTTTCCGGCCACCATGAAGAGCGTTGTCTTTCAGTCTTGTTCCACACTAAGTCACACAGCGTACGCCTAGTGTCTTGCCAGCTCGATCGAAGCCACTGTGATGTGGTATCGGTTGTAGTCTCAACACCATTTGGTGTAAGTGTGCGTTCCCGGGTATTCGTATTTATAAGTGCGAGACCTTAAGCTGCCAGTCGCTAGAATGATGGTATTCCATTCTGATATGACATTTTAGGTTGCTTACCGAGATTCTCGAATCAAGAATCATCATTCTGGAGACTGGTGCTGGACTTGGAACGTCTTTTACATGTGTGAAAGTATTATGCACAAAAAATCGTGACTTCTAATACTAACTTTCGGACTTAGTATTATCGGGTCCTCGGGACTCGTACCCGCAAGTACCTACGGTTCGGATACTATACCTTCTAAATACATACTTCTGGCAAGTCTAAATGTTCGGGTAATTTTCTTTTTGAGGGTTTCTAACATGTGTACTATGGTGGTGGGTTCTAATAATTGGGCGTCGGTTCTTACTGCACTAAGGGCTATGGCTTGATTTAACAAAATTTCAGCTTGGGTTTGAAGAAACGCCTCCTGGAGATAGAAGTCGTTAGCTAGTGCCGCATCTCGGGCTGTCGTTATTTCCACTAGTTTGTTCTGCATTTCTCTGATGCACTCCTTCTGATTGCGTATCTGGTTGTCGTTGCGTTCAAACTGTTGGTTTTGGAATGCCAGACTTTTCTGCAGTGAATCTCGTTCTCTGCGTGTCCTTGCAATATCCTTTTGATATTGGCCTTCCTTTATTAATTGTTTTTTGAGAATGCTGTTGACCGCGTCGGCGCATTCTTCGGCTCGCCGTAATCGTTCTTGAACTTCGGCAGCTTCTTTCTGTTGCTCCTGCATCGTCTGGGTGGTTTCTTGTAATTGACGCTTCGTGTCTGCGATCAGTTCTTCGAGAGAGACGTTGATATTTGCTTGTTCTTGAAGGGCGGCCTTCAGTGTCCGAATTTCCTCATGTGCATCGTGTATGAGTTTGTCTTTAGCAGCTATCTGGTCCAGGGCTTCATCTCGTTGTTGTACTAGCGTCTGTTCTATCGAAACTCGTGCTTCGAGATCTGCTAGCTGTGCCCGCAGTTGATGATTTTCGGTTTTTACGGCATCAATTTCTTCCTGGAGGGGGGCGATGTCGGCTTCCAGGGTGTCTACCTTGTGCTGGTATTCGCGTTTCAGGTGGTCCGTGGCTGCCGAAAATTGGGCGGGTAGCTGGTGTGATAACTGGATGAGGTACTGCCCCATGGCGGCAAGTTCCGAGAGTGCGTTCGGTGGTGGTGGTGGTGGTGGAGGACGACGAGGTTGAGAGGATGTGTCGGTGAGGAGTTGCTGGGAGTTTGGTGGAGAGTAGTTGGGGGAGGAAGAGGAAGATGCTGTGGGTTCATCGGTGGGGGGGAGGGGTGGTTCAAGTGGGGGTAGGGGTTTGGCAGGAGGTGATGTAGGAAGGACGGTGTCTGAGGGGTTTACCTTGGCGAGTGTTTCTGTCTGGTTGATGGCGTCGATGAGTTGTTCCAGAGCTTTGGTGGCCGATTCCTGTTCATCCTGGTGCTGCTCCGACTCTTTTTCTGTGGATACTAGTTCCGTCTCTCCTTGATCCGGCTGGTCTGGTTGCTCCGTCGATGTTTCGATGTGTGTGGTGGTGTCGTGGTACGTTTCTTCTTGGTCGTCTGGCTTGGTCTCCTGATCTTTTCCGGCGGATCCTTGGACTTCACTCTCCGAGGAGCTGATCCGAATTCGCTTGGTACGGAAGAGTTGATTAATTTCTTCGTCTTCTTCTTCGCTGTCCTCGATTGGTTGGGCGGACTCTTCGTGTCGAAGTGTGGGGCCTGCGGGTGGGGGTTGCGCGGCGAGGATGGTAGGGAAGAGGAAGGAGATGATGTGTGGAAGGCGAGAGCGGGGGGAAGAACCCTTTTGGAGCTGTTTTACGATAGCTACACATTCTTTATGGATTCTATGGAAGAAATAGGAGGCAAAATTTACCGGTTCGCGGGCAACTAAATCTAGGGCGGAGTAGAAGGGGCGAGAGATGCCATAAGTTCGTTTCTGCAGGTTAAGGATGGCTACAAGGAACTGGAGGGCGGATCGCTCAGGTTCGGGGCGACATAGGATGGCGTACTCGTTTGATGAGGAACGGGGAAAGAGTTCGGCCATACGGGCTACAGTGATGGAAGGGCCATTTTCGCGACCTTGCGGGGTGAGGCGGTAGGCGTCGGCGAAGGCTTGGAAGGTGATGACAGTTCTGTGTGGGAGGGAAAGGAAGGCCCACTGTCGTTCGGTGGCGGAGCTTTGGGCAATGGCTTGAATGATCTGTGCGGAGAAGGGATGGGTTTCCACTGAGTGCCAAGGCAACTCAGCGAAGTTGGCCAACCCTCTGCATCTCAGGTATTCGCCTACGTCTGTAGGGATGCCTTCGCGGAAAGAAGCGTAGTTGGCTAGAGCTTCCATGGCGTTCACGAAAACACAATAGCGGTTTTTGGCGCAACTCAGGGGTTTAAATATGTAGAACACGGTGTGGAGGTGAGGATCATTGTGTGGTGCGGGAACGATATGGTTTGCATGCTGGCGTGCGTACTGAGTGATCGGTAGGGAGAGGCGGCTGGTATCATAAAGATCTGTACAAAAGACGGCTAAAAGCAAAACGTATAAATTTGTACAAAAATGTGGCTCGTCGCCGAATAATTAAGGCGTACTGGTAGTGGGATAATACGGTCGCAACTTCGATCCATTAATTACTTTTGGAAGTGGAATTTCGGTCAACGTAGTCAACCGAAAAGTTGCCGGACCTACTCGTGCCGAGATCTTGAAAGGGCCGAACCATCGTAGTTTGAATTTTCCTGCTGTTCTGTCCGATTTTGCATTATAGAAGAGTACAAGCTGTCCTACCGAAAAGATCGGCGTCTTCAAATATCGATCGTGCGTCTTAGCCTGTCTTAGTTGAACTTCACGCATAGTTAAAAAACTAAGCCATCGGTGCTCATCGAGTGCTCTGAGTGCGTCCATTCGTTCTGTCAGTGAAGATTCTGGAAGCATCTTCTGAGTGATTGCTACCCGCAAACTTGGGATGACTATTTCCATGGGAGCGATAGCTTCTAAGCCATAAGCTAACTTGAAAGGTGTCAGGCCTGTGGTTACTTTATATGTAGTTCGGTATGCCCATAATACTGCAGGTAGTAGTTGATCCCATCTTTCCGGTGTATCCATGATCAATTTCCGGAGGATATTTAACAGTGCTTTGTTTGTACTTTCAGCTAGTCCATTGGCACGTGGATAATAAGGAGAGCTAAATTTATGTGTGACTTGGAAGGACTGTGTGAGAGCCTTCATTAAATTGTTTACAAAATGAGTACCTTGATCTGAGACAATTTCCAGGGGTAAACCAAATCGTGGAAAGACATCCGTGAGCAGGCATTTTGCTACCGTAACTGCTGTAGCAGATTGCAAAGCCCAAGCTTCTGCCCATCGAGTTGCGTAATCTGTGCAAGTCAGTATGTATCGATTGTTACTGGATACTGCTGGAGGTGTAATTGGCCCGATAAAATCTAAACCCCATTTCTGAAAAGGTTCTAATGGTAAGATGGGTTGCAGGGGAAAAAGATGCCGTTGTAAGGGCTGACCAGTTCTTTGGCAAGCATCGCATTGTCTAACAAACTGTGAGATATCTCTGTACATAGTTGGCCACCAGAGTCCTCCTTGTAGAATTTTCCGGTGAGTTAAGTCTGCTGCAAAATGACCACCGGAAGGAATTGAGTGAGCCAAAGTGATAACTGAGTTAACTTCATGTGGTGGAATACAGCGAAGTAGGATTCCGGTATGATCTGTATAATACGGTTCTCCAGCAACTAACCGAAATCGGCGGCTAACAACTGCGATTTTTCTTCGAACTGCCTTGGCAGTCTCGGCTGGAAGGCGTCCTTCGGTGAGGAAAGTTAGAATCTGATCATAGTATGTAGGTGGTGTTTCTAAGTTGGGTGACTCATCCGGTAGTGGTTCAGCATTATAAATCGCAGGAGTCGTGTCATCTATTCCTATCGGAGCTTCACCGGAATCTAGGCGTGATAAGAAATCTGCTAAGGCGTGTGCATTTCCGGGTCGGTGAATGACATCATAATCGAATTCTTGTAAAAGTAGCACCCATCGTGCCAATCGTCCTCCTAAGTGCTGCTGTCTTACTAGATAAACAAGGGCAGCATGATCCACATGGAAGGTAAATTTATGACCTAGTAGATAATGTCTGAACTTTTTGATTGAGTAGATTAGTCCTAGACATTCTCTTTCCGTGGTGGAGTAGTTCTTTTCTGCAGGCGCAAGTCTTCTACTGGCGTAATAAACAGGGCGAAACCACTTGTCTGTTTGCTGCATCAGAATACTGCCTATTGCAATATCTGAAGCGTCAACAAAAACATGGAACCGATTGTCCCAGTCCGGTGGTTGTAAAATTGGAGCGTGCGTCAGGAGATACTTGAGTCGATCAAATGTAGTTTGACATTCTTCAGTCCATTCAAACTGTCGGGGAGTTTTTGTGATTAGCTTGTTCAGAGGTACTGCTAGGTGAGCAATCCACCGTAAGTGTCTGCCATGCCATCGTATTTGACCCATAAAACGCATTACTTCCTTCGGAGTTGTGGGTATCGGGGCTTCTAAAATCGCTGAAATCTTATCGGGGTCCACTTGAATACCTTGAGCAGATACGATATGCCCAAGTAGTTTACCACACGAAACGGCAAACACGGATTTGCTAGGATTAAGGCAGAGTCTATATTCTCTACACTTCTGAAAGCAGCATCGTAAGTGAAACAAATGGGCTATCATCTTCCCAAAGATTGAGAAGTCGTCGAGGTAGACTTGCATGAATGAAGTGAGATAAGGAGAAAATATCTCCTGCATACATCTTTGAAATGTGCTTGGCGCATTTCTTAGTCCGAACCACATTACTGTACAGGCAAAAACACCCCAATTGGTAATGAAGGCAGTTTTTGGTATATCTTCTTCAGCCATTCTAACCTGGTTGTACCCGCTGTATCCATCTAAAAATGAATACATTTCATGACCTTCGACTCTATCGAGCATGGTATCCAAAAAGGGGATTGGGAAAGGATCTGGTACTGTTGCTGCATTTAGTTTCCGGTAATCCACACAGATTCGTAACTGCTTGTTTTTCTTTGGCACGATCACGATGGGTGAGATCCATTCAGCGTGTTCTACTGGTACAATGAATCCGACTTTTAATAGTCTATCAAGTTCAGCTTTTACTTGTGATGCATAATGGGGGTTCATTCTATAGCTGGGTTGTCTTTGCGGTTTCACTTCTGGTTTCAACATGACCCTGTGTTGATAGATGCGCGGATCTAATCCTTTCATGTCTTTGTAATCCCATGCAAAGACGTCTGCAAATTCTTGAAGAAGTTTAATCAAATCCGCCTTAAATGTTTCCGGTAAGTTCTGCCTTATCTTCACAGGTCGTGGGTGGTCTCTATCTCCTAGATTGTACGTGATCAGCTGGTCTTCTGGAATATAAAATTGTTGAGGTTTATCTGTATCATCTGTTGGCTTGAACAGTGGTTGTAATTCGTCGTCATGGGTTGAGGAAGTATTTTCCTGGACCGAATTTCCGGTGATAGCTACTACTGTACATATTGACGTGTTCCAGTTATCTATGACGGATTGTAGGTCAACAGTTCCTAGAGTCATTAAATCGGCGTTACTCTTCAGAAATTGCTCTTCTTCATCATCTGACAGTCCATCTAACATGTGAACTGGTTCAACAAAGTACGGTCGGGCGTGAGGTTCGCAAGATTGCATAGCATCTAGTTTCACCACATATTTACGATGGGCATCCTTGAACGTAAGCTCTTGTGCAGACCAGTCCTGTATTACCTTCGCATGCTTCAGCCAAGGTCGGCCGAAAAGAAGATTGTAATCCAAAGTGGATTCGGGTAGATCTAGTATGACAAAAGTCATCTTGAAGGTTGTACCTTGTAGAGTGATTGGTACATTCCGCACAAGTCCTACAGGATGGACTCTCGATTGATCCGCCATTCGAACAAAGAATTGCACTGGTTCAATTTCGGTCCAGCCTAGCTTTTTGCATAATGCTGCGGTTGCAATGTTTACGCCTGAGCCTCCATCAATCAATACTTGCGTGATCTTTTGGTTCTTATACCATACTGTGATCAAGGGTACTGCGTGGTCAATCGCAGCATCAGGCTCCGGTTGAACGGCGGCTGTCGTAGGAATGCAAGAAGGTACTGGACTGAATTGTTGCTGAAACTGTTGTCGGATCCCAGGCACTAAGGCCAGAAGTTGGCCTAGAGGTAGCGTGATGGATGCCTTGGACAAAATTTCCCAGGCCTGTTGAGCTTGATTGTCTTGTTCTTTTGGACTTGCAGTCTCTACTGACGCAGAAATGTCTGCTGTTGTTTCTACTGATGATGATGGCCCTGCTGATGCATCCTTTTGCGTTGTGTCGTCCTTTGATGAAGAAGCCTGAGTCACCGGAATAGGTTCGGGGAACACTGGTGGTTCTGTTGTGGTCCAGTGACTGGCTTTGTTATACATTCTTCGTTGTTCTTGTATCCCTGGTTCAAAGATTTCTGCTGCCGACTGAAGTTGTTTACCAGAACGGGTCTGGATTGTAGCAGCCTGTGTCTCAAGCGGTGTAATTGTCACCATGTTGGCCATTGGATTCTGGCGTTCCTTCCTTCTTTGATCATACTCTATTGCGTCCTTACAAAACCTTCTAATGTGGCCGAATTCGCCACAAAAATGGCATCGTGGAGGTGGTAACTCAGGTTTTTCCGGTGGTGGTCCATTCTGCCATCGGTTGGCATTATAAGTGTTGTTTCTCTGTCCTCGATAGTTCCGATATCCTTGTTGTTGATTGTTTCTCTGTTGCGGAGGCACATAGCGATTTACTGGTTGGCCATGTTCTTGGATGACTGCATTGACGGTTGCTGCCCCTTGTATCCTAGCGTTGTAGATACAGTTTCCGGTGGTGTGTCCGGTAGTGTTGCAGATAGCGCAAAACACTTGGTTCAGTGCACAGTGGGCACTTGTATGCCCCGAATTTTTGCATGTGGTGCAATATACTTGCCTGGTGATATCTTCAGCCGTATTTTTGTTTGTTTTTAGCCATTCCAAGTCTTCCGAAAATCCACCAACCTTGGATTCTAGCTGTAGAGCCATTGCAATAACGGCATCCAAGGTCATAGCTCCGACACATCTTATGATCATGATCTGCTTCAGTTGTGGGGTTAATCCATTGATAAACCATTGAGAGATGACATCATCAGGTAGATTAGCGTGAGCCTGTGGTATCTGCCGTAAATGTGTTCTAAAGAGGGTAGCGTACTCCTGGACGGTCTGATTTACCTTCTGTCTGTTGTTCTGTAGATACTCAAAGATTTCAGCGGGATTCTTCTTCAGTCTGAATCGCTGTAAAAAGGCGTCTCGTACTGCATCGTAAGTACCGAAATGATTGATATCATATTCCGTGAGCCATCTCGCCGCTTCATTGATCAGTGTCGATTGAAAAACAATGGCCTTATACGCCTGATCTGGTGGGTGGTTAAGAACTGCATAACTTATCTCGAACGTCCGTACGTGGGCGTCGGGGTCGTCTCCTGGGAATCCACCGAATTTCGCGTAGGTTACTCCTGTTGGAGGTGGCCTTGGCGGTCCTAGCTGTTGTTGTTGATGGTGTTGTTGTTGGTGTTGCCCGCTCATTGCGAAGGGTTCAGGGTTTCCTTCTATATCTCGGGATTGATCGGGTGAACTATCGGGACTTGTATCGCCGGATGGTGCGTTTTCCGGTGTACTATGTCGGCTTAAGATGCTTCGGATCTCTGTTTCAAACAGCTTTCCTTCCTTCTGGATGTCTAATATTCGAAATCTTTCTTCCAAACACGAAGGTCGAGTTGATGATTCCGCAAAAAAGGCTAAACCCTTGCCAGCGATCGGTGATTCTATTACCGGAATCTCACCGGAATGAACCGAAATTGGGCCAGAATGCCCTGTTTTACTACTTTTACCGAATTTTTCTAACGTATTTCTGACCGTGGATAACTCTAAATCTTTATCTGATATTGTTAGACTAGGTTCCAATGGCGTTTTGATAGAGTCTGGTCTTGCTATATCTTCGATATGCTGGGTCGAAGTAGCATCAGAATGTATCAAAGGCGTTGACCGTTCTACCGGAATATGACCGGAATTACTTGTAACGTTTCTACTTTCCTTGACCACTTGGTCAGATTTAATTATGCCTACTTCTTCCGAGGCTATCTTTTGGGATTTTCGTGCTCCAGTCTGACGATTCTTAGGATATGTTTCGCCCGATCGAGTGACCGGCATGTATCATTGCCCAGTGATACTATTCGAGCAGTTCGCAACAATCTGGATCTGTTGCTACTGTTAGTGAAGAAAATGTTGCTGGATGTTTGCTTCTTACAAACCGTTAGCACTCTAGTGCCACTGTCTCACAAGTGACTCGTAATTAAATGCTACTTTACCGTAGAGACTGGTAATCAGTTAGACTGTTTCTCGCAGGCACCTGGGCCAGAGAGCTGGCAAGCGGATGCCACTTTCCCACAGACGGCGCCAAATGTTAAAGGTTATTTCGTCGTTTATGATTATCGTAACTGTTAATTGCCTACCGCGGTCGTTAACTACTACTTCCACGCAACAATCCTTCGGAGACTCCAGAATCTGGTTCCATACCTATGTACCAGATATTTCCGAGTCTCTCCCTTTTGCTCTGAATTCAATATTACCGCAGAAAATACACCGCCTCGAACCACGTGGGTCCTTGGGAGTGGTAGGGGTCTGTTAGACAGAGGCCCTGTACTATTTTCCCAATTCCTTACTCAACCGTAGTTGTGGCTATTCCGTCTTCGCTCAGGTTTCGCTCCTGAACAACTTCAATTAGACCAACATACTGGACTCAGAGTTCTCAGGCTGTTCTGCCATAGTGGTTGAGCAGTAGTCTGAGATTGCAGTCCAACACTGTTAGTAACTTAACACACAATCCTCCTTATCAGTTCACGAACTTACCGCGTGTCTACCTTTCAAATCGTAATATCTACGGATCATAAGACGCATCGCAACCGTGTTGCCATTCTACGCGGACTTAGGTATTACTGGCGTTACCTTGAATACAGACTACGATACCAACTCAATCCCTTACAGAAAATCATACCAGCTCATGTCCATCCCTCACACTTACTTATTCCACCACAGGAATAGCAAATAAACAACACTCTAACATCTTACGCATAATCAGGTCACCTCAACTCGTTACCGAACAGACTCTCACAATCGCAGTACCGACTCGTAACACACAGTGTATTACACATACACAGTCGAATGATTACACAGAGAAGGTGCACAGACAGGACAGAACCAAGACACTCTACTCGTTTGCACACAGTAGAAGAAGTAAAGTAACCCCAAAACGGGAACTCTCACAATATATTCGCAACTTCCCAAAAAACGGGGGGGGGGGGGGGGGGCTGCTCTCTTTTTGATGCCCTCTCTGATCGCTTTAAATAGAGTTTTGTTACAAGGCTTTTACACGAATCTTTCTTTACCGCGTACTTTCAGAAGGGTTCTTTCTACATTAAAAACTTCTGTCTAAGTACAATTGTCCTTTGTTCGGCGGCCGTCTAACATATCCTGATGTGCTCCTCCTATCATCCTTGCAACCTGCCCAATCTGCATCTGAATACACTTTAATATCAATGTCTGATGTATAAGGAAAGTACAAACCATGGTTCTGAGTTCCCTTTAGATACTTCAAGATCTTCTTAGCTGCTTCTAGGTGAGGTACCCTTGGTTTGTGCATGAATTGGCTAAGCACACTTACACCATATGCTATGTCAATTCTAGTCAAGGTAGCATAGTTCAAACTACCTACCATACTTTGGTATCCTGTGATGTCTTGGACTTCTTCTCCTTCATGAGCACTTAGCTTTAGGTTGACCTCCATAGGAGTAGTTGAGACTTTAGCATCCTGCAAGCCAAACTTCTTGACCATATCCTGTACATACTTCTTTTGAGTGATATATATACCTGAGTTGGTGTAGACTAACTCAAGACCTAAGAAATACTTTAATAATCCAAGATCATTGATCTTGAATTCCTTCATCATCTGTCCTTTGATATGTCTAATTCCCTGAACATCATTGCCTGTAATAATGATGTCATCAACATAGACACATAAATATATTGACTCTGTACTACTTCTCTTTATAAACAGAGAAGTGTCTGCTTTACTCATCACAAATCCTTGGTCTTGGAGGTAGGTTGTCAACCTGTAATTCCATGCTCTAGGTGCCTGCTTTAAACCATACAGAGCCTTCTTCAATTTACAAACATGATTTACCTTATTGGGTTCTTCATAGCCAGGTGGTTGTGACATGTAGACTTCTTCAGATATCCATCCATTCAAGAATGCATAATCTTAGCCACAGGAGAAAATGTCTCCTCATAATCAATGCCTTGGGTTTGTGCAAAACCCTTGGCTACCAACCTAGCTTTATACCTGTTTATTGTACCATCTGAGTTCTTCTTTAGTTTGTAGATCCATCTGGATCCTATCACTTTCATAGATTCTTTCTTGGGTACCAAGTCCCAAGTGTCACTTTCTTTGAGAGCCTGCATTTCTTCATCCATTGCTTCCTTCCATTCTGGTTTAGTGATTGCTTCTTCAAATGAACCTGGTTCTTCATTCAATAGATCATTTGCAAGGTATACAGAATGTTTAGTTACAAGTGATGTGTCATACCCAAATCTGATAGGCTTCTTCTTTTCTCTCTGAGATCTCCTCATTGCTTGAGTTGAGGATTCTGGTATATTCTCTAGCTTCTTCATCTTCATCTTTCCTTTGGATTTCCAAGCCTTGAACTCCTCAAGATCTATTGTATCATCATCATCTGAACTTGAGTCTTCTTTCTGGACTGGTTCCTCCTTGGTAGGCTTTGGGAAGTCTTCTTCTATATCATAAGGTAGACTAACCTTCGTGCACTCGTTCTCATACCATGAGTCATTCTCATCAAAGATAACATCTCTGCTTACCTTGAAACCTTTGTTTGAGGGGTTGTAGAATCTGTACCCTTTCTGGTTCAAGTCATAACCAATGAAGATACATTTTTCAGCTTTAGGATCTAGCTTTCCTCTTACTTGTGAAGGTATATGCACATATGCAATACAACCAAAGATTTTGCAATGATCCAAAGATGGTCTCTTACCATGCCAAGCTTCATAAGGTGTCATTCCATCAAGTGTCTTTGATGACAACCTATTAATGAGATATGTGGCAGTAGATACACTCTCTGCCCAAAGATAATTTGGCAACTTCTTTTCATTAAGCATAGACCTCGCTGTTTCTACAATGAGTCTATTCCTTCTTTCAGCTACCCCATTTTGTTCAGGTGAGTACCTTGTAGTGATCTCCCTTTTGATGCCTCTTTCCTGCAAGAAGTCTTCAAACTCATTTGAGAAGTATTCTCCTCCTCCATCTGACCTTAGCTTCTTCAAGTTTCTTCCTGTTTGGTTTTCAACCAGTGCAAGATACTTCTTGAAACAATTAAACACTTCATCTTTATGTTTCATGTAGTATAAGACAGTCCACCTGCTATAGTCATCAATGACGGACACATAGTACCTCGATCCAGATATGGATGGTTCCTTGCTAGGTCCCCAAACATCTGTATGCACTAATTCTAGATAATCTTTATGCATGAAACCTTTCTTGGTATAAGGCATTCTGTGTGACTTACCAAATTGACAAGCCCCACACTTGTATATCATGTGTTGCTTGGATACATTAGGTATCCCAAGCACACATTGATCCCTGCACATTTGCTTTAAGGTCCTTTCACCAATGTGACCTAACCTCTTGTGCCAAATTTCCAATTCCGATAGCGTTTGATCCTTGTAATTGTACAGAGCAATGTTTTTGGTGTCTTCAAGCTCAAAAGTAAATAACCTACCTGATTTTTCTCCCTTGGCTATTCTTTTGAATCCATGTCTTGGGTCCTCCACATATGCTCCATGTTGTGTGAATCTGACCTGCAACCCCTTTTCCACAATCTGACCTACACTCATTAGATTCTTGGTGATGGTTGGTACATAGAGTACCCTGCTCAGTAGATTCTGATTACCATCACATGTTTTGACATTGCCTACTTTAACAACTGAATGTTTAGTATCATCACCTGTCTGCACTTGATGTTTGCCCGTCGGTTCTTCCAAATCAGAGAGTAGTGCCACATTACCAGCTACATGGTTAGAACAACCTGAATCAATATAGAATAAGTGATCATCATTGATACCTGACTTAGAAGTCATATTCATGATCAATAAGGAGTCATCTTGCTCCTCTGCATAGTTGTTGTAATCTCTTCTATTTCTGAATCCACCTTGGTAATTTCCATTGTGGTTGTTGTTGTAATTGTTGTTGTATTGATTGTTGTATCCATTGTAGCTTTGATGTTGATTGAATCTGCCTCTACCTTGAGAGTATCCTCCTGTAGAGTAGCCTCTTCCTCTCTGATTCTTATAATTTCTGTAGCACTCATCTTTGGTATGGTTAGACAATCCACAAATGTTGCATGGTGATGAGTTGTAGGGTCTCCCCCTACCTTGCTTACTTCCTCTGCCTCTACCTCTTGAAGATCTACCTCTCCCTGCATAGTTTGCTTGGGAGGTAGAGCCTTCTTCATCAACCTTCTTACTTTTACCTTTATCTTTAACCTTTTTATCAGTGTATAAGGCAGAGGAGTTGTTACCTTTTGATTGTTCTCCATTCTTTGTAAGCTTTGCTTCATGTGTGAAGAGTTGACCAATCAGGGTTGTTAGATCAGGTGCTTGGATGTCCATGTATAAGTCCATTGCTGTGGTAAAGCTCTCCCATTTGTCATCAGCCTTTAGTCCATTGATTACCTACCTTACTATTTGTTCCTCTTCAATCTCTTCTCCAATACTTGCCAGTTGGTCTGCAATGTCTTTGACCCTAGTGACAAAATCTGAAACTGATTGCTTTGATTGCTTCCTAAGAGTGGTGAATTCAATCCATAGTTGATTCTTCCTGGCCCTTGTGTTGGAAGAAAAATAGTTTGACAAGATTTCCCAAGTCTCTTGGGAAGTCTTACAATTCCTTACATGAGGTAAAAGAAAGTCAGATATAGAGTTAAGAAGGTAAGACCTTGCCAAAGCATCTTTTGCACACCATTGGTTGAGTCTCTCATGTTCATCCTTTGTGGGTAATCCTCTAGTCTTGAATGAGGGCAATTCCTCATCTCCTGATATGTATCCAAATAAGCTCCTTCCTTGTAGATAGGTCTTCATCCTTAGAGACCAAGCTTGGTAATTGTTCCTGTCCAATTTGTCAATGAATGAAGGAAAACCATCACCCATGATTACCTTATTTGCTCTGATACCACTGTTGGGAGTGATGGTTGGATGCACTCAGAAGATTTGAGTTGGTACTGCTAAACCTGCTTTGCACCAGCCCTCTTGATCCTTTTCTCTGATTCTACTCCTTGATGCTGTGACGAAGACTGAGTCTTGCGGAAATCGCCACGCCAAGAAGAAATAAGTTATAGTGATTCAGGAATTCTCTATAATCAATCAATAGCTTAACAAAGTCTAGTGCTCAACATATGTTCTAACTTTACTGAAAAATTTCACAGAAATTTCACTGGACTGCCACTGGATTGACACCGTAATCGTACCGGAATTGTACCGGAATGAACTTCAATTCTGTTTATAATTACTTCAAGTGGACATACATGAAGTAAGGAAGTGACACAAAAGCTTCCTTAACTTACTGAGCACTTTCTGACATTTAAGGAAAAAACTCCTCTAGTTCAGACAGCCTCTTTTCGGTCAGACTTTGTACTGTGTGTAGATATCTTTTCCACCGGAAAGATTGATCAACTAAAAGTAGAGATGTCTAGCTATAGAGTGAGCTATTTCTCATACAAAGCTTTGCATTACTCTGCAAGATCTATTTTGTTCTTCTACCGGAAAATTACTCGTTTACTATAAGAATTGCAACAGTGAGCACTTTGACTGTAATTTCTTGATTTCTCGAAATTGGCTGGACCAAGTTGCTTCAACTTTGTATGCTTGTGGTATGTTTTGAGTTGAATCTATCAAGCTTTGAATCACTTGATTTGGTTCAGTAGATCCTGAGATATACTTCTTCAAGGTTGACAGACTTGAAGATGATGACTCAGAGAATCACAGAGTAGATGAATGTAAGTATTTGTATTAGATCATGTAAATGTACATTCCCACTGGCATGATAAACATAGCTCAATGGTACTCAGAGGTGTAGGCTATAAAGTAGACCTCACACACTCAGTGATTGATACAGTAATGCCTCGGGATGAGTGAAGAACCACCCGCGACATTTTTCCTTGTAGCTTTTATAGGAATTGAGTGATGACTTGAATTAGAATTCAAATCAATCTCCTAAAATCTTTCACCTAAAAAAGTGATTGAGATATTCTCTCGATCAATCAACCGCCTTTTCACGACTTTCAATCAATTAGGCGTGATTGCATAATGCGCCAAGTCATTTATATTTTTACAAGAGATAAAATGGTAAGAAATCATAGGCATAAGTTCCTATGATCTTCGCTTCATGTATAGTCTTCAAAGTAGATATCCAAGCCAAATGTGAAGGCTTGTGTTGCACCAACACTTTTTCCCATCTTCTATTCTCTTTGAGTTCCACATTCTTATTTGAGTGCGATGATCTAACACCCATATGAACATTGGGACTTCTTCTTCATCTTTTATGGACCTAAATGAAGCCATCATATAATTATCGAGAGTACTTGGTCTCTTTGAGTTTCACCATTTTCAATAAGGTTTTTCGTGAATCTTGACCTCCAAGCTTTTAAATCACGATAATCTCTCTATCCGCCATAATTGGCTATGCCACTTCTTCACCATACTTCTCTTTCTAAATTTCTATCTCAAAGGAAAGTCCTTAATTTTGTGTCCCTCTATATGTAATGACAACATTTCAAGCTTTAATTACAAGAGTAACCCAACAACCTAAGTTCCAAAAAAAAAGTCCATGTCCCGTTGTTCTAGTGGTTGAATCTATGGTCTCTTAAGGCGGAGGTCCAAAGTTCAATCCCTGTGCTAGACATGTAATAGTTTTGGCTAGTGTAAACCAATTGTAATTGTGTCTAACCCCTTCTTTGTGGGATATGAGGGTTCCAGCAGATACTATGGCCATTCACTCACAATTGTTCTTTTAAAGTTAAAGCTCGGAAAGTAGGCATTTGCAGAACGTCCATTATTATTAAAAACAAAAGTTAGAAAAAAGTCTAAGGCAAACGACTATGATCTGACTTTATTAGCGCACCACACGTGCTGCCTAGCAAAAAGTGCAAATGATCTGAGTGCTATGATGATCTGGCATGATGGCATCCAAAAAACCTCCATGTAGACTTTTCCCTCAAAATAGCGAAAAATGTTGCTTGGAAGCCCAGTGACGACTGTCAAGAGCATTGACTTGGCGACTGCTGCTTTTGACAGGCAAAAGAGCAGGCAAGCCCTGAGAGCTCGTCACTGGGTGTCTCCGATGGGTAGTCAGACTCCAGAAGCCTTGAAAGAGCTCTACAACGTGAACGATTTTGAGAGCATTGCGAACGCTGAGGGGCTTATCTCCATCGGCGGTTTTGGTTCTCTACTGTCAGGTGGGTGACAGATGCTTCTTGAGGCATTCCCAAGCACGAAACGATAACCATGAAAATAATCCTCTGGCTCTGTTGTATTTAGCTTCAGCTTCTCTGACATAGTGTTATCGATGCACGAGGCTTGAGGTAATGATCTTTCATTATTTGCGTGTATGCGATGAGAGTGACATCCATTTTCCTATGCACTATGAGTTTAAGGAGTAACTTTTCTGTGCTCTTCTTGCATGCTGTGGATTGCGCTACAACTTCTGAGAAGATCCATGAGTACTCAGCACATAGATGATATCTAGTCCTTACCGGCCAGTTTTTCTAATGGAGTTCTTGTTTGTCGACTATTATGTGCAGAGTATTTGTGTTATATAATGGACTTACGTTTGCCTTGATCATTTGATTTCGTATTAACGAAACTCGGATGACGTTATAATTGAGTTCCTATGTGCAAGAACTATAGACAAAGCAACAATAATTGAGCCCAAGAGTATCTAGCTCACTCTACGTGAAGCAAGAAGAGCTGAACCCAAGTATCATCTAGCTCATTGGCTTGAATTCTGGCGTTGCAGAGAACGAGACATAGAACAATTGGAAGGCTTTTGCAATTCAAAACATAGCGTTCATTACTACTCAATCACATGAATGGAAGACCCTACCCCCTAGCTACACAATGAGCATCTAAAGGGTCAAAGCTACAAAGCATTTATATAGAGTTATTAGCACTTAATCATCTTGTTGCACATACTTAAATTTGCACGGTTTTCTTCAATGAACTAGAGAGTGCGGACTCACATTGTCAAGTCCAAACTTGTGGATTCTTTCCTTCTTAACTTATTATGATGTGGATGCGTGTATCTATCGAATACGTTGACTATCCTAATTTGTATTTGGTGAATGTGCACATAGTTACAAGTGGAGTGTTGGCTTTGAATGATTGGTACTTGAAAAGGATGAATTGAGTGAAGATAAGCCACTAAGAAGAAGAAGCCAAAGAGAGATCAAGAAAATACCATTGATCACAAGCAGGGCCATGTTGCGTGATGCTTGGAATGCTTGATAGGTGATGCGCTCTGTGTCCATGCTCCGGATCTTGTTTAATTGGCATACTTCTTGGAAGAGTGCCTCTATTAGCATCGGTGGTGCAACGAGTTCTGCCATGATGATATCATGTGGTACCAAAGGCTTGCTGCAGATGAGTCTGGGAATCATGAGAATCTGCGGCCTCTCCAATGCTGTCCATGCTGATGGAGCTATTCCCGGCCCCCATATGGCTGCTCCTTACATGCGTGATGGGTAACCAAAGTGTCGAAGAGCCATCCCTTTGTGAGGGGCTCCGGAAAATATGCCTGGTGGCACTATCTCTCCATAAAAGCTAGTGCTATATACCCTCGTGTGATGTGATCACGGGCTGCCTGAGACATGGAGAAAACCCCAGAGGTTGCTGTGAATGTCACTCCCAAATAGACATATGATCCGACTACCCTTGATGGGTCTGCCTGCCGCACTGAAAGAACTGTGTCTCCTCACTTGTGCTGATGTATGGAAGATCAGAACCTTGGTTTTACCAAGGTTCACAGATAGCCCTCTATGTGTGTAGAAGTCATGTAGGCAGTGTAGGTGGTGCTGTAGACCTTCTACAGATTCTGAAACTAACACAATATCATCAACATATAAAATAATATGGACAATGGTCCCTCGTACCTCAATGCCCTCCTCTCCCTGCTGATGTATGAAGTCCACTATCTCCTCAATGTATAGACCAAAGAGGTTGGGTGAAAGAGGGCATCCTTGCTTCACCCCGATGGTTCTTGCAAGTGAGTTGGATATGTCAAGGACATCTGACTCTACTAGATACTCTCTCATATAAGGCATAGATCCCCCATATCATCTCCTCTAGAGCCCCGATATCGAGTAGACGTCAGAAGAGCCGTTCCTTGGGGAACGGTGTGTGGAAGTCCACAATGAAACAGTATAATCTCCTCTTCCTCACTCTTGCCTGGTCGATCATGCATCTCATAGTGAAGGTGTGGTCAATGGTAGAGTAATCTCGACTGAATCTTGCCTATCCTGGAGCCGTGATACCCTTCCTCTTGGCGAGAGTGCTTAACTCTGTCTCTAGTACCGCCCCATATAACTTGGCCAATATGGGGCCAATCATAATCGTCTGATATGTGATTGGATCCATGTCATCATTTGACTTATGAATGAGCACTATGGTGTGCTCAGTCCATGAATTTAGGGAACCCTTCAACCAATGCATGATTGAAGAGGTGGGCAATGAGTGGTGCTAGAGTCGTGCATCCGTATATGAGATGTTTTGCCTCTAAACTGAACTGGTCATGGCCTTGCTGTAGATGGGCAATGGCATGGCTCACCATAGCGGATGTGAAGAACTAAGAGGTAGTGGGGCATGAGCTATGTCGCCTGGGAACGGGGGGCTAGTCTGTGATCTCGTATAGGCCTTGTGCATAGCTATGGAAAGTGCTTGGGTCTCAAATGGGTGTCTGTTGTCTCCTCTCAAATGTCGCCATGCCACTGCACGGTCCCGACTCGTGAGCAAGTGGTGGATATCCCAATACTATCTCTCCTCCCATTCTCGCCTCTTGCAGCGAGTAAGGCTCTGCACGTGTCACTATGCCTGTCTGTGTGTAATATCCCCTCTATGCTCTAATATCTGTAGATGCTTCCTTAGATCCAAACAATCTGCATCATATCAACAGTCCTCATGGGGCATGGATCTTGTGCGTGGAGAGTGTGTATGTGTGCAATGTGGAAAACTGTGTAGAGTTGAGTCATGTAGGATGGTGGTGATCTTCGACGTGAGTGTGTCCAAAGGTGAGAGTGGATTGACGGAGAGTAGGCGGGTATGTAAGTGGTGTGCATAAACATGTGAGAGCTCGTGTGTGAAGTGTATCGTGGTGTGTGGCTCAGTGAGTGAGGGAGGATCTAATGGAATAGGAGACGAAAGTATGAATGTGATAAACGTATGGTCAACAACGAATGGACGTCGTCCAATACTAAGCGAGGGAATAAGTGAAGCTCCAAAGACGGTGCCCAGAATGTAGTGACCGTGCTCTCGCCCCCGTGAGGGAAGCAAGTAAGTTTGCCTGAGTATTACAACGTGAAAACCTTTTGCTTCGACGCACACACAGAGATGCTCTTCGATCTTGCCTCCCAACCGCCGAGCTCCTCGAATCTCTCATCTCGAGACTCTCTCAAGAGTCCCTGTTTACTCATAAGAGATAATCCTTTGTTAATTCTTCTACCATATAATATAAACCCAAATAGATGCCAAATGGCATGAGTGCCACCTCACCCAAGGAGGGGTGCATCCCTAATATGACATTTCCTTCCCCTTGAAAGCATTTCCATCCTCGAAAATGTAAATGAAATGTCCATAATGGTAGAAGAAAGTGCTCGGACTCCCCTGAACCCCATGTACTCTGTGTACATGGTCATCTCTGTGTGTTGTTTCCCCGTATCCTTCCCCTTAAGAAGTCTCATATGAGATCATCTCAAAGGTGGGAAACCATCTGAGTGGTGCCTACTATCTCCCATATACACTCAAGTTCCAAACTATCACTCCCATAACATATAACATCCTTAGAATGACCTAAGTCCATATGATGTTTGCTCTATGGAGTAATAGTAAGAAAAGCAAGTGTAAGGTGCCAAGCTCATAAGCTTGACCATACCATAATGAAGACAGTAAACCATATGATCCTCTGAAATATAGAACAAAGTCCCATAAAAAGTGACTTCAAACCCATCTAGGAGTACATGATAGATTTCCCTCATACCACTCTAGGTCTTGCTAACCTTGAGTGTAATCACAAGTAGTAGGTTTGTCTAAACTACCTTGTGAACTATGCAAATCCATCATCTAGCTCATACCTAAGAATTTCTTGGTAGTAAAATGCAATCTCTACATTTCACCAACCAAGAAATCTGTGGTTTGTCATCCTTTACCATTGGACTAGGTTCTATTGGAAGAGCATCTATTGGCACTTGTGCAAACTCTAATATTTCTCTTCCCTGTAGTTTGCCATATGAATGCAGAAAGCATTCCCTTTGAAATTCAGGTAATGCCTAAGTACCCATTCTCCTAACTGATGTTTACTCATCATACTCATGATGTAACACCAACTAAGAGTTTGGTACCCTACTAGGTTAGATATATTCCTATCTCTTGGAAACTCAAAAGAGAAGTATCATCAATCTACTCCCAGTCTAACTAATGTCAATAACTAGATTATCTCATCTAGTCAAAGACCATCACTGAAAATAGCATAACTGCTTCTTTCTAGAGTTTACAAGTGAGACTCATTCTAACCATCATGATTAACTGATCTCCTTCTTGTTCTAGATAGAAGAGTGCCACTTCTATCTAGACAACCGAAATGAGAAAGTGAAACTCTCTCTCTATCTCTCTCTGTAATCTCCTCTAAGGAAAAGAGCTCTGGTAGTGGAATCTATTCCACTTTCCCTTTCCCTTTGAAAGAGATTCTTTTGAATCCGTTAACTCTACTTATCCATAACTGAGAACATGCACATAAGTTCTCCATGTTTTCCCTTCTAAAATAGTGGAGAATCATACTCCCATATGAAGGAAATTATATTGACAAGTAGAATAACAAATTCCTTCTGAAATATAAACTAAGAGATGTTTTCTAAACACCTCTTCTGTCTAAAGGAAAACATACTCAATTCTTCTCCTATGAAAAAAATCATATTTTCCTTTCCTTTTTTCTCTTTCAAAGAATAGGAGCTAAAGTGAGATCTCTCATGGATCTCTGAGCTGATTCCCGGAGATCTCTCATGGATCTCTGAGCTGATTCCCACTCTCTCCTTTCCTTAAAAGAGAAACTCATGAATTTATTTAGTCCTCTCTTCCATAACTAATGCATACTCCCTCATTACACAGATTCTTATGAAGATGGAGAACAGATCTCCCGTAACAGATGAAGGTGTATGTAGTGAAGAGTGGAGGAAATAAATTCCTTACAAGGGTCAAAGCCCTCTGCTAAAATGGTCAGCAATGATATGACATGATACCATAAACACATGTGTATCCATACTAGAAAGCTATGTCTGCCAATCATTCTCTATTCATGGATCTATACGATCCCATCAACTAATGGAATTATCCTTCCTGAAAGCACAACATGAGTATGTGATATCCATGGTGATAAAATCACCTACCACATTCTCTACTGGAAGAATAAATCTTCCCATACTGTGAGAGATAACTCCCAATCCTAGTAGGAGATGTCTACTAAGAGTTCTCCTCTGATCTAGTGAGACATGATGCCATGAATGATGAGTCCTTTTCTCCCTGGCCATAGAAGAAGAGTGCTCAATGGGAAGTCGTTTCCACCGTCCCATCCCAGTGGAACCTTCTTCCGATTCATGTTGCCATACCTACACTAAACCGAATATATATTCCATATATATATAATGGAATATATAGGTGGACTCTAATGAATCCCATATCCTAAAATTATGTCAGTGGACTCAAATGAGTCCCATGTCCTCGAACTAGTTAGTTTGGTTCTAGTCAACAATGTGACAATGGATATCCCCTTCTGTTCCAAACCAACTTGTTCCTAGGTACAAAGACTAAGTCTAGGTACCTCTCTGTAGATCCCGATATACATATATATGTATTGGGTATCCCAATTATTCCTGATTAAGGGATCTATGCTCTGAATCATAGAGCTAGTGCCATACCTCTGGCCTTCCTAACCATCACTTGAATTACATAAGCACCCGTCGATGCTATCTCATGAAACCCATCTCTGTGATCCCATACTATTGGTTTCCTTAGTAATGAAACAACAATGCTTCATTACTTGTTCAAGTGATGTGCATGAGTGAACTTAGTCACTCTTTGGGTATTCCTAATAATACCCCATAGTCTCCTAATCATCATGTGAGACTCTTGTGAAGATAAGTAAATCTTCACTAATTTGGAGATTATCATAAATGTGTCTCCCGTGTCTCTATGCAACTTCCTAAACTTATAGGATTGCTTGTGCACACTACTAATGGTGAAGGTGTAGCTCCTTCCGTTAACAATCCTATAGTCTAAATCCATAAGGATTTTGTGTAGGGATCCTGTTACTACTGAAGTTGCCTTATATAAAATACTCTGATGGTCTTAAGTCCATCAAATACATGCTTATAAGCATGTCTACACCTTATTGAAGTTTGCAGAAAGGCATGTTACCATGCTATAACCTCTTGCCTAAAGACAAGTGCGTATGTAACGCCATGAGGGGGGAAATTTTTTGACAGCATTTCCCCAGGAAATGGAATCCCAAAAAAATTTAAACCATAGCTCAGTGGCACATAGGCCACCCAATAACATAGGGCTTGACAGGCCCATGGCATGCACGCCATAAACTCAAATATGGATTCCATGACCTGCAAAAACACAAAAGCATTTGCTAGCAACCATTCCCGGTGTTGCATAGCCATATGGTTTCTGTAATCTTCTTTCCTGCAAACAATCAAAAAGTATACTTCCTGCATGTTGATCCATATTTTTAAGAGCTTAAACAATGATCAACACTTGATGTATGCAATCCCATTCATGCATGTAGATACAGAACATGCCATAACATAAATAAAATGCCAGAAAGCATAAAATATACGTCCTTGAGTAGTCTGATTTTGGAATTGCATGCATCCAATCTCTCTCGACAAGCTTCGAGACCTCTGCACCTTCCTCCTCAGGTCCTAACATACACTTTGAAGTGTCCGAAAACATCGGAACACTCCCCAAAACATAAAATATGGTCAGGTGATTACAAAAATAATGCAAATTTAGCTCAAAAATGCATTAGTAATCCTTCTTTAGACCTGCAAAAACCACTTTAGGACCTGCAAATTTTCATAAACTGAAATATAAAGCATGTGCAAATAGGTCCAAGTGAAATTACTCAAATCGCCTTCCCGGTTTGAAAAATATGGCTCCCGGAAGGTAGTCGCCAAAAACTGTTCAGATTTTGCAGAGCTGTTCAGACCTGCAAAAATACTTATTTTCCAAAATTTTTTCTCATAAACTGAAAGTAGACCTTGTGCTCTTCGAAACGAGCCATAGCACGTCCTATTTGGAATTTTCTAGCCCAAGATATGGCCATTCCAAGTGGGACATGTCAAACTAGTGGACTGTTGGAGGGGCTGGAAAAAGTGTACAAATGTGATTTTTGGGGTGCCCAAAAGCATTCTTCCATCAAGCAAATCCTAAAATTCTCTCCATAACCTCAGAGAGTGGTATATGAAGATGCTTGGGCCTATTTTTACCTTTCCAAATCCTCCCTTCGTGCCTGCTAAATCGCTCCCCAAAAGAGGCCTAAATCAAGATTTTTACTTTCATGTAAAACTTAGATGGGAGCTTTTAGCAAGCTTCTAATCCACTCTAAATGTGGATTTCTCTTGGATTATGCACCATAATCCATGGGAAGCCTCTAAATGATCTTTTTCTTACTCCACGAAGTGGAGTTTGGCAAAAGATTAATTTCTGAATTTTTCCAAAAAGTGCGGGAAGGGGGTCTTTGAGGAAGTAAAATTCCTCCTTAACTTATCATTTCAATGAATCTAATGATTCGCCTAAGAAGTCCATACACCATATTCTCAGTATATATACTTTTTCCCATCCATCCATAGCTATCGCACCTCTTTTTCCCTCTTCAAAAATGGGAATTTCTCAATTTTAGGTGCTGAAATTTTATCAAACTGTGATGGAAGGGGGTTTTGTGGAGCTTCAAACTCCCATCAAACTGAGGTATCTTATGGATTTCTTGATTGTATATGGAATTCAATACACTAGACTCTAAGTGTGCATGGTTTTTTCCATAAATCTATGAAAAATACCTTCTCTTTTCCCCTTCCCAAAATGGCTATTTACCAAAAATAACCCCTGAAATTTATGTGTGAATCATGAAAGGAAGCTATTTTGGAGATACTCTAAACTTGGCTTTCTTGTATCTTTGAGGTAGTCCTTGACCCCAAATGAGAGCATTTTTCATACTCTCCATACATGTGATTTCCCTCGAAAATCTTGGCCCCCTAATGCTTCATTATCATTGTCAAAAATGGAAATTCTTACAGAAATTTCAAAGCATTCAAACCTGGAGAGTGAGCTTATAACTCCTTGCTAATTCACGTAGGGGGAGAAGGAATCATTTTTGATTGCTCCTTGTTGCTTTGATGATCTTCTCATCCTTCTCACATCCATGTGCGGGCATCCGATAAAGCAAAACGGTAAGAGAAGTTCCGCTCTGAACTCTGAGTCTGGGTCACGTAGAGTACGTGTGTGTGCTGTCCTTTATGTGCCTTGATTTGTACCATGAAGAGAAGTGTGCAGCTGCTACTATGCATTCGTATATGCAAAAGTAGACAACGCATTCCCTCAATCATGGAGAGAAGCGGGCACCTGCTGCTATTCGTATGTGTGCTTCCTTCGTGTCATAATTTGCTGAACCTCGTACAGATCATCATTTAACTTTGCCAAATTCCTTTGCGTTTTGGTGTCCAAGTATAGCTTTCGGGTCTTTTGTATAAAAATATCGAATTTGATAAAAGCATAAGGTCTGGCAACTGTCTCGATCTGAGAATGATTGACCTTTTCAAATATAAAAGAGTTTGGCGTGTTGGCTAAGCTGCCCGCCTCCCATGCTAAGGGCCAGAGTTCGATTCCTGATTGGCGCACGTGGGAAGATGTGGGGATCATAGCTGCTCTGATACCAGTATTACAACGTGAAAACCTTTTGCTTCGACGCACACACAGAGATGCTCTTCGATCTTGCCTCCCAACCGCCGAGCTCCTCGAATCTCTCATCTCGCGACTCTCTCAAGAGTCCCTGTTTACTCATAAGAGATAATCCTTTGTTAATTCTTCTACCATATAATATAAACCCAAATAGATGCCAAATGGCATGAGTGCCACCTCACCCAAGGAGGGGTGCATCCCTAATATGACACTGAGCCTGGGCAACTCTGCATCATAACGAGATGGTGTCGGCTGCCTAGCTCAAGCAGGTGTCTTCCATACTTGGCGGTGTCCTGATCCATATCTGTTGATACTCTACTGGTCCTCGTCTCATCTCGCTCTCTATCCCTCATGATTTGTGGATGCACCATATCGTATGACTCGCATTGACATGACTAGGTGCTGCCATTGAAGTCTCCCATAAGGAAGATTTCACTTATGGTGTTGTAATGTAGTATTTATTATGAAAGTTTTGTGTATGGTGAGTCTCTGTTCCGTGTTGGTCCCCCAAGGTTTTGTCCTACGTATCGGGATCCGCTTGGTGGGAAGTAGCATATGGCAATGTAGACAACTCTCCGGTGCTATCTCCATGTGGACCCACATGTATTATGCCTCCTTGTCTCTGCCTATGATCTGGATCCGACTCTGTATCTCCTATCTAAATATGATGGCGACACCCCCCGACCCTCGTGTCGTACTCTATCTCGTCATGGTCATGAATGCAAATTCCTAATGAAAACCTGCAATGCGAGGTAGGCCTCTTTTTGGGCTCTCATTGGTTTCTGTGATGCAAGGAAAGTCATGAGTATCTAGGATCTCCTCCGGTCGGTTTGGGCTGTGTCCAAAGTGATCCATTGAAGTTCCACACCACTCCCTGAGTGGTGACTCTTGGTATGGTGTTGCCTCATAGGGCGCATGTCCCTATTTGATGAGATGACGAGCTTGCACAACATAGGTCTATGGGAAGCACGAGCAGTGTGGGAGAGAGAGAGAGAGAGAGAGAGAGAGAGAGAGAGAGAGAGAGAGAGAGAGAGAGAGAGAGAGAGAGAGAGAGAGAGAGAGAGAGAGAGAGAGAGAGAGAGAGAGAGAGAGAGAGAGAGAGAGAGAGAGAGAGAGAGAGAGAGAGAGAGAGAGAGAGAGAGAGAGAGAGAGAGAGAGAGAGAGAGAGAGAGAGAGAGAGAGATTTTCGAAAATCACAAAGAAAATTTATCTACTACTTTCATTGGATGGGGGTTGTTCATCTTGCACAATCTCTAACACATTGAGGAACATGCCCATATAGTGAGAGGTATAAGTTGTTGATATATTTCGGTATTGATGTGTCTGAACACACTTAGGATCACCGGGGCACTTTTTCCCTCTTTAAGAGGTTTTTTTCCCGAGCTTCTATATATGCCTATAACCATAACGGGTCACTTATCTTTGTAAATTCACTTGGTAAAACATTCAGTATTGTGTTGTGCTCCAAGATTCTTCTTCTTCCTTGCGCTATTTGTGTGCTTTTGCAGACCTCGAACTCCAACAATTGGTATCATATCGCTGCTTCATCTAGGGCGTCATCAACACCCCTCATGTCATAGTCTCAAAATCGCATGAAAATTGTTGAGCATACTTAGGGCAATTAGGAGTTCAAAACAACTTTGCTATGTGGCATCAAAATTTTGACCTCAACTCGTTTCGACCTCCGAATGCAATTTCGCAACCACTATTTTTGTTCTTTTATGCCAAACATATATACATGTTTCGGTTCGCTAGTACAAGCACCTCGAAGTTTGCCAGAGGTTTAGCAGAGCTCAATAGGATGTTTCGGTTCAACTTTTTAAGATTCAATCGATTTTCTGCATGAGGGTATTTAGTCATTGGCCATGATTGAAGGCAATGATGTATTCTATATGTTTGCTGTTGAGGATGAGTTAGATGTATTAATTGTCCATTGTAGGCATATATGATGCGTCATGTATTGTTAGCAAAAGGGATGTGGAATATTGTGAAGGGTGTTGAAACACATCCTACTACATCTACAAATATAGTTATTTAAGGTGATGCATATGGCGCCGAAGATCATGGTCTTCAATTTCTTGGTCGTGTTGCAGTTCCTGTTGCACCTAGTGAAGAGCAACTTCATTGGGATGGCAGAGATGCTCAGGTAGATGGAGTGATAGCTTTGTTTGTCAAACATGCCCTTATTCCTCACATTCGCTCGTGCAAGCCAAAAAAACGATGCTGGGAATACACTTACAACTTTGTACCGGGCAATAAATGAGGCTCGTGTTGTTTATCTCCAAAAACAGTTGGAGAGTGAGCATATGAATGAAAGAGATTCAATGGACTATTTTTTGACAAAGATCAAACATTTGAAGGAGCTGTTGATTTTCGCTGATGAAATCTTGCGAGATAGTTAACTTGTCCTTCTTAATAGTCTTCTGGATTCATATTAGATTTTTGTGTCTACTCTTCGATTGATGATGAAAGGAAATCCAAATGCCTTAAGATTTGAGGAGTTTGTTCTTAACGGTCTTCTGGATTCATATTAGATTTTTGCGTCTACTCTTCGATTGATGATGAAAGGAAATCCAAATGCCTTAAGATTTGAGGAGTTAGTCTCAGTTCTGTTGGAGGAAGATCACTCTAGGCAGAACAAATGAAATATGAGTGTTGCAAATCAAGCTTTCTTATCCGGTCAGAAGGGCAAAGGTAAATGGAGCTCATCTACTAGTAAGCATAAAATCTACGAATGCCGCATAGTCGAAGAAGGAAGACAAAGCTGACAAGGAAGAGAAAAGCAAAAACAGTTTTGCAAATACTATAAGAGAAATGATAATGTCATATAGATTTGTCCTAAACTGGCTTCAAAGGAGGAAAAGAAGAAAGAGGCTGGAATGGTTGTTATAGGGGCCTCTACACTTAAAACAGAGCTTGCTAATCTTGTTGAGAATGAAGAATGGGCATTTACTACTATTTGGAGCTCTGATCCATCTTCTCATCACGAGCTGTGTATGTCTGCAGTAAACTAAGATGTTTGATACTTTGATAGTGGGGAAACCAAACATATTACCTCGCAGCACAATTTTTTTGTTCACTTGAGCCTGCTCCTATAGGAAATACTATCACATGTGCTAGCAACTCCTCTTATCCTATAATGGGAGTTTGTAAGATCATTCTAAGTATTGCATGAGCTCATGAAGCTCTTTTCATTCTCAGCTATTATATATATGCTAGGGATTGAGAAAAATCTGTCGTCAGTTTCAACATTAGCCAAGATAGGCTTGGTTGTCAAATTTGTTGATGATAGATTTATAGTTCATGATCTCTCAAATGGCAATTTTATTATTGCTCCTTGCTTTTTATGTCGTTGGCTGGATAAGTTCATAGACTATTCGGAATCTGTGAATGATTCAACATGTGCAGTTGAAGATCCTCATGCTATCTGAGCTGCAAAGCTTTGGTCATCTGAATTTCGCTAGTTTGCTTCATAATGGTGTCCTCTTTGCCCAAACTTGAGGCACCTTGTAAACATGTGTGTGAATGCTGTTTTTTGGGAAAAATGGAGCACTCCTCCGGAATTACTTTTACTTTGTGACCTTTATTGATGACTTCTCCATGCATGCATGGATGTATCCATCGAAAGCAAAGTCCGAAGTGTCTATGTGCATCAAATAGTTCCAAGTTCTGGCTAAAAATTTGTCAGCATGTAAATTGGGTACCCGCGGTTCAGATCTGGGGGGGGGGAATACATGTCTTTTGATTTTCATGCATTTCTGGCTGTGTGGGATAAAACATCAATGTACAATGCTGTATACACCTCAACTAAATGGAATTGCTGAAAGAAAGAGTAGATCTCTCATGGAAATAGAGAGGTGTATGGTCAAAAGTAAGGCTTTACCACATAGCTTTTTGCTTGAGGCAAAAAGCTATGTGAACAACATATGTACTTCAGAGGTATCCCACCAAAGCATTGCAATTGATCACTCCATATGAGGCTTGGCATATGTGTGCAACATATATACTTAACAGGTATCCCACCAAAGCATTGCAATCGATCACTCCATATGAGGCTTGGCATGGTTGGAAGCCATCTGTTGCTCATCTTCGTGTCTTTGGTTGTCTGCCATATGCATTAGTGTCTGAACAACACCACATAAAATTGGATGATAATGCAGTGAAATGTATTTTTCGTAGGTATTCGGAAAGCAAAGGTTATTGTATGTATCATCCACAGATTAAACACATTCTGGTTAGCTGAGATTTTGTTTTTGTGGAAGATGCAATTCAGCCTTTACTTTCATGTACCAAGGAGACATCAATTAGCTTGTTGGAATTTGGGGCCCGAGGATCGTTCCAATACTAAAAACTTTTGAGCATACACACTTAATTAATTAAGATGATAAATTAGAGATAGAAAGAAAGAGATCTTGAGACAAGGATAGAGAACGTAAGCAAGATGCTTACTCACTAAAAAATAGACGTCCAAATTACAACATGGGAGTACCAACCATATGATGTGGTGCACTCACTAATGGAAGAATAGCCAAGAAGATGATGATACAAAATTCAGATTAGGCTGTTATAATCTGAGTGTGTGTGAAGCGAATGAGCAACGAAGTGAAACTAACCTCACAAGAAAGTGCAACAAATCTGAAAACCAGCAAACCCTAATTCTGAAATTAGGGTTCAAAAACCCTAAAAACAGAATATAAGGCTAACTTACAAAAGATAGCTGCCACCACCTTGTAGAAGACTCCTTGCTCCAAGAGAGTAGCCTCTCCTTCACCAAATCTTCACCTACAAAGCTTCAAAACTCAAAAACTCTAGCTTGTGAATATCAAGAAGTGTGCCCACATGTTCCTTATATAGGTTATAAGCCTCCTAATAAAGCCATGCGAAAATTTTGGCGAAAAACAGCGTTTCTAGCTCATAAATTTGCGATGGCTATTTTAATTGCTTTTCGTGATTGATAAAAAACTCATCGCTGAAAATAGCTTTATTTTAAAATTTGATCGCTCAAATTTAGTTGCTTTTTGGCCTAATGATAATATGACTCAGGTTTTTAAAGTTTGGACTTCATAGACTGCCCTTCCTCCATTTTGAGCTGAATTAGGGTTTGAATTATCTCCGTGTTCTGACCTCTGATGAAGAAATGAAACATACCACTAGATAGCTCTCGCCAAGCTCTATCTATCTAACCTAAAAAAGTTTTACCTAAACTGTACAGAAAATGCTAAGTCCAAAATGTAGAATTGCTGGAATGTGGACCATATGTACATTGACTTCCAACAATCCCTCCTTCAATGTCATATTGGTACAAGCTTCAGTAACTTGCACATCTTCTCATGATTATCTCTAGTCAATGCTTTGGTAAATATATCTGCAACATTCTCACTAGAAGGAACATAAACTAGCTCAATGTGCTTCTTTGCTATCTGCTCTCGAATATAGTGGTAGTGTGCCTCTATATGCTTTGTCCTTGCATGATGCACTGGATTCTTTGCTATAGCTATTGCACTCTGGCTATCTAAAAATATCTGAATGGGTTCATGTACTCTCACATCTAGATAACTGAAAATCTTCTGCAACCAAACTGATTCTAGAGTAGCTGTAAATGCTGCACGATATTCAGCTTCACATGATGAAGTTGCAATAGTGGGTTGTCTCTTCGAAAGCCATGAGATAAGACAATCTCCAAGATAAAAACAAAATCCACTAGTACTTCTTCTTGTGTCTCTATCACCTGCCCAATCAGAATCTGAAAATCCTTTTAGTAACAAATGTGTAGATTTCGAAAATACCATAGCATAATTTGAAGTTCCCTTCAAATATTGGAAGATCCGCTTTACTGCTTTCCAATGTAACACTGTCAGATTCTGCATGAACCTTGATACTTGAGAAACTGCAAACTATATATCAGGACGTGTATTACAAAGATATATCAAGCACCGAACTGCTTGACTATATTAAGTAGCATCAAATGAACTCTGCATCTGCTACCATCTGTAAAGATGCGTTCTGATCCATAGGTGTTTGCATAGCTTTAGAATCACTCATGTGAAACCTTTCTAAAAGTTTCTCAATATACTTCTACTGTGTCATATAGATACACTCATCTTTAACTAGAAACTGAATCCCAAGATAATAATGCAAGATTCCCAAATCATTCACATCAAATGTTTGCTTCAATTGTTCTTTGAACATCTGCAAATCTTCATCTCTGGGACCTGTGATTATAATATCATCCACATAAATGATTGCTATAATCATCATATCTGGTTTAGCTACCATGCTCTAGGTGCCTGTTTTAAACCATACAAAGCTTTTATAAGCTTACATACCAAATGTTCTTTACCTGTCTCCTCAAAACCTTTTGGGTGCTGAATATACACATCGTCATGTAAATCACCATTTAGAAAAGCAGTCTTTACGTCAAGTTGATATATATGCCAACCAAAATGTGCTGGTAAAGCAAGTATTGACCTAATAACAGTCATCCTAGACGTAGGAGCGAATGTCTCATCGTAATCAATACCTTTTTGTTGTGCATATCTTTTGCTCAACTAATCTGGCCTTATACCTATCAATAGTACCATCTGCTTTCTTTTTGATTTTGAAGATCCATTTTACACCTATAGCTTTCTTTCCCTCTAGTAACTCACATAGCTGCCAAGTTTGATTCTTATGAATAGAATCAATCTCTTCTTGCATAGCTTTTCTCCAATTAGGAATATTAAGTGCATCTTTAACACATGCAGGTTCATCTTCAACTGTCGTAAATGCCAAAATATCATGAATCTCAAAGTCTTCAGCAAAACTTACATGATCTTTTTGTTGTTGTTGTCTAGTCAGACTCCTTGTTCTTCTTGTAAAAGTCTTTATACCTCTATCTTTCCAAGTCTGATATAACCATGTAGGTGTATCCTTAAATAGTGGTGATACTCTTTCTGATCCTTCAACTTCCACAGGTTCTGGAACTTGTCCTTCTGAGGTACTAGGACTTTCTGGAACTCTCGTACTTTCTTCCATATCTGGAACCAAAGTCTTATGTGGAACTGACTCTGTAGAAGGTTGTGAAATTCCTCTTTCTTCAACTCTTTCTTGAATCCTAGGAATTTTAACTCCCTCCTGATATGGTTGAACATGTAAATCCAAATTTCTTCTAAAAAATCCATAGTCATTTTCGCTAATGAACTCTGGAATTTCTGCTTCTTTATCATAAACCTTATTTTCAGCAATATAAGCATTACGTGAAAGAATAACTTCACTTGTCTCTGGAACATAAAACCTATATCCTTTGCTTTCAACATGATATCCAATAAAAACAGCTTTCTTTGCCTTTACATCAAGTTTGCCTCGGTCCTTTTTCTCAATATGTATATAAGAAAGTGATCTGAATACTCTGAAGTAACTCACATTAGGTTTTCTACCATAATAAGCTTCATAAGGTGTGATTATCTTTAAAGCTTTTGTAGATGACCTGTTCAAAATGTGATTAGCTTTATGTACTGCATCAAATTAGAATTTTGGTGAAAGCTTCTTGGACACCATCATGCTCCACATCATCTCAACAAGTACTCTATTCTTTCTTTTTGCAACACCAGTTTGCTGAGGAGTATAAGCAATAGTAAGGTGTCGAGTAATACCTTTCTCATCAAGAAATGTCCGGAACTCATTTGATAATTATTCTCCACCTCTATCACTTCTGAGAATCTGGATAGTTTCCTGACTTTCATTTTCAACCATAGCTACAAATTTCTTGAACATAGGAAAGACTTCTGACTTCAACTGAAGACCATAGATCCATGAGTATCTCGTAAAATCATCAACGAATAGAACAAAATACCTGAAACCCTGAATAGAGTCTTCTCTCATAGGTCCATTCACATCTCAATGAATAATCTGCAATTTCTTGGTAGTTTATGCATGTTTCTTGAAAGGTAGTTTATGCATCTTACCTTCAAGACAACCTTTACATATATCTGAATCATTTGGTAGCTCGAATGAGGGTAAACTCTCAACCATACCTCTGACTTTGATACTCTTGAGAGCTCCAAAACTTATATGTCCAAATCTCTCATGCCATAGCTTCATATCTTCCACTGGTGACGAAGATTTGACCGCATATGCTTTACTGATTTTTGACAAAATAAAAATCCCTCCTCTATGCTTACCTTGCAAAATACACTATCTTCTTTGTGTGACAAGATCTTACAAAGATCTCTCTCAAATACAACGTTAAAACCATCACCTAAACATGTAGATATAGATAGCAGATTCTTCTTTATTTCAGGTACATATAAAACATCTGAAATATGAAAATTACGACCTTCTCTTGACTTTAGGGTTACTGTACCTATTCCCACAGCATCCAAATCATTGCCATATGTAATAGTAACTCTTCTACCTGTAGAATACGAAAGAAAAGAAAACACATCTCTGCAACGTGTCATATGCTTTGTAGCACCTGAGTCAAATATCCAAGGATTTGCTAAAAGAACTTGTAAAGCTGCCCGATCAAAAGCTACTTCCTCAATGGTGATATAGGCATAAGAATCACCTTGAGATTTTCCTTTTTTATCATCTTTTGCAACATTACCTGATGCCTTGTTCTTTTCTGCTGCAATCCTTTTATAACATGCTGACTTAAAATGTCCAGGTTCCTTGCAGTAATAACATATTACTTCCTTCTTCTTAGAAGATTTCTCTTTAGATGTAGTAGAAATAGAATCTGAAGTAGAAGGTGAAAGGAACTTACTTTCCATCTTGGATTGTTTTTCCTTCTTCTCCTTCTTCTTCTTTTTACCCTTTGATGAAGATAAAAGTGCTTCTTCATTCTCTTCCATTCCCTTCATTTTGATCTTCATCTTGAAGTAACAAGAATTCTAACTCTTCAAATGTAACCTCTTTATCTCTTGTGGTAAGGGTAAGAGTGGTTATGAAAGACCGATATGAGATAGGAAGTGAATTAATCAGCATATTTACCATTTCTTCATCAGATATCTCAACTCCTACATTTAGAAGTTGATCTCTCAAGTCAACGAGTCTCGTAATGTGGGTTTGAATTGACTCACGAGCCTTCATCCTTGTATTTGCTAGTTGTCTCCTTAAGTGAGCTTTCCTAGCTGGATTTTTGCTCTGAAAAAGATTCTCAAGCTTCAACCAAGCTTGTCTAGAACTTCTGCAAGATCTGATCTGTGGTAGAATATGCTTTTTGACACTCATTGCTATGAATGAAAGTGCTAAAGCATCTCTAGCATCCCATCTTGCCTTATCTTCAGAAGGAGGAACTCTAAGTAAAGATTTACACGTGACTCTGGATGTAGAAGTGGTTACCTCTTCTTCAGTTGGTTCTGTGATTGTAACTCCAGTACCTATTGAAGCTGTTGTATCCCCTTCTTCGCCTTCTCGTCGTGGTCTTGTTAAGGATCCATTGACGATACTCCATAAATCCTTTGTCACGACTCATGAACAAATTCATCATCATGAAACTCCACATGGGATAATTAGAAGATGCATCCAACTTGTCCTCAATCTCAATTCTAATCTCACTCATCTTAACTAAGTGTGTATGTCAATTATGCTCTGATACCAAGTGTTGGAATTTGGGGCCTCAGGATCGTTCCAATACTAAAAACCTTTGAGCATACACACTTAATTAATTAAGATGATAAGTGAGAGATAGAAAGAAAGAGATCTTGAGGCAAGGATAGAGAACATAAGCAAGATGTTTACTCACTAAAAAATAGATGTCCAAATTACAACATGGGAGTACTACTCAACCAAGAAGGTGATGATACAAATTCAGATTATGCTATTATAATCTAAGTGTATGTGAAGCGAATGAGCAACGAAGTGAAACTAACCTCACAAGAAAGTGCATCAAATCTGAAAATCAGCAAACCTTGATTCTGAAATTAGGGTTCAGAAACCCTAAAAACAGAATATAAGTTTAACTTACAAAAGATAGCTGCCACCACCTTGTAGAAGACTCCTTGCTCCAAGAGAGTAGCCTCTCCTTCACCAAATCTTCACCTCCAAAGCTTCAGAACTCAAAAACTCTAGCTTGTGAATATCAAGAAGTGTGCCCACATGTTCCTTATATAGGTTATAAGCCTCCTAATAAAGCCATGCAAAAATTTTGGCGAAAAACAACTTTTCTGGCTCATAAATTTGCGATTGCTATTTTAATTGCTTTTCGTGATCGATAAAAAACTCATCGCTGAAAATAGCTTTATTTTAAAATTTGATCGCTCAAATTTAGTTGCTTTTTGGCCTAATGATAATATGACTCACTTCATAGACTTCTCTTCCTCCATTTTGAGCTGATAGGGTTTGGATTATCTCCGTGTTCTGACCTCTGATGAAGAAATGAAACATATCACTAGATAGCTCTTGCCAAGCTCTATTTATCTAGCCTAAAAAAGTTTTACCCAAATTGTACAAAAAATGCTAAGTCAAAAATGTAGAATTGCTGGAATGTGGACCATATGTACATTGACTTCCAACGTAGCGCGAAGGATATGTATGACACTTTCTTGCCTCTTTTTATAGGTGGATAGTGGAGTGCTGATCCAAATGAGGCAATTTTTCAGCCTTTACAACTTCCAAATAATGATGCAGATCATTCCATTTTTGACGTAGATTTACATGATGCACTTGTTGATGAGAGGGCTGACATAGAAGAGGCTAAAACTATGCCTAAATGGTTGGTGGAGAGTTTGAGTGATAGAAAATAGGTCATATCGTGCTTCTTGAGGCTCTCATAGTGCTTCCTTTGCATCAGATTGCTATGCAATGGTTGTCTCTAGTCTTTGTGATGAGAATGAGCATGTTTCTTTTGATGAAACACAAAATTCAGAGAATATGATGCTATTATGAACATAGTAGATTTAAATCGCGATTGTTTGCTCCAAAATAAAAACCTTTTAAACCTCTTGGGATTTAAATCTCTCCCTACGATTTAAATCCATCAAGGAACGATTTTTATTTTTTCCCTCCAATTTTCAAAAGTGATTTTGGTCGAACAAATTATTTTTAAATTTTTTTCTTTGTGATTTTTGTTTTATGACTTTTATGTTCATTGAGCTGTCCTTGATATATGGGGCTCAAGTTTTGGGCTGAAACTTGAGAGCCTATCACATTTTGTTTTATGACTTTTATGTTCATTGGGCTGTCATAGCTGGATGGGGCTCAAGTCTTTGGGCTGAAACTTGAGAGCCTATCACATGAGGGTCTAGGGAGGTTGAAGCCTATGGGCAATCATTGTTGCCGCCTTCTTTCTCTACACAATACAAAGAGAGAGAGTGGATTTGATATATTGCTTTAAGTTTAATATGATTCATGCAAATATGTATACACACACATTATATATATATATATATATACACACACACACACATATATATATATATACATATATATATATATATACATATATATATATATGTATATATATATATATATATATATATATATATATATATATATATATATATATATGTATATATATATATATATGTATATATATATATATATATATGTATATATATATATATATATATATATATATATATATATATATATATATATATATATGTATATATATATATATGTGTGTGTGTGTGTATGTATGTGTGTATGTATGTGTGTGTACTTTTTGTGGAAAGAAATAAAAATCTCTTTGAGTGGATAAAAACCTCGATTTTTATTTTGGGTCTAGACGAATTAAACGATTTAAACTATTAAATCTCAATTTAAATCTTACGATTTAAATCTCTCGGTCGCACTATGATTATGAAGAATGGTACTTGGGATTTGCCTCTAGCCAAAAAAGGCCATTGACACTAAATAGGTATACAAGCTGAAATGTAAGTCAGATGGGACAATTGACAAGGATAAAGCTAGGTTTGTTACCAAAGGTTATGCTCAAGAGAGGGGCATTGATTTTGATTAGACCTTTGCTCCGACATGTCGAATGACCACCGTTTCTAGCATTTGTAAACTGCATTTCTCAATGGTGATTTGCATGAAGAAGTGTATGTTTTCTAGCTATGTGGTTTTGTGCAGAAAGGGCATGAAAACAAAGTGTGCAAATTGAAAAAGGCATTATATGGCTTGAAGCAAGCACCACATGCTTGGTATGAGAAGATACATGCCCACTTTCTAGCACATGGTTCTGAGAACAATTCAAAGTCACATGGGGACACGAACAAGTCTCGGGACGGTGGTGTCCCAAACATGGGGATGGAGCTTAGGGTGCCTTGGGGATGCGTCCCAAGGAGGGCACTAAAAAAGTGTTGAGTATTTCAAAATAATCAAATGAAAGTCATGTACAATGAATGTGCTAACATATGAGATGACCAATAACAACAAAATCTTAGAGATGGTTCTTTAAGTAGAAACATGTACAAAGCACGTTTAACATTCAGAGTTGACTCCAAAAGGGACAAGTGACAAGTTATATGTATTTCATCATGTAAAAACAAAAAAAGATTATAAATCATCATCATCATATGAAAATTTCATATACATGAAAAGAACTAAGACTCAAGAATCAATCATCATCCAACATACATGATATGGAATAATCATGAGAACTAAAAGATCTTATATCATACCCTTGATCAACAAAAAGACTACATATGACTTGAACATAAATGTATAAACTACAAAACATAATGTATAAATGTAATGAATGTAGAGAATCCAAGTGGGAAGTCTGATTTTTTGCAACACAATCAATGGATTCTTTTTCTTCATGTTCTTTATTTGCCACTTGATTTAATCCCTATGCGACCTCCCATTCTTTGAAAAGATCTCCTTCCATGCAATGGACCCTTGCTCAAGCCTTCAAAGTTCACACACATGAAATGCTTGACCCTTGCTATGAAGCCTCTAAGCGAACGTGTGGCTGGATGAGCTCAAATGAGGCCTATCTATGCTTGTTCGTGAGTCCGTTACATCCTTCTAGATGTCTTAAATGAAGGCACAAATAGATAGCTAAGCAAAATCGCAAGTGGAACTCAATTTTAGCTCTTGAAAAATCTCCCTCCAAACTTCCATATCTGTGTCCCGTCTCGGACAGCCACCATCGCATGAAGACATCTTGGGGATGTGTCCCGAGGACGGATGGTTGTTACAGACATGTGGGGGGACGGATGTCATCCCCATTTGGCATCCCTCCTTCAATCAAGTCAGGGACGGCATCCCGACATCCCTAGGGCCTGGGACGCATCCCCATGTGACATTGGAACAATTCCACTGAGAGCACCTTGTATGTTAAGTGTGCCAATGATGTATTTTTGATCATTGTTGTAAATGTTGATGACATGGTGTACCTTGGTCCTTATGAGAAGCATATTGTTGAATTTAGGGCTGATTTGCATGCCTCTTTTAGATGTCAGATTTCGGCATTTGCATCATTATTTGGGTGTTTAGTTTATGCAAGTTGATGGAGAAATAGCTTTGTGTCAAACAAATTATATTGGCACATTATTGCAGTGTTTTTGCCTTGAAAATTGCAAACTTATGCCACTCTCATGGAAGCAGGTTTATGGTTGAGTCTTCATGATGCTTGAGATGCATTTGATGTTGTTCTCTATTAGCAAGCTTTTGGATGCTTGTTTTACTTGTGCATAAAGCGGCCTGATATTTGTCCGATGAGCAGGTTTATGCATTGCCTAGGTATTAAGCATTGGAAGGCATTTAAGTGCATCTTTCGCTACTTGAGTGGTATCTTGCTATTTAGATTGTTTTATCCCAAGGGGGATCATTACCGTCAGATTTACATGCTTTTTCTTACTCAGATTGGGTTAGGTGCTATGACATTTGTGTGTCCACCAGTGGTTTTTGCTTCATGCTTGGTAGCTCATGTGTATCTTGGTTGAGCAAGATGCAGCCTACTCTGGCCACTTCTAGTTGTGAGGCTGAGTATAGGGAAGCTTTCACAACATCTGTTGAGGGTGTGTAGCTGAGATGCCTTTTGGCTGATTTGGGTGTTGGTCAATCTTCTTCCACCACCACCTTCACCGATAGTCAGAGCGCATTAGCAATTGTGAGAAACCTTGTGTTCCATGCTTGCACAAAGCACATTGAGGTGCACTATCATTATGTTAGGGAGAGTTTCTCTACTGGAGAGATCATTTTGTTTATGTGCCCACAATGGAGAATATTGTAGACCTTTTCACAAATGCTCTGCCTAGTGAGAACTTTGAAGCTTTTTGCAAAGCTTTGGGCTTACTTCCTTTTGTGGATTGATCTCTTTCCACATAGCTTCACATTTCGTTATACATGAGTGCAAACTTCTTGTTCACTGCATCACTTTGTTCAGCGCATCACTCTGAGAGGGGATTTGTTGATATATTTCGGTAGTGATGTGTGTGAACATACTTAGGACGGCCTGGGCATTTGAGGAGCACTGTTGGAGATCATTGCCCAAAAGAAGTTTTCTGCATTTGAGCATCACTACTTCTCTTTAGGTATTTTGAATGGGAGCGAAAATGTGTTGTGTGCGGCACCTGATGCAAAACTCTCCATGCATGGGGAGACATATTTATTGGATCTTTTTATGATCTTGATGTTCATATCTAAGCAATAGGGGATTCCATATTTTCAACATGTTGGTGGAGGAATAGCCCCATGGAAATTACTATCCAACACATATCCATTGGAATCCTCTAAGCTTGTTGGTGCACAAATTGCTTCAAGAACTTGGTGAAATTTCTGGTTGTGGATTAAAGCACATCTTTATCTTCTGTAGGAAACAGATAAGATACCTTGGCAATCAGTCACTTAAATCTAATGGCTTGATATCAATCTTGTCGGATAGAGTTTACGGTTCTTTTGTCCTGCCAAAACTATCAGCGAAATTGCTTAATGTCCTAGTTTACTTTGTCCCCAACTGTTTTGGGCTCCAGTGGTATATGTCTGATGGATTCTTATGAGATAAATATCATATAAATGTTATTTATTTTTTATATAGTCTATTGATGACAGCTGAGGAAGCATGATGGATGCTTGCCGATTCTTTTTATTTATCTGGGAGAGGGGACATAGGGTATATTGCCAGAAGAGCATGCAGTACGAAGAAGTTAAATCAAATTCAAAGAGTGTCGCAGCATATCAAGTTTAACCAGTTAGTTGTTTTGAATCATTATATTGCTTCTAAGCTTTTTTTTATAAAGTACTTGCATATGTGAAAGTATTTGTAATGTGTTGAACCAATTTTATCTGTCTATACATCATCTTAAATGTTTTTTTTTCCCCTTTGAACTTGTTTGTAGAACGAAGTGCACGGTATACATTTCCAGCTTTGAGTAACTTCAGAATAGCAAGGCTCTCTGGATTTCGACGTATTTTTGCGCATGTAGCCCCCATATTCTTTGAGAGAGGGATAGCCAAGCCAGAAACAAAGGTAAGTAATTTGTTTTGCTTGAATGTTTAAGGATTGTTGACTATGTAGTATTAAAAAGAAACAAATTGACATTGGCAGGAGATTTCAAGCCTCAGTGTGGAGCCTTGCTCAGAAGAAAGTATATTGATAACAGTTTTTGAGATAGGTATCTCTGAGGTAAAATAACTTTGAAATCAGCTCAATGAACTAGGTCCTATGGAAATTCTTATTGATAACGAGCTTTCAGAAATGCCATGCAAATTAGCAAGCTGATGGGCTTGTAGTTCTATATACTGTCTCTTTGTCCCTCATGTGCTATTTGAGAGTCTAGGGCTCTACATCAGGTAGCGTTTTTAGGATAATGCAGTCTTCTCTGTATCATTTGCTCTTTTCTTATACAAACATGTGATAGTTTAATTTCATGATAATATGACCAGGCATTACGTTTGATTTGTGCAGATGGAACATTTTTTTAGCTTTGCACTGCTCGTTTAGTTTAATTTCATTATAATACGACCAGGCATCACGTTTTGATTTGTGCAGGTAGACATTTTTTTAGCTTTGTTGAGTAGGCAGAGATAATTACAGGTTTTCTATTGACAATCCTTTAACTGCCTGTTCTTCTCTCAACCCTCTCCTTGCTTCTTGTGCTTGCTTCCTATTCTACATCTTGTGCCTTGTTGGCATCCTGGATGGTATGTGATGACAAAGTTGAACTTAGATAAAAGTGACTCCATCGAGATTTCTTTCTATTGAGGATACGGATGGTCATAAAATACTTAAATTCTTAGGATCTATATACACAGTAACTTTATGAGCCTCTCTCTCTAGATGGTGACGACAGGTATCAAACACATCCACTATCGCAAGAAGTTCTTATCATGGATTTCATATTTAATATGGAGGGTAGAATTTCCTTGAATGATATGCAACTGGATGTAGGCGTCTATCATCTCCATGTTGGGAGAGTATGATGCCTAAGGCAAAGCCTGATGCATCTGTCTCTAGGAAGAAAGGCCTTGTAGAATGAGGATGAACTAGAATTGGAGCAGTGGTGACGGCTGATTTTAAGGTCTGAAAGGCTTTTTCGGCTTCTTCGGTCCATGAGAAATTTGCATTTCCTGTAAGCTTTGTAAGAGGTGTCACTATCTTGGAGTAATCTGTGATGAATATCCAGTAAAAATTGTCAAACCCTAGAAAACATTGTACATCTCGAACACATGAAGGTGATTGTCAATCAAGGATTGTCTCGATCTTCTTAGGGTCCATAAAGATTCCTTTCTGTGATACAATGTACCTTAAAAACTCCAATTCTGTATGATGGAAAGAGCACTTCTCCAATTTTGCATATAAATCTTTTTCTCTTAGTTTCTCTAGGACTATCTTTACATGACATTCATTATCCTTTAGATTTTTAGGTATATCAAGATATCATCGAGGTATATTACGGTTTACCACAAAATCATCTAAATACTCTTGAAAGATATCATTCATCACATGTTAAAAGACGATCGGTGCATTTGTGAGACCGAATGGCATAACTACATATTCAAAATGCCCATACTTTGTTCGAGATGTTGTCTTCCATTCGTCTCCTTCTCTGATCGTGACAAAATTGTAAGCTCCTCGAAGGTCAATGTTTGGGAAGAAATTTGCTTTTCCAAGGCGTTCCAAGAGCTCGGATATGAGTGGGAGAGGGTATCTATTCTTTATAGTGACTTTATTCAACCCTTGGTAGTCTACACATATTCGGAGAGTCCCATCCTTCTTTACAAATAGGATAGGGCTCTTGCAGGAGACTTTGAGTGACTGAAACCCATTGGCTAGATTCTCATCAATATTCTTACGTAATTCCGTAAGTTACTATGGGGATAGTCTATAGATTGGTCCGAAGGATGGTTGTGCTCCCTCTTGAAGTTCTATGGCACAATCACAAGGTCTATGCTTTTGGAGGATATTTGCATTCTTCTTCTCAAAGACATCTTGAAAATCTTGGTATTAACTAGGTAGCTTTATTGGATCATCTTTCTTGGACTCTTTACCTGGTATGGCATAGATCTTATATGTCGGTTCCGTCCTTATTGCATGTATGAAGGCTTTGGCTCCTACATATGTCTGGTTCTTTTGAATATCTCGATGAGTGATTTTATTCTTCTCCCAATCGGCGTTTGGATTATGTTTCTTTAGCCGGGGCATTCCATTGATAACAGGATTTATCGGACTTGATATTACATTAAAACATATGTGGGAATGATGACCACCAAGGTGTACTCTTAATGGTGTGGTTTCCTTTGTAATATTTTGAGATGCTAGAGGTCGTCCATCCACTACTTCATTTACTACTCGTTTGATATTCTGAAGTATTAGAATCTTGTGTTTCTTAACCAATTGTTCATCTATGAAACATGAGGAGGATCCTGAATCGATTAGGGCTGTAAGCGAAAGGGTCTTCTTAGGCATGATCAACTTGACAAGGGAAATCCATGTTTCTGTGGGTGCTGCTGGAATTACAAGACCCTTTCTTATATCGTGGTGAGAGTGTACGATCTCCTTTACAATTGGACATCCTCTTTTCCTTGTGCTACAAGGGTTACTGCGACTTAGGAATTTGTTCTCTTGTTGGGACAATCAATTGCAAGATGGCCAAGTTTCCATAGTAGAGGCATAACTTTTATCTCTCCTTCTCTGTTTATCTTGTGGAGTTAGAGGGTGAAACCTAGTTATGTCTATCTGCATAGGTTCCTTCTTTAGGAGTGGGCTGGAAGGGTTTCCATTGGCTAAGTCTTCCTTCTACTTGTTTTTCTTGTTTCCTTTCAAAAAGGAAGTTATCACATTGAATGGCTTGGGTGATGTATTCATTCAATGTCTTAACCTCTGACATCCTGAGCTCAAGGTCCTTCACATCGTCTCTTAGACCCCATCTAAATTGGCTTATGAAATAATCCTCATGCAAAGTGAGATCACATATCAATTGCCTAAATTCTGATGCATAGGTAGAGGAAAGGAGGCTACCTTGACATAGCTTCTAGAGTTTTGTTTCTGCCATTCGACTCTTGTCTGCATCTCCAAAGGTGGTGGTGAGCTCTCGAAGAAACCCCTCATAGTTATGAAGTGGTACCATGTTCTTCTCCAAGATTGCGGAGAACCATGATAGTGCTTGACCACAGAGGACGGTTCCAATAAAATGACCCTAGATGCATCGTGAGGCTATCTATCAAGCCACATACGGATGTGCAGTTTGACTTGTTGCAGGAATCCACAAAACTTCGTGCGATTACCATCGAACTTTTCCGGCATGCAAATCTTAGGTTCCTTCGTGAAGGATGAACTAGAATGTTGGTGCACTTGAATGCTTCGTTGATTTGCTTGAAGATTCCAGATTTGTGGTAATTCTTGGATGAGTGCACCTAGATGCATGGAATGTCCCATCTTGAATTGTGTCAGCCCATGAGTTATGTCCTTGAATTGTTGTTGGAGACTCTGAAGTGATGCCACAATCTTTTCAACTCTGTTCTCCATGATGCCTGATCTTGGATTGAAGCTAGTCTTGCCAAAATGTCAGGGGAGCATTAGATTGTGTCCTCTGACTAGACTAGACAAGATTTTGGAATTATACTTTTGATTACAAGATCACCCATGTAGGGAAAATAATACAATAATATTTAACTGATACAAGAAGTCCCACAACCCGGGACTGATCGGTATGGATAATTCGACTAGAGATGATACAAGAGGTCCCACAACCCGGGGCTGTAGGTATAAATCAAGATATCTAGATCACAAGAATGCCCTTCTGGGAGATGAACTACATACAAGGAATAATTGGAAAGGATCTTGTACTATGAGATTGCAACAGGACAAGACAGAATGTCTAGGATACACTAGACTAGATAAGACTAGAACAAAGGACAAGACTAGAACCCGAATTGAAACTTTGAAAGTACTTACGTGGAGGCCAGGACTCCTTGAGCTCCCAAGACTGCATTGGAAAGACTTAGGATGTATGTGGCCAAGCCCTCCTTATAAAGGTGTCCAAGGGAGGGCGGTTATGAAATGATGATGTCATCGATGTCAGCAATCTGAAACAAGATCTCCGAATTTTAGAATCCAGCAAGTAGAGGTAATGGTGCTTAAATCATGCCAAAGTTATGATGCTTCTGTTAATATTCATGCATAGGATATGTAGATTACGAAGAGGGATGTGATTGATGCCTTTCTTATTGTGAATGATGTTTTGTCACAAACATGGATTGTGGATTCAGGTGCATCGCTCCATGTTACTCCTATTAAGGAGTATTTTACTACCTTTCATGCAGGCAGCGGCCAGCCATGGACATGTATATCACATGCTTGTTCTATTGCAGGTATTGACACATTGCATCTCATTGTAGATGGCACTAATGAGCTGGTTTTGCATGATGTAAGGTACGTTGGAAATGGGGTGGGCCCTATAATAATATTCACAGGTTTACAGGGTCTTTCAATATATGAACCTTAGCATACGCACCTTAAAAATCAAAATTAGATGAATGAGAAATAGAGAGAGAATACACAATTTGTCAAAGTGTCAAAGTAAGCTGATTGCTTGCTTACACACACTATCTAATATAAATGTCAAATTACAATGTGTGTAATGATATAAAACTGAATGTATGCCAGTACAAAACTGAATCTAGGTTGAATTTAGGGTTCTAGATACAAGAAATTGTGCATAAAGTGCCTAAGAGGTATGAAGTGTGTGTATGTGCAATTGAAGTGAATAGAAACAGTTTAGAACCGTTTGTACAACAAACCCTAATTCTGAAATTAGGGTTTCAGAAATCCTAAATCAGAAATCAACCTAAATAGCAAGATAATCTTCTCCGTGTGTTGAAATAGAAGGCACGAGCCTTGGAACGATAGCCTTAGCATGGTCATAATTCATGTATTTGAAACTGGTCATTTGTTTTGGCTGATATCCACAACATATCTCTCCCCCAATCTTGAAGCATCTTGGTTTGCCTGATCCACAATCATCTTAGAAGTAGAGGAAGGGAAGTGTTTTGTGGCAATGCAATGATGAAAAAATCAAGTAAATTGACATCCTTGCACAATTATTGATACATTTTCGGTAATGCTCAGAGGTTGGGCCCAATGATGATATGCCAAAGTTATTGTAAATGGGGATGCCTTAGTGAAGTCCAGCTCAAGCTTTCTTGTGGTGAAATCCGGTGTTAGGTTGATGCCAAACCCACCATCGACAATGACACCTCTCAACATTTCATTCTTGATGAAAAGAGTCAATCTTGAGCATTGATAATCTATCAATGTAGAAGGGGAAAACTCTACCATATATTCACTTACACTAGATGTTATGTGATTTGCATATGCAAAATGAATAATCTTCAATTGGTCACTTCGTACTTAAAAATTCCTCTGAATAAGCTGGTATAAATTGACCTTATGCCGGGTGTCCTTCAATCCACATGGTTGAGGACAAGGTGGTTGGTCCTTCAAGTCCTTCCTCATCTTTCCATAAGCTTCTTCAATGACATCCTCCATACTTTGGTTGACTTTCTTGTGATTTCCTTTCTACCTCCTTTATTCATCTTGCATTATTGCTTTCACATGCCTTGCCCTAGTCCTCATAAGCTCCATGGGAGAAGAAACAACTAAGGTTTTTGGATCCATACCTTTTTGCAGAGTGATTGTAATCATATGAATGGGAGCTAGGTGATTGCGTGGGCAATTTTGAGTGTAATGATCCTTGGTCTTAGGGTAGTGTTGGTATTGTGGGGTGCATTTCAGAAGAGAATACTTGTTCCGGATGTGATTGTACTATCCACAATGGTAGCACATAAGAGGCCTATGATCCCTCATTCTATTCTGTCGATTTTGCGCTCTTCCTTGTGTATGAGATGTACTAGCATTGAAAGTATCCCAAAATTGGGGGTTATCTCTTTGATTTGAATGAGCTTCTTTGAGATTGTAGCAATCTCGAGCTTCATGTCCATTTTTCTGCAAAACTAGCATGTCAGTCTATTGAGACAATCTGCAATAGTGGTCACTCTATTGTAGATTGTCCCAATAGACTGACAGACATGAAGCTTGAGATTGCTACAATCCTCACTCTCCATGTTTTTTTATTGCATGTATTGGAAGAGGTTTGGTCTGGCAAACCTACTTCACATGACCACTATGCATCTTTGGTTGATGCTTTTGTGTATATAAGGCTTGAGTTGAGAAGTTAGATGCAAAGTCCATGAAAAGAATCATCATAGGTTATGGAGATAAAGGTGAAATGGGCTACAGAATATGGCTACATCAACTCAAGAAGGTAATACACAGCCGGGATGTTGTATTTAATGAGGCAAGGCTGCTCAAAAATGATTATGCCTCTAAACGTGACTATAAAAAGGTCAAATTTCAGCATGTACAGCCACCTGTCAAAACTGATTTGAATCCTAGGGATGCACCACGTTTGGCTGAAAATAAAAATGAGCCAGTGGTTATTGAGCTAGATGATGTTGGATAGCAAAATGAGGCTCCTAATGGGATATGCAGCCACCTATTCATGCTGAGAACAGGGCTGGAAATGGTGTACAACATCCCATTAACAATGAGGAAGTTGATGTACCTCATGATGTAGATCCATTGCTAGAGAATATGGATCATTGGGTAAGAAGATCTACATGTCCTAGGAGGCCTGTGAATAGATATGACCCCTCTGTTGATGGCAAACTCAAGTATAAGGCAAGGCTGGTTGCAAAGGGATATGCCCAAAAAGAGGGCATTGATTTCCAAGAAGTGTGCTCTCCGGTGGTTAAAATGACCACTTTACGTGTGTTATTTGCTCTCACAGCTGCCTTGGATTTGGAGTTATTCTAAATGGATGTTAAAACAGCCTTTTTGCATGGTGATTTAAACGAAGAGCTGTACATGAAACACCCAGAAAAATATGCCATTCCTGGAAAAGAGCATCCGGTATGCAAGCTGAAAAGGAGCTTATATGGGCTGAAGCAAGCCATCAGACAATGGTATAAGAAGTTTGATGCATTTATGCTCAAACATGGGTCCAAAAGAAGCCATGTAGACCAAAAGAGCACTCTAAATGCTCTAAAACAGCAGCCGAACTCTGCATTCTCAATGAAAGATCTTGGGGAAGCTGAACATGTTCTTGGTATGCAAATAGAAGGGATAGACACCAGCATGCTTTGCATTTTTCCGAAGAAAAGTACATTGAAAGGGTGCTGGACAGATTTAATGTGGCTGATGCTAAGCCTTAGGAGTGCTGTTGCAGCCACATGTTAAGCTTTCCAAGGAGGACTGTCCCAAAGATGATGATGCAGCCAACTAGATGAAGAGTGTTCGATATGCATCAACTTGTGGTTCACTTATGTATGCTATGGTTGCCACTCGGGCAGACATTGCTCATGTAGTGGGAGTTGTTAGCAGGTTCATGGCTAATCTTGACAAAAGTTCATTAAGAGGCAATCAAATCTATCCAGTTTCCTTGATGAAGTTGTGCAAGCTGATCATCATTAGGTGGCATTTCTTGCAAAGCGACTTTCCTCTAGTTGGGCTTGTTGTATTTTTAAGGCCTCGTTCCCTTCAGAGTTGCTCACTAGGGTCTTTGTGGCTTGCATACGTGGGTTGATTACGCAGCGTTCTTTGAAAAGCGACCTTCTCCTCTTGTTGGGTTTGTTGCATCTTTAGGGCCTCCAATTCCCTTTTCAATTGCTCAATAGGATCCTTATGGCTCTCGTATGTGGGTTGATTACTTTTTTTGAGGTGGAGTTGGGCTTCTTTGATGCATGATGTAGTGCTGGAGGACTCTTCCAATGTAGAGTCCAATCTCCGAGACGATCTCAACTTTTGTGGAGAATTTGAAAAGGCCTTCTAAATCCATTTCTTGATCATGAAGTCCCTTGATGCATCTGGTAAACATGCGACAAGGGCCTTAGCATGAGTATATAATTCATGAAAGGATGTTTTCAGCTAGAGTTGGAGATTTTCGAGCTGGTTCAAGGCTTGTCTCGGGGACCTGTCCCCGGGACACCCTGGGTTCCGTCCCTGTCCCGGGGACACCACCGTTCTCGGGACCTGTTCCGTCCCCTGGTGACTTTGGCACAAACCAAATAGAAAATCTTATATATTGTTGCACAAATCTCAAAATGTTGCAAGCGATTACACAAATGGGGAGTGCAAAACAAGAAAGCACATATGTAAATGACTAAATTGTATATTTGTCATTCATTCATCATTCATTCATGTGTTATGCAACATGTTTATAGTATATATTTAATATGTTGAAGTTTTAAAGTCTTAACTTTCGACCTTTTCTTTGGTGAATGTTGATACTTTTTGGCAAAGAGTAAAAGATAGCCCTTGAGATACACATGACATTCCTTATGATGATGAGGAAATGCTCTTTGCGATCTATATAGAGCTCACATCTATTGATGTGAGGAAGACATGGAGTTAGACAAGGAGAGGCAAAGGAGTGGTTAGTGGTCAGGGGAAAGGATTGATTGCATCAACCACACTATGAAGAGATAATGCTGGCACTAGTAGCATGCCATATGCATATAACAAGAGGACCTCTCGTACCACATTAGGGAGGGAGCCCCGTTTTGATGACGAGAGGAATCCCATTGGTAAGGAGCAGTGTTACATTGCAACACGTTGTGACACGTTTGCAATGCAATGTTGCAACGTTTGCAATGCAACGTTGCAACATTGCGTTGCAAAAAAAGAACAATTTCTTTTGCCTCAAATGAGACTGTTTCGTTGAAAACGGCCTCATTGAGACATTTCAAACAAAAAATCTGAGAGTTGTTCGAGCCTTATGCGACTGTGTGCAAGGAGGAGAAGAAGGTAAAAGTAACTAAAAGCTTACTCTTTCTTTCTTGAAGACTATTCTCTACCTCAAGGGTCATCCGAATTGTCCCTTGTCATTTCCAAGCCTCCTTGTCCTCCTATCTCCTATCACCATGCCAAAAGCAAAACAAGCTTGTTGGCAACATGTCACAAGCCAAGGTAAGTTGGGCTTGGGGGGAAGTAAGAGATGGACTTGCAAGCTATGTGGCTGTAGTGGATATAGTGGAGTTGATAGAATTAAGGCCCATCTTGCAAAGTTTAGTGGCATAAGGTTTGCATCTTGCAAAGAGCCAATGCCCGAAGCTATCAAGGAAGAGTTATTGGAACGGGTAGCTCAAAAATCTCAAGGTAGAAGGAATGCACCTTCACAATCTCAAGGTAGATCACATCCAAGCCGTTGACATGGCTCATGTGATCCCCATACTCAAGCTTCTCAAGCTTATGAGCCTATAGACATTGGCATAGAGCATGAGCCACCAAAAAATAGTACAAAAGTAGAGCATGATTATCAAGAGAATCCACATGGCTCTCTTGGATCGGCCTCCATACGTGCTAGCTTGCAAAAACAATGTAAAAAAGAAGCCACACAAGCCATTATGAAGGCTTTTATACAATGTGGGTTGACTTTCAATGCTGCATGGACACCGGTATGGAGAAATGCCATTGAAAAAGTATCTTTGTTAGGGTATCTCTGGCAAGGGCTTACGTATGAAGAATCGAGGACAACGGAGCTCAAAAGAACTTTCAACTAAGGAAGCATGAGATAGAGAGCTTGAGCCCATGAAGGAGACATGGGCAAAGTATAGATGCACAATCATGTGTGATGGATGGACGGATGAGAAAGAGGAATATGTACAATATTTTGGTGCATTGTTGCAAAGGGAGCATGTTCCTTCGAGCCATAGATGCATCACTTCCTTGTACTATGGTCACAAGTGAGTTTACACTATAGTCTATTTTAATTTCTCAAGTTTCAATTTATCATTGATTGAAGATTAATTGATTCATTTCTCATTCTAAATTACAATGTACATCCAATGTCCATACTCCATATATCTAAATGCATTATGCACCTTGCACCTTGCAATATTTTGGTGCATTGTTGCAAAGAGAGCATGTTCCTTCGAGCCATAAATGCATCACTTCCTTGTACTATGGTCACAAGTGAGTTTACACTATAGTCTATTTTAATTTCTCAAGTTTCAATTTATCATTGATTGAAGATTAATTGATTCATTTCTCATTCCAAATTACAATGTACATCCAATGTCCATACTCCATATATCTAAATGCATTATGCACCTTGCACATTGCACAATGGCAAATGCATTATGCAAGGTTCCGTAAGTGTTAAATTTTAATGCATTATGGCATTATGCACATGTCACAAATTAAAGTGCATTGTGTAATATGTATTATGCACATTGCACATGTCGCATCATACATGTATGATGCAACATGTGCAATGTGCATAATCCATATTTATGTTATAACTCACATGTACTATGTGATATTACATAATGCATATCACATAGCACATGTGAGTTGCAACATAAATATTAAACACACATACACATGTGACATGACACAAAGAGTGTGCATCATATTACATAAATGAGAACGCACACTGTAATGTCATGACTCACATGTATGATGTATCATGTGACATGTGCAATGTGCATAATACATATTACACAATGCATTGTAAATTGTAATTTACGCATATTACATAATGCATTAAAATTCAACACTTATGGACTCATGGATGCAATGATAAATCGTCAATCATCGATTCATCAAGATAAATTATCAATTGATCAATCATTCATTTTTTGTTTTATATCTAAATAGGTTGGTTCATCTATGACCATATCTGCCAAGCTATCATAGACATTGGTGTAGAAAAAATAGTCGAAGTAATTACAGATAATGGAAGTGATCGTGTGGCTATGGGGAAACTTTTGGAAGAATTCTTCTTCTCTATTGTGTGGACACCGTGTGCTTCCCATTGCATTGATTTGCTGATGGAGTATGTGAGGAAGATACCATGGATTTATACCATTTTTATCACTTTCTTAAAAGTGGTCTCATTGTTCACAAAGAGAACAAAGAGACCAAAGTTGCTTGCTTTATTTAGGTCTTTTAGTGATATTGTTATAACTTTGTACATTGTAGTATTGCACATGGAAAATTGTAAATTGTATGTATTTACTATGTATATGCTATGTAAATTGTAAATCTGTAAAATTGTATGTATACATATATGAATAATGATATATGATAGTTTAGTTTTTTGACTAGTTATGGTGCCCATAATCTCCAAGGGGAAGCAAAAATAACAGGCTTCTGCTGTCCTTGCTGGAATTATGTGGAAATGTGCTGTGGCAGCCACCTGGGTGTATGAGGAAGAAGTTGGTGCAAGGGAGATTGCCCAAAGTGGTGCAGGATTGAGGTACAGAAGGTATTGCATATGTGGGCCTCTCCCCATATTGTCATTTTACAAGGTCAATGTATAAGAATTCTCTATTGATCAACTCTATTTTTCTACACATTTCTAGTTAATTCTGGAAGATATTTAACTTGTTGATATGTTCGATTCTAGTTTCGACTGTTTCTAATGTTTTTTACTATGATTCTCTAATATTGACTTGGCTTTTCTAATCTTGTTCACTGGACCTTTTGAATGCTATCTTTTTCTTTAAAGATGTTATCTTTGAAGTTGATCATTGCTTTCTTCTTTTAATAGTGGAGGTTATACACAATGAAGCCTTTGGATATTCTAGTCACCCCATATTAATTGCCCTATATCTGACTTTTTGATTAATGAACTACACTGAAAATCTGTGATGTCAAGTGATCCAATATGCACGTTAAGGCCAAATTTGTGCAGGATTATGCTCATTGGTTATTGCCAACCTGGTGTGTGCACTTATTATAGAGTTTTTAGAGACAGAAACCATTCATTGATATGATCTTCTTTTCTTTTTTTGCAGGTACCAGCTTTTATTGAGAGAGAACATGAGTTTCGCTTTCTTGTGGTAGATATTATGCACAAGAGTATCTAAAGCATGTTAGAAAGATTAATTTTCTTATGAAACTCGTGCACTTTGTATTCCATGCAGGTCTTTCCTGAAGATTTGGGAAAATCTACTGTTTCTCATCCAGCAGTAAGATGTCTTATTGATTTGATCTTCCCGATACCAGTTTAGAATCTGATACATTCCTTCAATTTTTCAGGTTGTCTGTGCACGGTATAGTGATGAAGAATATCTTGAACATCGTTGCAAAGGTACATTGTTTTCTTGGTAAAAGATTTTTGAGGCGAAATACAGCTTCAAGTATCAAACCATCCTTTTTTTTTCCATATATAGGAAGTAAAGATGAATTTTACAAGAACTATGGTCGCTATGGAATTGATAAAATATGGCGGGATGATATTTTGCCTTGTCGTGCCTATCTTCGGCATTGGTAAGCTCCAGTAGATAGTCCGATGCTTATATAATCATCCCCCCCCCCCCATTGGGTATATTAAAAAAAGCGCCCCATTGCTTTTTGATTAAAGAAGAAGAGGGTCTCTCTCCTCGTTTTTTCTCTACTTCTCTCACTCCCTCTCTACCTCTCCCTTATTTCTCTCTCTACTTCTCTCACTCTCTCTTCCCCCTCTCTTTATCTTTTTTCTTTCTCTCTCTCTTCTCTCTCTCTTCTCTCTCTCTTTGTCTCTTTCACCCCTCTCCCCCCCTTTCTTCCCCCCTCCCCCTCCCACCTTAGGATAGCTTTTATCCTAAGGTGTTTTTTTAATTTTGATTATTTTATTTTATTTTATGTTTTTTTTTTAATTTTTTTATTGTGAATATTATTTTTATTTAGTCTTATTTTATTTTATTGTTACTTATGGATATTTATTTTTATTTGATTAATTGTTTTTCTTATTATTTTCCTTTTATTTTTTGTTTATTTTTTTTCCCACCCCCAAAACCATAGGATAAATTTTTATCCTATGGTTTGGAATATATATATTTTTTCCTTAGTTTCTTGAGCTTTCTTATGGATGACGTGGCAGCTTTAATGCTTGTTCATACCTAAACTTAGGCACAAGTGTTTTTAACCCTTGGGTTAGAACTTAGCATCTTTTTCAACTTTTAATGAGATGATGCCATGTTACATAACTGAAAAGAAGAAAATTAGGGTTCGATTTTTAAGGGTTGAAATGAGGTTGAATGGGTAAGTGTTCTATAGGGTTGGAAAGCTCTCTTTTAGTACTTACGGATTATGTGCCTATACCATATACCACATTTTGACCATTTTTGATAATTTATGATCCTAGCTTTGACCAGCTTTGACTTTTTGTCCATAGCCTAATCTAATGAAATAGTTCATGAATCGATACAATGAATGAGTGTAAAGCCTTGAAATAATACGATTTGAATTTTAATGAATTAAAATTCTAATAATTTCCCCTTTAAATTTTAATTTTGGTGGAAGTAAAACATTGTAGATATTTCTCTTCTTTGTCTTCTCTTAGTGACAAACTTTCTATGTGGAATGAATCTCTCCACAAGTAGATACTTCAAGGTGCATTGAAGTATGAGTCTTCTTCTACGGTCCGAAGTCCAAAAATATAGCCAAAGTATGAGACCCATGTTTCATAGATCCTGCTACTATTATGAATTTGTCTTTTCAACTTGATGTAGATCTTTTTGATGTTCAAATGAAATTCACAATTTACTAGTTTTTTGTAGGAGCCGCAAATAGAACTTCTCCATCATCTTCTCAAGAAGATATCACTATACCTTCCACATAGGATAAACTTGAAAAAGAATTGTGGATGCCTTTCCATCAAACAATTCCATTCTTCAATTTCTTTTGTAGCTTCTTCATTATCTTCAAATGTACTTGTCTTTTCTAACAAAAAACTCAAATATATATCATTAGTAGATATGTCACAAGCAATAATTACGTTCTTTCTCTCCATTCCTTGGAGAGGTTTGGATAGAAGTCTAAGAGTTTGTGCAATGGGGGAACTAAGAAAAGGAAGAAGTGCAAGTGAATCATGTGGAATAAGTTGGATACTATCAAATGTGCAATAACTCTCTTCTTTAAGATGAGTTGTAAGATCTATGTTACTCACATTCACATGATGAACAAAAGAAAAATCAACCTCAAGATCTGTACACTCAAAACAAGTACTAGACAAAGATTATTCTTGAACAACTAGATGAAATAGAATTGGACAAGCTAAGGTAAGGAGTCATGTGTTTTGATGCACCACTATCAAATATCTAATTAATAGACTTTTCAGAGCTTTTAGAAACTGTGGAAAATACAAAATCTTTCTCAATACGGTTTATGGTGTTGGGTCTCTCAACCTATCCATGAGATTTTGATCATCTACCACATTATTAAAATCTCTTTTCTATTTCATTAGCCTAAGTTTTCACTTATTTATGTAATGACCAGGTTTCTTAGAATAGAAACAATACTTTGTTAAAGATCTTTCTCTTCTTCTCAGAGTCATCAGGATCATAATTTGATTAAGAATCACGAGGATAATTAGAGTTGGATCAAGGTGGTATGGTACTTGGGACTCACCAAGTCTCTATTTCACTTCTTATTTCCTTCTTTCAATCGGAAATGGATAACTCGACATCAATGACCCAACACATAAACAAGTTCAACAACTATCTAGCCCAACTAGTAGGGATGAACACTCCTATTTCAGAGGAAATTGCTATAGCAATTCTTTTAAAAAATCTACCTTTTTCTTGTAGACAAGTCCAAATTTTGACATAATAATGGCAGCAATACAAAGGGAAGAGAAAAGATAAAAGTCAGAGGATAGCAAAAATATGCCGTTTGCAGCCAAGGTAAAAAAATTCAAGAAGTGTCGACACTGGAAGATCAAATCACAAGGAATGAGAGTGTTATTCAATTAATCCTCGCAAAACATGTGGAGGAAAGACTCATAAAGCAGAATACTGTCACAGGAAAGAAGAACAAGCAAAGGTTGCAAAAGAAGCACTACAAGATGAAGTTAGGGGAGTTGTTGAAGAAAGCACCTCCAACTTTATCTTCCTGCTTCCCTTGTACTTTTGATACTGCAAGGTGATGATCGTATTCATTGCTTAAACTTATACCTAAAGTGAACAAAGCTTTTCTAGTTCTTGATATTAGGTGCTGCATGTGGTCCTTGAATTGCAAGTGAAGTTGTTGCCTCTCCTAGAGTCGTAAGAACTGTTGCTCTTCCTCCTTGGGTACTCCCTACTCCACCATTTGATGATGATAATGATGAGGCAGCACTTTGAGCCTGTTGGGCTTGTGCACTATAAAGTTCTTGTGCAGCTGCTGTGTACCAACCAATTCCTCCTTGCTCTAGATGTTTCACTTTTGCTTCAACTTCATCCCATAGATTAGTAATCATGAGATAATGCTGAAGGTGGGTTTGCCTTGTGTGAAAGTTGATTCCATTGAAGTGATCAACTGCTACCATGGAGGTGGATGCCATATCTCTACTAAGTGATAACTTAAGCAAACTAATGCTGAAGCTACCCTCTTACACACTCCCACAAACTTGCTCTGATATCAATTGTTGGTTTTGAGGCCCACAATTAATATGTAGACAAAGTAGAGAGCGAAAGTGAATGAGACAATAGAGAGACAAGAGACAAGACAAGATATTATAAGAAGCTTGAATGATGCATCTATAAACTCAATAGATTATGAAGAGAGCATACAAATAAGTTCCAAAAGCTCCAAGAGTGTGTATGCTCATGAAGCTAGTATACAAGCTAAGATTAGGTGCTTGTCTTGTGGTCCTGTATAGCATAGTTGTATAGAGCGACATTTCAGCCTCTCCAAAACAGTATGACGGAAATGGGTGTTTCCAAAAATGCCAAAAATGTTTTTGGCCTCAACTTTTTTGGGAGGAAAAAATTGTTTCAGATTCGAACTTTGAAGCTTTGTTGGTGTGTCCTATTCTCTATGTTCTCCTTGCGAGCTTGCAACTTTGAGTGCCATAGAGGGGAGGTATAGAGCCCTTAGCCTACTACCTCAGCCTACTCCTGAAGCCCTCAGCCTAGTAGGCTGTAGCTTACAAGTTACATTAATCAAGATTCAATTATCAGTTTCAGCCTTCATCCTTGTAAGTTGGCAGTTGCAAATTGCAAATATGTGTATGCAATGTGCATTGTATGTGCATGCAAGTTACAACATTCATAATTGTGTATGTATGTTGTGTATTATGCATTATGTATGTGGCATTATGTATGTACATTGTTTTTTGTATGTAATTACTAATTAATTAGTAGTAATTACTAATTATGCATGTGGCATCATCATTCATGGCAAGTGCACTGTACGTTATCACTTGTAAGTCATGACTCATCATGCATGTAAAATCTAATTTGTAATTAATAATTATGTATATGCCATGTGCATTGTGTATGCATTATGAATGTTTGATGTTTAGTGTATTATGTATGTGGCATGTGCATTGTGTGTACATGAAATGTGTCATGTCACATGTCATGTACACAGATGTATGATGTGAGTCATGTGAACAGTGACATACATAGTACATACTTTATAAATATATGATATTGCATATTAATATGCATGTGCATTGTTCAAACTTCAATCTTATCATCATCCATGCATGACAATGTGCATGTATATGCATTATGTATCATGTATGTGTGACATGTGTATTATGCATTATTTATGTGGCATTATGCATGTGCATTGTGTATGTAATTAGTAAATTACTAATTACTAGTTACTAATTATTCATGTGGCATCATCATTCATGGCAGGCGCATCATGCATTATCGCTTTAAGTCACGAGTCATGACTCATTGTGCATGTAAATTCTAATGTGTAATTATGTATATGCCATGTGCATTGTTTATGCATTATGTATGTTTAATGTTTAATGCATTATGTATCTGGCATGTGCATTATGTGTACATGACATGTGACATGTCATGTACATGAATGTATGATGTTAGTCATGTGACATACATAGTACACACTTTATACATATACGATATATCATATTGCATATTAATATGCATGTGCATTGTTCAAACTTCAATGTTATCATCGTTCATGCATGACAATGTGCATGTATATGCATTGTGTATCATGTATCTACTATGTTAAATGTTGAATGTATCATCGTTCATGTATGCGCATTGTGAATTTATGTGTACAATGTGCATATCACGACTCACATGTGATGTATATTATTACATAACAACACATTATATATTTCAACCAATAAATCTTTTGAAGGTAATATGTCTTCGCATTTGAATGTTGCGGGATCATCATGGTGAAGGATATAGCATGGAATCATGTCACCATTCTATCATAATATTTAGTTGAAGGTGGCTCTAAAAGATGGAAATTCAAGTATTGTGGAATTGTAAGAAGCGGAGGGGTTTAACCACAAGAAGTAAGGACAATCTTGCAGGTGTGCCCAATAAAGATAGTGGAGCATGTATACATATTCCTTTAAATGTAAAAGCTAAGCTTCAAGCGTGGAAAAAATGCTTGGGAGTATCTCAAGCATTTAGTAGTGCTACATTAGGAGCATCTTTTGCAAAGGTACCATGTAAAGAAGAACCTTCAAAAAGGCAAAGAGTGGATTTAAAGATGGAAGATCGATCCACACTATACATGGGATCAAGTTCCTAGTCTACATCTGGCATGGCTGCACATAGAACATCTCTCTGAGGTAGTGATGTCCTACCAAAAGGATCTTTAAAACAAATGTATATACATGTAGGGATGCAAAGCACGCAATCTTAGAGAAAACTAGAAAAATACAAAGTTTTTTATCCAATATGCCATCCTTTTCCATGGCTTGCGCATCCCTAGATGGAAGGGTCCAATGAATGCAATCAGTCGTATTGGATGTGCATGGGATGGTCCTTCATATACGAAATTAGAAGAAAAGAACTTGTTAATGAGAAAGAACACAGTGTGTTAGTTGGTTCCATTGAAAGAGACATGATAAACCATGGTCAAAGCAAGGTGAGAGATGGTCGAAATTGGTCAAAATATGAAATTCTTTTTATTACATATTTGCAAAGAGCTACTCAAGAGCTATCCGATGGTATGTTACATGTCAGCTTTGGAGATGATTTGAGGGCTGGAAACCCTAATTTATAGGTCAAAAGTCAATCTCCACTATATTTGGTCAAAACTCTTTAAAAAGTCAATAATTAGACTATTGATCAATAATTATATCAAAATCAGATAAAAATATCAAAATCACTCAAAATTAGGATCTTTGTAAAACGTGGTAGAAAATTTGCCACAAATCACAGAACTTTGTTTTTGTGCTTATCTGGTGGTTTTCAAGCTTGCTTTTCATGTATGATAAAAAGCTATATAAAGAAGAGGTCTACTGCACAAAAATCACTCAATTTTGAGAGCTAGACTCAGTGGGGGTCTTCTTCAACCTTGTGGAGTGGAGCTAGGGTTTCAACTTCTTCAAAGGATGAGTAGCAGCTAGGGTTTATGATTTTTCTTCTACAACAAGGAGGTCATTAGCTTGGAGCTTATTTATACCTGGAGGAGATCATCTACATTTCATGGAGATTAAGAAGTTATGAAGATATGCTCTAGATTGATGCATTTATATGCAATTTTTATGTTTCTTTATAACATTCATGTAGTTCATGTTCTCGAATGTATTGAATATACATGGAACTTTGCTCCTTCATCTCTCTATTGTCTTTTCTATTCTCTCTCATGTCTCTATTTCATTGTTGTCTCTATATTGATTGTGGGCCTTAAAAACCAACCATCACTATTTGAGCAGGTTGAATTAGTGCATATTGACAATAGTACAATATATAGAAAGATAAGAGCATTATGGCATACACAAGTCAAGCTTAATTCATTATTTGGCAAGAGGCAGCAGGTCCATAAAACAAGAAGTCATCACAAGCTTGCATGATTTATGAACAAAAGGAACTTAACTTCAGGAGGGGTCATATCTATCCAATTTGATTGCACAAGCAATCATACATTTTGCAGATATTCTAAAAACATCATATTCAGTTATTATATTAGATATTTTAAAGATTTGCAAGATTATCAAGATATTGCATAAGCAAATATTAGTATACAGGATAAAATAGATTGGAGATTGTGAAGTTATGAAGATATGCTCGAGGTTGATGCATTTATATGTAATCTTTATGTTTCTTTGTAACATTCATGTACTTCATATTTTGGAATGTATTGAATATATGTGGAGCTTTGCTATTCTCTTTCATGTCTTTATTTTATTTTTGTCTCTATATTGATTATGAGCCTTAAAAACCAATGCACTATTTTATGCGATGGATGGACTAATGTACATAGATGTAATGTCTACAATATTTTAGTGTCTTCATGCAAAGGCACCATGTTCTTGAGAGCCATTGATGCATCTTCACTTGGGCACATTGGTAACATGCGAATTGGCACAATGATAGAAGGTGAATTTATTTGGAAGCACATATGAAAGACCCTTATGCATGTAATGCCAAGATAACGTGGTTCAAGTAAATTGCGATTATTGATAATGGCTTGCAATGCTATTATTAATAAATTAATAATTATAATCATAGTTTTTTCATACTTCAACCATACGGCAAATGCATACGGGTATGGAAGTACGGAAAAAGTATGGTTGAAAATACCATACGTGACCAAAAATTAGAGGTGGGAAAAATTTAGAGATAGGTGTTCTAGGAGTAATGCAATATGCAATAGCATATAAAAATCAGATTTCCCACTTATAATACACATTAAATTAAGACTCAAGGTAAATTCAAAAGGCAAAACTCACACCTATAAGTGAGTTTTTCTCCAATTCAATAATACTTCCAAGATTGGAGTACGGAAAAAGTACGGAAAAGTATGAAAAGGGAAGAAGTCTGATAAGTGGGCATGCCCAATCCCACGGGTGGGAAAAAAACTATGATTATAATGGCTCTAATTGTGTTTCCAAATGTGATGCAAGTAATGACATACAATGGCTAACTGTGTTCTATGGGCCGTTTACTTGAGATAGAATTTCCAAAAAGTGTATGGACCCCATGTGCATTGCAATCTTAGGACTTTCTCAAAGATATAATAAAACTTGATCGTGTTTCCAAGATCTTTCATTGTGCAAAGTCCATGGAAAAATTTATGACGAAAAGGCAAAAGTATGTAGTATTTTTCGTGCACATAGTGACTTGGAGCTTTTATCACCATCCACGACTCAATTTGCATATATCTATATAGTTTTGTAGCGTTTCTTACATGTGCAATTGGAATTGATGCGTACAATGGTTTCTAGGGAATGGTCAGAGCACAAGACAATGGCTCACCAAAATATATTTCTTCTTCATGCATGGTGATGGATGATGCATGGTGGATAGGGGCATATACATTCATAAAATCCACCAAGCCAGTTTATTGTGTTTTGTAGTTCATTGATATGGAGGGAAGACCATGTGATTATATATATGAGTTCATGGATAGGATTGGAGAATCCTTTCAAAAAAAAAAAAAAAGATTCTCTCTATGGATAAGGAAATATGCATTTACTCTTAAATCTTTTGTTTGTTTTATTATTTATAAATATATTTGGTGATAAATAGTTATTACTTACCCACTTCTATTGTCTTATATGTACTATATAGATTTGATCAACATCGATCCATATGGAGTCAAAGATGGAACTCATTTCATAGACCTATCCATGCTCTGACTCACATATTACATTCACTTTGTCATAGTGAAGAACAAGAATCAAATGATGAGCTTGTGAGAAACATTACATATTTCTTTTCACGATAGGAAAGTGATGATTTGAGCATGATCAAGAAGTTAGAGGATGATTTGCTCCTCTTTTCAGAGCATTCTTTATCATTTGGTAGACCTACTACATGCTTTCGAGAGACATTGTTAGAGCCTTTATCTTGGTGGCAAAATACGGTATCTTTGCTCCCATATTAGTATATAGTATATATTATGCACTTACAAGTTACTACTTACTAATATTTATTTATAATTTCAGTAATTTATAAATAAAAAATTGATTCTTTTGTTTGCACTTTGCAAAGACTATAGCTATTAGTGTACTTCCATAAGATTGTACCTCTAGTCCTTGTGAAAGGAATTGGAGCACATGGACCTTCTTCCACACAAAGAAGAGGAATCGGCTCAACATGGCTCAATTAGAGAGATTGGTTTTTTTCCATTGTAATATTCGACTTCTTGAGCAGATATCAACTTTTCCTTGGTCTCGTTAGGTCAATGCAGATAGCATTGACATCGATTAGATGATAGACCTTCCAGCTATTCCCTCGAAGGAGTTGGATATATATGCCATGCTGCATCTAGAGATGATGGCTCTTGCACATCATACACGTGGGGCTTGTGGGAGGATGAGATCGAGGACTACCACTAGAAGACAAGTTCTAGAGAATGGGGCGAGGAGAGAGGTTGCAAAGCTTGATGATGATGATGATTTAGATTTGGATTCTACTTCTAGTGATAGTTCATCTACTAGCATAGGATCAACTGCAACTGCTGATGATATTGAAGGTGCTAGTGAATCGTGATCACTGATTGCTCATTATCATGGACTCATTTGATTTAAATTTTTGACATTTTCATCTATGGCTTCCTTATGTTATATTCATGCATGTACTTCATGCATGTAGTTATTGGTTTTCAGTATGATAGTATGAGATCTAATGTATTCCTATTCGGTTGTAGAGTCTAAACTATTATGATCATTGATGATATCATATAGATGTTGATTTATCGTTTGAGATCTTTAAATATTGATAATTTGACTACGATATAATGTATATTGATGGGAGATGTGTATTGAATCTTGAATCTTGAACCCTGAATCTTGATAATGTGTTTCTATCATGTGCTTGTATTGAATCTTGATGGGAGTTGAGACTTGGAGAAGTAGTCTCTACACTATTGTTTTAACTTTCATAATTCATTTTGGTTTGAATTTTGATTATCAAAGCAATGAGCATGTTGCATGATGATGTCACATCATACATGTTCTTTTGAGTCTCCAGAGTCTAGGTACTAGTGTGACGTGTCATTGTAATTTGTAAATTGCATGTGAATTGTAAAGCTATTAGAATTTAGCATGCTGCATTATGCATATGTGGCCGTTGCCTATGCCATATATATTCCTCTTCCATTTTCGTAGCGTTTCCGTTTCTTCATCTCCAAAATTCCTGACAACTATGTTACATAGATAACTTGATTTATCAAAAAGGTTCATCGAAAATTTGTCAAGAAAAGCCATCGGCCGACTTTCCTTTCAGAGTCTTTTATGGCCTGCTATGCTTCCGATTTTTATGAAACATTAGCTTTTAAAAGGTTTAATTTTGACATTGGATGGATTTAATAAGATATTGAAAAGTGTCAATTGGTCATATGTGCTATTTTTCAAAACATGTGCAATGGGCAGTCACATGTGCAAAATTAGGTGTGGAATTTGACCCTCCAAAATGACCTAAACTGCCAAGTGTTATATACCATTGAGTATCTCTTGAAAGTACTTTTCAAATGTTCCATAATATCCACCTTCCAAATTTGAGCACTTTTTACTATTTGTTTGACCAACTTTGACTTTGACTTTGTGAAATTTCTGTAGCCCCCTTGTGGAAGGCTGAATTTCTAACATAAATAATCATGGAAAACTCCACAATGTGAGCATTAAAAAAGGCTGAAACATAATATCCATGTTTCATCATATTTAAGTCTTAGTGTTCACTTTTGGTTGAAAAAATATCTAAATATTTTCAGAGAGTGGAAAAGCAATAGCTTGACAAAGTTTTGAATGTTGCTCCTTTATGGAACTCAAATTTGGAGAGCAAGTAGCTACTAGGCTTCTCTTGTAGCCATCCCCATGTGATTAGTTGCCTTTCCATGTTGTGGTCTTTCGGTTCTTGGATTAAAAATATTGGTGGCAAAAAAACTTCCAATAGAAGGTTGTGGGATTTAAGAGGCGAGAATTGGTGGCTGTTCTGGCACTTGATATAGTTTCTTTGCATATGATGCCGAATGCTAGGTTCCTTGAAGGGTATCAACTAATTTGTGGCTGCTCTAGCACATGATATAGTCTCTCTGCTTATGCATGCCAAATGTTAGGATCCTTGATGGGTGTTTTTGTCTAATTTCTCATAGTAGCCACCAGGCCATAGCACAATCTCGACTAATGAACATGTGATATAAATACTAGTTCAATGACTCCTAGACACATCTTTTATGGCATGTGAGATGTCTCGTCTTTCTATGTATGTAAATACAATGGATCTCTCCAAACGATCTCTAGGATTTGAGCTCTCTACATAGCTCTCAACACTTGTCATCATGTAAGCCTTCATGAGCAAGGCCAACACTGCATAGCATTATGTATGAACATGTAGTGCTAGGTGCTAAGCTCTAGTAAATGATGGCCAAAACTAGTAGCATTTGTGCCATTTCTTTTTTGAAGCATGCATGGTTTGAGCACCCTCAAGGTCAGTGCCAATAGAACTAGTTGTTGGAATCAAACTAAGAAGTCATACAGTATTGTGTTTGGGTCCTAGGATTGAGTTCCTCCACTAGGAAGACCTCACCACAAACTGAGTAGCAAATGGGATCTCCCGCACATCATGGTGATGACCAATAGTCCAACTAATGAGTAGATGTAAGATCTCTTTTGGGGGGAGTAGCATATAACTAAATAGACTACCTGGTCCTCCTTTGTGAGTGTTCAATTGGATACCTGTATGAGCTTGTGAAGCTCTCTCATGAATAAAACTGCCATGCCTCTAGATCTTGTAGTGGTGTGCAAATGTGGTACTTCTGAAAGTAGATTCCCATATGAATCCCTTGACCTATGTTAGGCCTTTTTCAGGGCATTCGGAGAAGTTTGAGGTCTTCAAGGGCCACTTATTCGCGACATTATTGTTTTTGCTTAAATTTTTAAGCATTATTTATTTTTTGCTAATTTCCAAGTTTTTTCCCTCATTTTACTTGGTCAAGGTGGTACTTAGGCATACTTTTTGGTAAGATAAAAACCTACATTTAATGTAAGAAGAGACGTACAAATTTTTGAAGTAAAGTGGTTCATCATATGCAAGAACCATTGTGTTTTGCACATGTATAATGGTTAAAAGGCCTTAATCACATGGAAGGATCACAATGGGTTCATATGAACCCTTGGATAGAGTTGCATTGGATGGCAAGTGCCGCCCCACCTTGGCTGCCGGAATATGCATCCATTCGGGGCCATTGATTTATTCGTAGGATCCAACAGACAGCACCTATCTGTGCTTGTTGGAAGGCTCTTTCACTTTCAGTCTTAGGATGAAAACGTCATATCAATGGACAAGATCTGCTCGCGATTTTCAAAGAGCCCAGGTGATCTTCCACCGTCAGATCTCCTGAAAAATGGATGTCCAGCACCATTTCACGTGGAAAAGATGCCATGTTCTCAGATAAAAGCTTTATCCATGGGTTAATTGGAGGCATCACAAGCCATTTGACCCACAGAAATATGCTCTTGAGACTTGCATCTAGACCATTGAGCTACAATGCATCGAAGGGCTCACAATCATTACAACAATGGTTTGGAAATTTACAATTGGTTTTTCATTTCATATAGGACAAAATGTCCTCCTATTAGCAAAAAGTAAAAACCCAACTTTTTTTATGAATTGGCAAAAACTAGACCAACCAATTGTTAATAAGGTTTTTAATTTTGTGGCAAAATAAGTGGCCTTCAAACTTTTCCTAATGTTTTGGTGAGTCTTTGACTCTTTGCTCTAGTTTGTTAGGTGTGTCCTAAAAGATCTATTGCAATTCCGCATTGCAACAGGTCCCATGGGCTCTGTGCTATCAACTTCTGGGATGCCCATCTATGATCACATGATCATCTCTATAGAATGCTAGACGACCATCTTTTCAAGCTTGGAGGACCTGTAGGCTGCAGCATTCCTATGCGTAATCTTCTTTCATGTGAAAACATCACCTATATAGATGTTGACCTTCCTAAGCTTTGAGAATAGCCTTCTTCTTGAAAAAGACTTTGTGATTCGGAATTTCCGAACTGCAAGATCAATGCCCAATGCCCTTTACCTGCTCTCCAAGCCTTGAAGATGGGTGGTGAGTTTTGATAAGCAAATATTTTGCCAAGCACTCGTGCATTTTCTTCTAGAAACCGCTTAAAGTCCTGTCCCCCGTACATTAGCTTCCTAGCCCGATGTATGTTGTCCTCAATGGTTCTGTACTAAGTGATCTTGCTTGATCTCTTTCCTGATGTTCTTTCTCAACAATTTTTACCCACCTGGTTTTCACCTTTTTAATATCAATATTGACTTCAATTTTGCTTTTTGGGAACTCTTGTTTGATGTTATCAGTTATGGAAATTTCTCCTTCTTGTGCATACGCATATGTCCAAGCTCCTCTTGAACTGTAAGAGTGTTCCTTAACAATATGATTTGCTTCCTTGAAGGCTCTCTTCGTTCCTTCATTCTTTCTTGTAACACTCATTTCGATCTTGAAGCTCTGCCTTTTCTGCAGCCTATTCTTATGTTGTAAAATGAATTCTTCTTTATTTTTCCTGCGTTCTTTCTCTAGGTTATCTTTCCAAGCCACACACACACACACACACACACACACACAGAGAGAGAGAGAGAGAGAGAGAGAGAGAGAGAGAGAGAGAGAGAGAGAGAGAGAGAGAGAGAGAGAGAGAGAGAGAGAGAGAGAGAGAGAGAGAGAGAGAGAGAGAGAGAGAGAGAGAGAGAGAGAGAGAGAGAGAGAGAGAGAGAGAGAGAGAGAGGATCCATGTGCGCATGGATGGGTGGAATTCTTGCAGTGTTTTAGCAGCAAAAAACTTGGGTTCTGAAGTGTATGAGAACTTTCTGGACCACACCTTCCTGGGAGATCGTCTGACAACTATCCGTCAACATCTTGAATTGCACCCTCAGATAATGCACGAGGAACCACCACCCCACCTCAAAGAACGCTATGGAGGATAGGCGTTACCATAGCATGCTCTGTCACCATTCTGAGCAACTTAGCTAATGAGTGCTTTCACACACTGCAAAGAGGATAAGAAGAGCTGATGCAGATTACTATTAAGTTGTTGGTTGGGATGCATGCGAATCAATTTGAGCGAACTTGTGAAGCCGTCATACGCGTCACATGCGGTCGTATACTCGTCCTTGAAATTAAATGTTTATCCAAAATGACTTCAAATTGAGATCGCCCATTAACCCTTCTTGTATTGTTGTGAGCTATAAGCGTGTTCTGCGACTGATTTTGGAGAAATTTTATCACTTTTTTAGCCTTTAGGAGGGTATCATGATTGACAATTATTATGATCCCTTGAATATTGGAACTGTCCGCTAAATTAGATAGAGTAGGTTTCTATTTCAAATATCAAGCAGCGAACATGGTTTTACCAATACCATGAAGCAGCCACATCCGTGACTAGCATCATAGATGCATGTTGGACCGACAAAGGCATAACAAAATTGGCATCCCTCCCATGCAGTGTTGTATTTTGACGGTCTACCATGCCCTTCAATTTTGAAGGTTATCTACACATTGTACCTGTTTTTCACATTTTTAATGTATTTTTTGAAGGTTAAAAAGAAATTATAACCTTATTTTACGGTCTAAAATGACCAAAACGGGCAATACGGCTGTCAAAAATCAACACTGCTCCCATGGTAACGAAAGTTTCGGTGGAGTGTTTAAACAATACAAGGTTAGCGAATAAAAATCAGTAATTTAGCATTAGTTGTGTTGTTCATAACAGGATTTTATATGAATTAACGAAGATTACGATATTAAAGGTTTACGTCTGTGCTAGACCTCAAGTTGGGCCTTCACAATTTTATTTTCTTTAAGATCATGTCAGATCACAAAATGCATCTTTAGATTATGAAGTAAGGTGCAATTCAAGCTAACAAGCCATATCACGCTAGAGAACCAAACTAGATTGGCATTCATCGCAATATTTTTGCTATCTACATCTATGTTTACATTTGCATCTAGATCTATAAATATATTTATATTTTCCAAAAGCTCTCTTCCAAACACTCTTTGCAATTCTTCCCTGACGATATGAATGCTTTTGTGCATAATGATCATAATAGCATCACCATCTTTTGGCAATGTTTGAACGTTTTCTATCCAAATCTAAAATAAATCACCCAAAATTGCTTTCAAGGCAAAAATTTTTGGGCCCCGCCACAATTCTTAATTAACCAGGGATGCAAAGAGCTACATAATGGATAAATCTTCTGATTGCTCAATATCACGATGGGATTTGAATTTTCAATTGGCCAGTGTTGGAACTAGGTTTTGGCCAAACTGGATGCAAAATTAGTCTAATGGAAGAGCATGAAGCTCAACATGGCAGAGCATGCAATGGTGATTAACACCTTCCTCATTTTCCATACCCTTCCATAGAAACCTAATAAACCTAGGAAGATCTGCAACTCTTCCAAGGTCCTTGGATGTGGCCATACCATAATAGCCCTTACTTTTTCAGGGTCCATCTGGATTCCATCTTAGGAGACTATATGCCCAAAGTATCTAACCTCTGTCTTGAAAAATTCACACTTTGACTCCTTAGCAAAGAGTGAATTTTCCCTTAGCACTTGAAATACCTTTCTTAAGTGTTCCAAGTGCTCCTCTTTTGATGCACTATAGATCAGAATGTCATCTGAAAAGTCTACTACAAGGTGTCCTAGATAAGGCCGTAAAGCACTATTCATGAGCTTCATGAAAGTGGTAGGAGCATTGGTGAGACCAAAAGGCATCACCAAAAACTCATAGTGCCCATATCTAATCCTAAATGCAGTCTTAGGGACATCCTCTGCCCTAATCCTAATTTGATGATATCCTGATCTAAGATTAAGCTTGCTAAAATACCTAGCTTGATGTAACGGATCAAATAGATCTTCCAATCTAGGCATTGGAAACCTATTTTTGATAGTTACCTTATTAAGTGCTCTATATTCTATACATAGCCTCATAGAGCCATCTTTCTTTTTAACTAGGAGCATTGGCGATGCCCAAGGTGATTTACTAGGTTTAATGAAGCCCTTATCTAAATAATCCTGCAATTGCCTTTCAACCTTCTCATGTTGAGAAACACTAAGCCTATAAGATGGCGTGCAAATAGGGTTAGTGTTAGTAACAACCTCAATGGCATGGTCAATGTCCCCTCTCTCAGGTGGTAGCCGTCTAGGTAAGTCAATGGGAAAAACATCTCTATACTCAAACATGAGATCCTTAAAACTTTTAACCACACACTTGCAAAAAAGAATAGTAGAAAGTCCTGTCCATATTTACATTCCTAGCATGAAAATATACATCAGATGAGCTGTCTGTACAATGCTCCATATCATGACAATACAATAAAAACATCTCCTGTACATGCTGAGAATAACAAAGACTATACAACTCTAATGATGAAATGAGAGGTGCACTAGGTACATCTCTCTCTCCCTGAATACAAAATTTACTTCCATTCTTTTCAAATTCAAGTGCTCTGGAAGATATGGAAAGAAAGATGTGACTTTGATGCCCATTCGAAAGAATGGTCAATTGAAAAATCCCTAGGATTGTCAGGTAGAAGAATATGTAATTGCAAAAAATCACGAACTTTTAGATACCATAGGAAGTTTGTCTTGGAAAACAACAAGATTAAAAGCAAGTGGGTTGCTCATGAGGGTGACGAAAAAATCATGAACCATCTTAGTAACTCACTTTGAATTATTAATCACCCGCCGAATCTTAGGTCTCCTAAGGGTTTTGAACCGTCATAGCTATTATGCCTCCGGGTAGTCCTACCCTTGCTTTGTGGGATACAAGGGATCCCAAGGGCACTAAGTCCATTCATTGTATAATTGTGCTTTAATGAATTCAAGCAAGTGAGATTAGGTCTCGATTGAACTTCCTAAAAAAAAGGGGCATAAACTTTGCACACTTAGATTCCTCCATCCCACTTTCCTCCCATTCATTCCACATGCTTGAAACTACTATTTGCCTAAGAGAGAGCTTAATCGCAAGCAATCTTTAAAGCAAAATATGCACATATGCAAAATGTATGCCAATCCTATGTTGGATGGCTCCTTTTCTTCAAGGCGGCTATGCTCCCAAAAATGGTTAATACTTTCATCTTTGTTATGAGAAAGATAACTATCAAATTTCTTTTATAAGTGCAAAGATTACTCATGAGAGCTTTCCAATGTTCTCCATAAGCAAGTCAAGACTAAGATTTGCACATAGAATCCAAACAGTGGTAAGGTATTCTTACTCTAAAAGTTGCCATGTACTACTTGAACTACATATGCTGGCCTGACCTATGTGTAAATGAAAATAAGTTAATGTGAAATGAAAAATGTGAGGATTGGGCAATGAGATTATGCATGATGGGTGCATCATGAAAGCATTCCTATATGATGGATGAAATTATGCATGTATACATACATCATAGATGCATGATGGATGATTATATTATACATCATGATTAATGCAAGCATGCTTGATGGATGAAAGCGATGAACATGCATGCAATTGTATATATACATCATGTATACATACATATTGATATAGTATGTACATGCATGATGGATGAAAGCGTGCATGCATGAATGCATAAAAATGCAATTATGCTTGCAATGTCATATGTGTGCAAAAAAATGCAATTATGTATGCAATGTGCATACATGTGTGCATACATATTGATTATTATATATATGCATGATGGATGAGTGCATGCATGATAGATGATTAATACCATGCATGATGATTGCATACATGCATGTATGTTTATCAATATGTATGCATACATATTGATATATTATTATTTATATAATATGTACATTTATAATGTATGAAAACATGCATGATGGATGGGAGCACGCATGATGGATTATTAAAATCTAGATGCACAATGGATGAAACTTGAAGGCATGCATGCACATTAGATGAAACTCATTTCTTATATGGCTTCCTTGAAATGTCAATATATTAATTTATCATTTTTTTTTAAATCATGGCATGTAGGAAGTAGATACCAATAGAACATGAAACTAGTACGGTGATTATACTATGCTTCTTTTGATCCCTCCATCCATCCAAGAAGATAGAGCATCCATAATTAGCCCATGCAACATGCATAAGAGAAAATGCTTCATCTATGATTTTCTTCTTCCCATCTATCTTTGTGGACCTTATGTTCGAGTAGATAACTCCAATCCATCCTTGACGTGAGCCCACATTTGTAATGGCTCTCATCATTTTGTTCCATTGATCTAACTTGAGAACATTAAATGAGAGATTGAACATAACTATGATACGTGCAATCTCTATTTTCCTTATCCTTTGCCTCTCCTTAAGAAATAAGAATGTGCTCTTTTTGTGTCTCAGCCTTCACTTAAACCACTTTGATGCCTCACATCTATGGTTGAAGAGGTCTCATTCACCCTCTTATAGATATTAATTGATGATTGTGATGTGGATCAAACACTCCAACATCCATCATGGAATTGGGGGGAAAATGATCTTACTGATATGGGCAAGGAAGTTGAAGCGCCTCCTTTCATTCTATCTCGGAATCTTTTCCGCAATGTGTTGAAGTATCTCTTTGCATGGTTCCACTTGGCTTCCAACGTTCATGGGATGTTAAAGGAATCATGTAGCAGCTAAAATCTAGAGCTTGAGAGAAGAGAGGCTTGAGGGAGCACATGCTTGAGCTTGAGAAAGAAGAGACTTGAAGGAAGAAAGGGGTTGAAGCTTGATGAATACAAGCCTTGAGCTTGAGCTTGACGAAAAATAGGTGAAAAAAAAGACACTTGATAGATTGAATTGAGTAAAATGACTCTAGATAAAAAATAAAGCTTTCCATACCATCATTGGATCGAAGCCAAAAGAAAAGAATTATTCGCATACATACGAGTATGTGTGGTACAACAAGGGAGCACAAAGTGTTTCATACACATACAAATAGAAACTATACTATGTATGTGTATATATCTATGTACACACACACAAAGATACATACATACACACACATACACACACACATACATACATACATATATATATATATATATATATATATATATATATATATATATATATATATATATATATATATATATATATACATATATATATATATATATACATATATATATATATATATATATATATATATATATATATATATATATATATATATATATATATATATATATATATATATATATATATATATATATATATATATATATATATATATATA
>CM035429.1:123644931-123647431 GCA_020310875.1 Ceratopteris richardii | reverse complement strand
CGAAAGAGAGAATGAAAATGCTCCGTAGTTACCAGAAAGAAATCAGACTGCAGATCAGGTAAGAGCATATAAGGAATGGAATCAAGAAGCACGAAAGGTAATGTACTGGCTATCTGTTAGCATACAAGATAGCATGATTGGACACATACAGGATGCGAAGACTCCAAAAGAGACTTGGAATAGTTTGGTCACATTGTATGAGACCAATACAAAGGCACGGAAATTGCAACTCAAGTACGAGCTGCATACATTGGAGAAGAAGAGCATGTCGGTAAGTGACTACACCTTGAAAATCAAAAGCATATGTGAGTCACTTGCATCTATTGGCGTGAATGTAGATGATGATGATAAGGTGGAAATGTGTCTTCGTGGTTTAGGAGCTGCATATAAGCAGTTTAGAACTTCTATACAGACCAGGGAAAATATTTTGATTTTTGCTGATCTGGTATCTATGCTGATTATTGAAGAAAAGAATCTTGGTGAGGATAAAAATTCCCAAGGAAAATCTAGTTCTGTGCAGGTATTCTACTCTGGTAGAGGAAGAGGCAGAGGTAGAGGTTTTGGAAGTGGAAGAGGAAACAATAACCAAGACCAAGGTCAACAACAGAATCATGCAAGAGGAAGAGGACAGTTTCAAGGCAGCGGGAGCCAAAGAGGTCGCATAAATTTCCAAAGAAATGATTCAGGTAATGATAGTAAAGGATGCTGGAATTGTGGTAAACCTGGATACTTTGAACATGATTGCAGGTTGAAGAATCAAAATAACAGAAGGCAACAAAACAACTATGCATCCACAAGTGCAGATGATTATGAGAAGCTCTTCATGGTTCAACACCACATGATGAATATGATGTATGCTGGTATTTCAAAATCGAATGATAATGTTTGGTATGTTGACTCAGGTGCTTCAAATCACATGACCAGTCATGCAGAATGGTTTAGTAGTTTGCAGAAAATGCCAGTTCTTGGATATGTTGAAACAGGTGATGATACATCGCATCCTATTGAGCATATAGGAAACATAGCATTGTCTATGGAGGACGGGAAGGTAAAACATCTGGTTTCTGTTGGACAAATGGTTGACTAGGGATTACAACTCAGGTTCAATGCTGATGGATTATATGTAGAAGAGTACAAGCAGGATGGACGATTGGTTGCCAAAGGAAACAAAGTGGGTAGGATGTTCAGCTTAAATGTGAAGATTCCTGAAATGAATGCAGCCAGGTTTGCAAAAGGTGCAGGAGTTATTACAGATATAGAGATGTGGCATAAACGGATTGGACATGCAAACTTGCAAAGGCTGAAATTGATGTAGTCAAAGGAGATTGTCCATGGACTACCAAATTTCAAAGTTGCAGAAATGCAAAAGGTATGTGCAACATGTCAATTTGGTAAACAATCAAGAGCATCATTTCCACATGACAAGCATGCTAGTGAGAATGTACTAGAAGTAGTACATAGAGATGTTTGGGGTCAAGCAAAGACCACATCTATGGGCGGTTGCAGGTTTTATGTTACTTTCATTGATGACCATACACGCAAAGTATGTGTATATTTTATGAAAGAGAAGAGCGAGGTGTTCACTCACTTCCAAAATTTTAAAGCTATGGTGGAAAAGCAGAGAGGGAAGTACATTCAGACATTAAGATCTGATGGAGGAGGTCAATACATGTCAAATGAGTTCAGCAGTTTTCTAAAAAATCATGGAATTCGGCGTCAGTTTTCATGCAGGTACACACCACAACAAAATGGTGTTGCCGAATGCAAAAATAGAAATATTGCAAAAATAGCAAGAGCCTTGACGGCTGAGAAGAATATGCCTCATTGTTATTGGGCAGAAGCTGTGCATACTGCTGTGTACATCATGAACAGAACTCCAACTGCTGCTGTACATCAAGTGACACCTGAAGAGAAGTTTAGAGGTAAAAAGCCAAACTTATCACATCTGAAAGTTTTTGGCTGTATTGCATATGTACATGTCCCAGATGAAATGTCAACAATTTTGGTTGGACTTTAACGGACAATGCTGATGATGCCTCTCTTGGGCTTTTTGGGTTTAATTGTCCGATTGAATCCCTGCTTAGGGATATCATTATTGCTAAGCAAGATTTTCATCATTGGACAATTGTTTGGTTAGAAACCAGCTATTGAATCCATCTGACAATGGTTTCTAAAGGAGTGGTTCCTCAATGGTTTGGTGGTTTGTAAGTGTCAACCCCGGTCAGCCAACCATGTGCTACTAGCTTCAGAATGAGGAAATGGCCTTCCAAGTATTGGGGGTTGGCTCTTTGTAAGTGTGGTGCATTACATTATGCCTCTTCAAGTGTTTCAAAATTCATCTCGAACAAATCCAAACCACCATGATTTCCACTATGAGTGGAACTCCCTAACCTTCCCCACTTCCTCTATGATTTTATCAGGTAAATCTTAATGCCTATTGGCCGTGCCTTGACCTCCAATGAAGATGTTGGGGATTTCATCTATGAAGGCACAACACACT
>CM035429.1:123579931-123642431 GCA_020310875.1 Ceratopteris richardii | reverse complement strand
TTGAAAAACGATTCGACTGGCTCCCTGCTCTGTCGTTACATGATTCCGTGTCGTCTGTGCCTCTGGCTGCTTCCAACACCCCCCTCCCTCTCGCTTCTGTCGTCCCTGACAGAACCTTGCTGTGAGGTCTGCCGGATATAGTTCTGTAGGAGGTCTTGCACGAGGGTGTGCTCGGAGATACGAATGCCTCGGGCCAGGTCTGCCTCGAGTTTCTCCCAGTCGATTGGTTGCGGTTCTTCCGGTGGCGGGAGCTGATAGTGTGTGGAATAGACCATTCGTTCACAAGCAAATAAGTGTAATAAATGTGTAGGCCTGCTTATGAATACCTCTGAATGGTATTCCCAGAAGTCGGTTGTGAACATCTCTTCGAATGTCTGCTTGTAGCACGCCGGTAGGTACTTTATTCTGTAGTGCCAGGCATAACACACCCGTAGCGATGGCGTTGTACTCATATCGTATACCAGATCGAAATTGCCATGCTCAAAGCCCGGGGTGTTGACATGGGGTGCCTTGACGCGTCGGAAGACTTTAAAAATCATTTGCATCATGTCAAAGATTTTGACAGTCATATGCGCCGCTATATCATCCATATGCTTTAATCTAGGGAGCCAGTGGGGAATTGTAGCCATCATGTAGCCAACAGTTGGTAACTCAATGGGTGGCTTAAAATAGGGGTAATTCAACCAGTCTTGGCACTGCTTATTGTTTTGTACCTTAATAGCAAAGGCAGTCCAGGAGCGGCGTCGTGGCACTGGTCCCCAACACGGGTTATACTTCAAATGCAAAGGTGCCTTTACCCATGTACTCATCATCTCTGGATACTGCTGTAGTAAATCTTTTCGCCACTCTGGTTGATAGATCCTTCCTTGCTGTGCATCTAGTGGCAAATCATCCGCCTCGAATTGAGTTGCATGCGATGGTTTCTTACCTGTCTCTTTCTCAATGGCTAACTGGTATTCGGCCATTAACATAAAATACGGTTTATACTGTAGCTCGTGCCCAGATATGTATCGTCGCGGGGCCAAATGAGCAAAGAATGGAGACTGTAAAATTCTTTCTTCGATCATCGCCATGGCATGTAATTGTGCCTCTACTCTAGCTGAGTGCGTTGTTCCAAGTTCCTCAATAGTCTTCATCCACGCGGGGGTCGGAAGTTCGTACGTCATCTGACCTTTGGCCGTGACGCATCCGCCTGGGATGGGTTGTGGCTCGTACGCTTCTTCAAACGTTTCCTCCACCGGGATGGTGACCGTTTCTTCCTCCGCTGGAAGTTCAGGTGGGGAATCTGGCCTTGGTGGTGCTTCATATACTGCAATCCTTGATTCAAGGTTCGATACCTGGGCCCGTAATGAGTTGAGTTCCTCTAGGAGGTCAGGAGAGGGGTCCACAGGTGCTGGTATGTCTTGGTGTGTCGGTTCTCGTAACTGGAGTAATTTGTGATCTTCTTTGAGTTTCTGTAACTCCTCGTTCATGCGGTCATATTCATCTAGCAATCTCACATGATTGTCTAGCAGCATCCTCATCGAGTCTGAAGGAATGGCTTTGAACCTGCTAGGATTGAGTGGTTGGTCTGGGTGGTCGAGCGCTGCTTCTAAGTTTTCTCGGTTCTGATCCTGTAAGCGCTGATTTTCTTCCTTGGCGGCTGCTAGGTGTCTTCGTAGTAAGCCCATGTTTCGTGTTAGCGTGGCATTGCGGACTGTCTGGGCTCTTAATAAGTTATCCAGGTCAGCAGTGGCTTCCTTGGTCTTTTCTTCGCTTTCTAGTTCCAATTTGTAATAAGCCTCGCGTAATTCCTGGTAGCGGGTGTTCAGAGAGGCATTCTCAATAGACAATAAATTAAGCTGCGACTGTAAGTCATTGGTTGTCCTCTGCAGCTGCTGATAATTATCACCAAGAGATGTGAACTCATCTCTTACTTGCGTCATACACATGAACATCTGTCAGAATGCATTATCTACAGTGGGTGATAGTATTAATGGAGTGCTAAATGAAGATGCAGTCGGTGTAGATGCAACGAGAATGGGGAATGGGGATGGGAAGGTGGATGATGTAGTGATTGTTGAAAATTGTGATGTGCTTAAAAATGTTTGTGCCGTGAGTGAAGTGAGTGATGGTGCTGTGGGTGGTGAGATGTCCATGTCAGTGGACGTATCTAGTGCGGTGACCATGAATATGGGTGTGATCGTGGGTGCTCGTGCTGTTGTAAATACGGGATTTACAAATGTTGAGGGGTAATTTACAGGGGGGCTGGCTGGAGCAGCTTGGTGGAGAGGGGAAAGAGGGGTTATAGTGGGTCGGGGAGGTGAGACGGGGGAGAAGGTTAAGGGCGGTGGGAATGGGAAAAGGGGTCGTGGAGTTGTGGGGAAAGATGGAAGAGATTGATGAAGGAATGGGTTGGATAGAAAGGTGGGTGTGGGAGGGGGTAGACTAGGGCTAATGGGTGCGGGAATTGTGGGGTGAGTGGTCGTAAAGACGATTTCTGCAACACCACCGGCGAATGAAGATGTTGGTCTGGGGGAAGGAGGGTGAAGAGGGGAGGCTGGATCGACGGGCGGTGAGAGAGGAGCGGTTGGGGTGGTCGGTACTTCAGTGACTACTGAGGTTTGTACAGCTGTAGCGCGGGGTGGGGAATCTACAAAGATGGTTTCTACAGCCAACAAACTTTCGGGGACGAGGCGTGCCTCCCTGGCTTGTTCTGAAGATTGTGCTCCGGTTGGTACACGAATGTATTCGCCGGGCTTTGAAAGTAGTCGTACTCTACGGGGGTCAAACTGTGGTAGTGGCTTTCGTTGCAAGTACCTGAGTGCTTCGTTGGAGCCTACTGATTTGACTAATTCTTTGAATCCTTTGATGTATGCATCTTCGAATCCGCCTGTGATAAGTTCTTGTTCTATTATTGTTTGACTCTCTTCCTCTGTCAACTTTTTGCGTGCCCAAACTTTTTCCATAGTTCTATACAGCTTCTTGATAGCTAGTGTGTAAGCTGCTGCCTCGTAAGTTTCATCTTCATGGGTACTTGTATCGCCATGTGTGTCTGTTTGTTGGCCTTGGCCATCTGTCTGTTCATGCTCTTGGGATTCCTGTGTTCCCTGGCTAGCTTCATTGTTTCCTTCGTCGTCATCGGTTGCTATTCTTTCGTCATCAGAGCTGGACACGACCTGTCCTTGTGGCTGATCCCTGGGTGTGGTAGGGTAGCTAGGCCTTTCAAATTCTTGAGAAAACAATTGTCCTTCTGAAAACTGGAACTCATTGGAGAATGCATCGGGCATCTCAAAATCAAAAGTTTGGTCCAGTGGCTCTGCTTGTCCTGGTTCTAAATGGGGTATTGGAAAAGAGAAAGCTTCCGCACCAATAGTGGTGGGAAGTTCAGCTGTTGTGGTGATAGGTTCTGTGGTTGTGGCTGTTTGAGGTGCAACAGTACTAGTGGTGCCCTGCGACGTAACTGGTCTTGATAACCGTATACGAATTGGTGGTATCGTGGGAGCGGCTGCTGTTGGTGACTGCTCTGGAGATGGTTGTGGCAAGGGTGATTCTGGGACTTGTAGGCACGGGATAGTACCTCTCATCCGCTTTCCGGCTCTGCCTTTACTAGACTTTCTAGCCTTCCTAGTGGTCCCTTTGAATGCCTTCAGTTCCTCACTGGTCATGGGATGCTCAATTGGTAAGTCATACGCCAAGCACATATATACGATCCTGGTGAGGGCGCAGCACCCATTGATTACCTTCTTTCGCTCCCACCTATGTTGTGCTAAATAGAGCTGATCAATTATCCAGCTAGCTAGATCAACCGGTTGCGGTCCAGTACATGCTAAGTACAATCCAAACCAGATTCTCTTGTGAGGCATGGTAAAACGATCCTGAGCCGGGAAAGCAAAGTGCTGCATGCATATCCGTAATGGCTTAGAGAGCTCAGGTGTTATAGCAGAAATATCCTCCCACTTAGTTACGTCACCACGTTTCATCTGCTCTGGGACTAGCCGTTCTCTCTCCGTCGGAGTGTGTGTTCCATGTATTTTCAGAGCTGCGCGAATTAAATCTTTAGACAAATAAAACCTTCTGAATGGAGGATCATTTACCAAGGATGGTAACATGAATGTGCCAGGTAGATCCTTGTTTTCTGAAGCTGTTAAGGTGGTTACCAAGTAAAAACATCTGTAAAAATCGGGTTTAGGCAGAGGGTCACTAAAATATTCTGTAAATCGCGCTCGTGCCCAAACGTGCGTTAGATCTTGTGTATTCTGCAGTCCTTCAAATTCTCGTGGAAAGAACTGGTACTTGGCCCATGTGCGTAAATCAAATGCCAAGTTGGCCTCAAATATGAAATCAGCGTCTGCTAAGGGTCCTGCTAGGCCTTGAAACCAATGAGAATTACGATGAATCTTCTCAGTATATCCTCTAGGAGGATCATCGATGGGCATGGGTCCTGGAAAACCTTGAAACTCTGGTGGTTGCATCGTAGGATAAGATTCCGCGAGTAATTCTCCAATAGTGGCCATCGGTGCACTGGGGCTAGCTTCTGATGGTCCTGCTTCGGTTTGCATGATGACTGATGAGCTAATGGAAAAGATATGCTACAAAAGATTAACACATTAGTATGGAAATTAATTATGATCCCATTAAGGTGAGACCGCAATCCTTTTCCATAACCGATGTGTAACCCGTGTAGCCAAGTGTCGTGAAGTGATTGATGCAATGATCTTTTTGCAGAGCTAATGCAGGTCTCTAGACACCTACATGGTTCAGATTATGCATACATTTCTTGATGAGCTTTTATTATGCATGATGTGGGGTTTGGGTGTGTGAATTTATACAAGGTTTGGTTGAGGGTGAATTATTACAAGGGTGGAGTTTAAACGGGGTGGGAAAATTGTTAGATAACGGGGTACAAGAAGACGTTTGGATACGTTTCGGTATCCATTTCCTAAGAGTCTTGGAGTGGGTGGTATGTTTCTGCTGAGGGACAAAAGGTGGTATCGGGTTTGGTGGTATTGAAGGATGGAAAGATTTCTGAGGGGTATATATTACATGGCTAGAGGGTTGGGCTATAATACATTGCTTGGGTACCCAAATCTGCATGGTTGTGGGTCTATGGATTAGGTATTTCTTGGCGATCCAAGTCTGCCGAGTATTTGTACTTGGGGAAGAAGATCGAGGGGACTTTGGATGCTGACTCTGCTTCTTTTGAAACTTTGTCCTGTTCTTGTCTGTAGTGTTGCCAATAGCCTGTGGTTGGTGTCCTTTTGGCACCCATATTTGTTTTGTGCCACTTGTTCTGTGATGTTGATACTTCTGCTTTCTTTGCCTTGCCTGGTGGTGTTGTCGGTCTGGGTTCCTCTGTTGTGGTTGACTCGTTCGTGGTTGGGTTTGAGAGGTCCATTGGACGCTCTGCTTTGGAAAAGAAGGGAGATCCAACACTTGCGTGACCTGCCCATTAGGAAGTGATTCGTTCTTTATCTTTAATCTAGGCCAGTCCACAGCAAGTTTGGAAGGATGAGCACCGCAGGGTGTTGTGCTCAGTTGGCCGCTGATGCAACCCACCTGACCGCTGATTGTGTCTATCTGCCCTAGCGGTTGGGTAGCTGCCCCTTCTAGTTTGCAGGAAGCCCCAGGGAAGATCTCCTGTTGTTCTTCTGATTGACAATTGTCCCTAGCCAAGCCCGAGTGGGTTGGAGTAGATGTAACGTGACTGGTCTGACCCAAGATCTTCCGGTCTTCCGTCGCATGCGTTTCATAGGGTCTAGGGTTACAAACCTCAAGCGGAATGCAATTAGGGAAGTCAAGCGGTATCACTCGCTTCTGTTCGAGGGTTCCAATCTGTAAGGAGCCTTGTCTAAGATTTAGGTCCACTGAGTGATTGTATAGCCAATCTTGGCCAAGGATTAGGGGTTCTATCAGGTCGTCATCATGGCACACTAGTAGCTTCGCTGTCATGGTCACATCCTTAATGAGGATAGGAAGGTCCACCTCACCCATGCAAGGGGTTTCCATGCCTCCTAAGCCTATGAGGTATGCCTCAATTGGCCGCATTTCTATTCCTGAATCCTTATAGTGGGACCATCTAATAGCACTAGTCGCAGCACCTGAGTCAATTAAAGCCCTGAGCTCTTGGCAAGGGTTGCCGTGCTCTAGCCTAACTGTAATGAATGGTCTCCTGTCCACTATGCTAGGATGAGTGGTTGACTTTACTTGACACATGGCCATGGGGTATCTGGGTGTAGTTTCCAGATGGTTATAATGTTCTCTCCCTAGTCATTGTCTTCTTAACTTCATGCGTTTAATGCGTTTTATTGCTTCTGCCTGAGCTTCCGCTCGTATTCTATTTTCTTCCTCCTTACGCTTCTTTGCCAACGTGAGTCGTCTAAGCATATCCTCAGTATGAGGTTCCTGATATAGCTTGACTCTACAGCCACTAACATAATTAGGCATTATATCTCCTTCTAAAGTGGCTAATTGTACTGCTCCACTTGTTGAGAGTCTGTTAATGATCATAGGTCCATAACCTCGCTTTTCTAACTTACGTGCGTGTTGCTTTAGCGTATATACTAGAACTAAATCTCCTTCTTTTAAGCCTTTATCTTTCACATGTGCATCAAAATATGCCTTTTGTCGCTTCTTCGCTGCGTATATTCCTGCTGCCGCCTTTAGCCTGGTTTCTCCTAATCGTTCCAAGTGAAGTATTTCGATGGCGTGCACCACACTGGACTCTCCTTCTCGAGAGCTCCACGACGATATGCTCAAAGTAGAAAACCGAGCTCTGGTCCCCACACACAGTACTCCGCACAGATGTTGTAGAATACGCAGAAAACGCAGTACACAGGGAGCACGAAGACAAACTTCTTAGGTCTTGCAAATGCGGTCGAACTTGCAGTCTGTGACTGACCAGGCCACTATATGTTTTATTAAAGAACATATACAAAGAAGTGTCCGGTGGCCATTTGGCCTTTCACATGGACACTAACGGTAACAATCTCCCACTAAAGGCCAATATGGCCAGAGTAACTATGGGAGAAAAAAGAAAGAATGATAAAGAATACCTGAGTGTAAGTATACAAACTATACCTCCCACCTGATGGGCATGTTACACAGTATACAAGTGACTGTGTAAGATCAAGAATCAAGTAACCCCCATCAAGTGACAACAGTGTCGAAAGCTATCCTGTGGTAGAGCTTTAGTCAAAACATCTGCAGCATTATCTCGAGTGTGAACCTTCTCAAGAATAATGCTCTCAGTGGCTAAGCAATCTCTAATGAAGTGATACCTCACCTCAATGTGCTTGGTCTTTGCATGATAGACCGGATTCTTAGCCAAAGCAATGGCACTCTGACTATCACTAAGCAAGTGAGGTACATGCTGAGGCAAACCCATATCACAAGCAAGACGAGAAAGCCACAATGCTTCCTTACATGCCTCACTTGCTGCAACATACTCTGCTTCTGTGGTGGAAACAGCTGTACATTCTTGAAGACGAGATCTCCAAGAGATAGCACCTCCAGCAAAATGAAAAATGTACCCTGATGTAGACTTAGGATTGTCTACACAGCCAGCATAGTCAGAATCTGTGTAACCAATAATGGATGCTTTCCCTCTACCTAAGCATAGACACTTGTCCTTAGTGCCACTGAGATATCTCAAAATCATTTTGACCGCTTCCCAATGTTTCTTGCCAGGATTAGACATATATCTGCTCACAACTCCCACTGCAAATGCAATGTCTGGTCTCGTAGCTACCATAGCATACATGAGACTACCAACAGCAGACTGATAGGGAATTTTGGTCATGAATTCCTTTTTCTCATCTGATTTGGGGCAGTCATCCTTGCTCAATTTCACATATGTGGGTAAAGGTGTACTCAATGCCTTTCCACCCTGCATATTGAATCGATGAAGTACTTTGGATATGTACTCACTTTGAGACAAGTATATGCATCTTTTACTCCTATCACGAGTAATGCGCATGCCAAGAATATGTTTGGCATCCCCCAAATCCTTCATATCAAATGTCTGACTCAACTTCTTTTTGAGAATTGACAAATCATAAGAGGACTTCCCAGCAATCAACATATCATCGACGTAAAGTATCAAGCATATCAAGCTGCCATCAGAACATCTCTTTGTGTAGAGACAATGATCCTCATTGCTCCGAGAATAGCCTTGGGACTTCATAAAAGCATCAAACTTTTGGTACCATTGTCTAGGAGACTGTTTAAGTCCATACAAGCTCTTCTTGAGCTTACAAACTAGACTTTCCTTGCCAGGAACTACATAACCCTCTGGTTGTTCCATATAGATCTCATCTGTAAGATCTCCATGCAAGAAAGCTGTTTTCACATCCATTTGGACTAGCTCTAAGTCCTCCATTGCAACGAATCCAAGCAACATGCGCAAAGTAGTCATCTTGACCACTGGGGAGAAGATTTCCTCAAAATCAACACCATGTTGTTGCTTAAAACCCTTTGCAACAAGTCGTGCTTTATATTTTGGAGAAGCACTATCTGATGTGAATTTCAGCTTATATACCCATTTACATGGTAAAGCTTTCCTTCCCTTTGGCAAAGGTACTAAGTCCCAAGTACCATTCTTGTGAATAGAATCCAACTCACTCTTCATGGCACGCTCCCACTTGACATGATCCTCTGTCTGCATAGCCTCTTTGTAGCAAGAGGGCTCACCGGCATCTGTTAGCATAACAGAATCTAAACCTGGAACATATCTATCAGGTGGATATGAGACACGTGCAGAACGTCTCAATGGTTGCTGAACAGGAACATGTGCAGACTGATCTGAATGGACATTCTCTTGAACATCCCTATGTGCGGCATTTTTATGCATGCTAACCGGAGGACTAGTATCCTCAAACACCACTCTTCTCACTTCAACCTCCTTAATCGGCTGTTTATGCATCTTAGACTCATTAAAAATGACATCACTACTTCTGATCACTGACCGTGTTTCAGGATCCCATAAGCGATATCCAAATTGTCCTTCTCGACCATATCCAAGAAAAATGCATTTCTTTGACTTATGGTCCAACTTCTGTCTAAGATTCTTGGGTATATGAACATATGCTTCACACCCAAAAACTCGAAGATGATCATAATATGGTGGTTTCCCTGTCCATAACTCTTGTGCCACTTTCAGACCTTTGGCAGTACTAGGTGAAAGGTTAATCACATGAACTGCAGTCAATACTGCTTCTGCCCAAAAACCTTGTGAGAGGTTTGCATGATGCAACATAGAGACTACTCTATCTTGAATAGTTCTATTCATCCTCTCAGCTACACCATTCTGTACTGGGGTATAAGGAGCTGTAAACTCTCTACGAATCCCTCTACACTGACAGAAAAGGCTGAATTCATGTGAGGTATACTCACCCCCATTATCTGAACGTAAAGCCTTAAGCTTAGTTCCTTTTTCAGTCTCAACTGAAGCAAGCCATTTTCTGAAAGTAGGGAATACATCATCCTTCGATTTGATAGGATATACCCAGACTTTTCTAGTAGCATCATCTATGAAAGTAACAAAGTTAAGAGAACCACCTAAGGACCTAGTGGGCATAGGACCACACACATCTGTATGAACAAGATCTAAAGGCTGAATTGAAGAGTCAATGTGCGTTTTATGCACATTTCTGGTTTGCTTTCCATATTGACAATGCTCACAAAGTGAAAAATCAGAGAAAGATAACACAGGTAAGTAGCCAGAACGAGAAAGATTTTCCATTCCACTACGAGATATATGGCCCAAACGACCATGCCAAATACAAGCCATAGGCTGTTCAGTAAGAGCTAACAAGTGTTCTTTCTGTGATACAAATAAAGGGTAAAGTGAGCCAACTTTCCTTCCTTTTGCAATAACCATATTGCCCTTTGATATACGAAAGGACTGAGCATAGAAGACCACCTTGTAACCAAGGTCATCAAGTTGACCAACTGACATCAAACTGCGTGATAACTGAGGTACATGGCGTACATTATGCATAGTAAATTTTGAACCGTCAATGAACTGCACAACCAGATCTCCAATCCCCACAACATCACACTGGTAAGAGTCACCAAGTCTCACGGTACCAAGAGACTTTGCTGCATAATTAGAGAACCATTCTCTATGTGGTGTCACATGGAAAGAAGCACCAGAATCTAGCAGCCAGGTGTGGGAAAGAGAATCAGCCATAAGTGCCTCAGATGGCACAGTACTATCAAGTGTCAACACATCAGCATCATCAGAAATAGCATTAATTTCTTCAATCTTCACAGTCGAAGTAGATGGTGCAGGTAACTGTTTAACATGCCCATCAACATTCTGTCCTTTACCTTTAGCATTCTTTAATGCATAACAGTCTTTCTTCATGTGTCCTTTCTTATGACAATAATGGCATTCAATATCCCTCTTCCTTGATTTACTTCTGCTCTTATTCCGTTGACCATTCTTTTCCTTGTTCTTGCTCCTGTCACGTTGTTGATTCTTTCCTTGGTAAGAATCACGAACATTATATGCATCTCCACTCTGAGTGCCAACCATAGATTTTCTACGAATCTCCTCACTCAAGAGTGCTCCACATATGTCATCATAGACGAGTTTACCACCTGGTGCACTATTGCTAATAGCTGTGCAAAATGTATCCCATGATGATGGCAGGGTGCATAACAGCAATACTGCTTTCATTTCATTGTCCATATCCATTTTCTGAGCCTGTAACTGGGAGAATATGGCATCAAACTCATTTAGATGAGCAGCAACACTATCTGTGTCCTTCATACGAAGGTCGTATAATTTTCTCATCAGATATACTTTATTTGATGCCGTCTCTTTTTCATATGTATTGCATAACTTCTTCCAAAGCTCCTCTGCACTTTCACAGTCTAATACTGTAAAGAACATTATCTGCTAGGTGCAAGCGAATGGTAGACCTGGCCATTTCATCTAACTCATCCCAATCATCTTCATCCATGTCAGCAGGCTTCTTTGAAATCCCATTTACTGGCTTCCATTGCCTTCTTTGAATCAGCACATCTTTAATCTGATTCTTCCATAGAGCAAAGTTTGTGCCATCAAATTTTCGGATCTCAAAATGGTCTTTGCCCTGCAAGTTATAGCTCCTCCTCGGAACGCTAGCACTAGACCCTGATCCACCGGATGTGCCTGAGACCTCTGATGCCATGATCGTAGAGAACTGAATAGAATGATAATGGAGCTAGAAGAGTCCAAACACCAACAAATAAGTGTATCAAGGAGTAAATCGACCACTATATAGTTGACTAAACCAGAAATCTGGAAAAATTTTGCCAGAGTATCCTCTGCAAAATTAGCATATGACCAGTGTCAAAGTATCATAAAAATGCAAGTACTAACATGTCTACCTGCATAGTGAATCACTGACTCCACTGCATATAATCAGTTACCCAATAGAAGCCAACTAGGCTTATCGAGCACCTATGAACAACTATCATACATCTCCTATGGCGAGGCTGGGTAAGTCTTCCACCTGCATCACCGAAGAGACCCCGACATCTGGGTGTCTCCCAGTTAAGAAAACCTCACCACGACCCTCTTTATCAAACGTAAAAGGCTTTATGCAAAGAACGTAACCGCTATATCAATGCCCACATGGACGTACATAAGCGGTATCCACAGAAGCGTACATGGTGTGTATGTGCTCAATATATGCAGTAAAATGACACTGAAAGGCTGAATACACAGCTCAAAAAACTAGCCAATAACACCTGCAAGTGTCTGTCAACTCTGATGTTTTAGGCTTTAAAAACCTGCATAAATTTGCAGCGACTGCTCCCACCAAAACTGAAAACCCCTCGAGAAACCTGTAGTTTTACGAGTGTGGCTGAAAATACAGCCCCAAAGGTTGATATTTATTGTCTGAGAAGTACAAGGAACACTCTTCTTGATGTTCTTGGACCTGTGTGAAGAGAACTACGTGCGAAAGTACTCCAAAATGGCTCCAAAAACACCCCAAAATTGCTTCAGAAATAGGCTTTAAAAGCAAAAATGAAGCTTTGAGGGACCAAAACTTGTTCAAGGTAATGCCAACCTTAGTCTTTCCCCTTCTTCAAACACCACAAGAGTGTAGCTTAGTGGCAAGAGATTGCCGCGGTTAAGCGAGCTCTGGGGGGAACAGTACTGGGATGGGTGACCTCCCGGGAAGTACCGGGAACCTCTATATTCCTTGATCGTTGAGGTCCTCCCTCGCGCGCAGCCAACGGCGCCAACGGTGACTTCGGTGACTCGGATGACAAGGTATGCCTTGGTCGCCGCCTTAGTCGTAAGCCTTGGAGAAACCCTGGGGGGGGTGCTCGCTTCGCTCGCACAAAAGGAAGAAAGCTTTTTGCCTCGAACTGCTCTGATACCAGTGAAGTATTTCGATGGCGTGCACCACACTGGACTCTCCTTCTCGAGAGCTCCACGACGATATGCTCAAAGTAGAAAACCGAGCTCTGGTCCCCACACACAGTACTCCGCACAGATGTTGTAGAATACGCAGAAAACGCAGTACACAGGGAGCACGAAGACAAACTTCTTAGGTCTTGCAAATGCGGTCGAACTTGCAGTCTTTGACTGACCAGGCCACTATATGTTTTATTAAAGAACATATACAAAGAAGTGTCCGGTGGCCATTTGGCCTTTCACATGGACACTAACGGTAACACCAAGTCCATTATTCTAGCTGATAATTCATGGCCGGTCCACTGATGTTCTTGTGCAACCTTAAGGGTCGGTATCAAGAAGTCCAAAGGAAGCACTGCATTCTGACCAAAAACCATCTGAAAGGGAGTTGCATTGAGTACGGTCTTGTAGGCCACTCGATATGCCCAAAACAGCGTGGTGTAACTGTTTGTCCCAATCTGAACGTTTGTTATTCACGAGTTTCGTCAGTACGTTACAAAGGATCTTATTAGTGCTTTCAGCCTGACCATTGGCCTGAGGATGATATGGTGCGGATTTCTTGTGAATCACCATAAAATCCTGTAACAAATATTCAATGACTTGGTTTAGAAAGTGAGTGCCTCGATCGCTCACCAACTCTATAGGCAATCCATATCTTGTAAAGACATTCTCAAATAAGAATTTCGCAGTTGTGTGTGCATCATTCTTTTTCGTGGCTTTTGCCTCTACCCATTTCGTAAGATAATCTGTGGCAACAATAATGTATTCCGCATGTGTACCTTTTGCAAGGGGGTTAATGGGTCCTACAAAGTCTATACCCCACTTAGAACATGCACGTCCTCCCATCATGGGTTTCAATGGCATTTCATCTCTGCGAGTAGGAAACTGAGTTCTTTGGCACACATCATATCTCTTTACATAGGTATGAGCATCCATGTGAAGAGTGGGCCACCATAATCCTGCAAAGAGGATGGCTTTGATTATCCTATCGGGTCCAAAATGACCTCCTGCAACACCTTGGTGTGCAGTCTCTAGTATGCTCAGATAATCGCTCTCATGAACACATTGTCTTAGATATCCATCTCGTCCTCTTTTGTAGAGATTATCGCCAATAAGTGAATAATCTTGAGCTTCCTGCTCTAGACTACGTTGTCGAGCTAAGGTCATTCCTTGAGGGAATGTCTTCGTCCTCAAGTATGTCACTAATTGTTCACTCCAGCCTGGTGTGAGAGACACATGATATAATGTAGCATGCTCTACTGGTGGTCTTTCACAACAAGCATGGCATTCTTTACACAACTTGTAGACATCTGCTTCCATCGTAGGCCAATATACTCCTAATCTATGCAGAGTCTGTAATGTTCGATGTTTTGAATGATGTTGCTTTAATGCACCTATGTGTGCTAATTGCAACCAATTCGCATGTTCTGATTCATCTACACAACAAGCAAGAATCTTTTGATTATCCTGTTTATATATGCTTCCTGCCATTATTTGGTATCTCTGAGACTTGGTAATCTCTCCTTCTTTGATCTTTATCCTAGGATTCTTGGGTCCATATGTGAGAACGGGGACTATAGGCTTAGCCCATTCTGGTGCTATCTCAAGATTAAACAAATAAGCATCTGGTAATTCATCCGCTATTCCTTGAGGAGCTTCTCCTGAGGTTAATCTTGAAAGGTGGTCAGCTCTAAGATGTATCTTTCCTTTCCTGACTACGACTTCAAAATCATATTCCATGAGTAATAGAAACCAACGTATCAGTCGTCCTGTGTTACATGGCTTGTTAACTAAGTACAATAGGGCTTGATGATCTGTAAAGAACTTGAATTTGTTGGCCAACAAGTAGTGCCTAAACTTCTTTACTGCGTAGATCATCCCTAATCCTTCTCGTTCCGTCGTGGTGTAATTTCTTTCTGCTGCGTTCAATTGTCTGCTCGCGTAAGCTATGGGGAGATCTATGTTACCTTCATTCGTGGGTTGTGCTAACACACATCCTATGGCGTAATTGGATGCATCCACATGTACATGGAATGGCTTACTCCAATCTGGGGTAGTCAATATAGGTGCTGAGCACAAACGTCGTTTGAGTTCATTGAATGACTTTTCACATTCATCTGTCCATTCAAAATTGGTTAAAAGAGAGTACAAAGGCTTGGCTATGATTGCATACATGTGTATGAATCTCCTATAATAACCGCAATGACCCATAAATGCTTGTACCTCTTTCACATTAGTTGGTCTAGGTAATTCTGCAATTACTTTCACCTTTTCTTCATCCGTAGAGATTCCATTTTTTGACACAATGTGTCCTAGAATTTTGCCTTGTCTGACCATGAAAACGCATTTTTCTGGGTTCAAACAAACCTGATATTCTCGACATTTGTCAAATATTTGTCTTAACTCTGGGATATGCGTCTGCCTAATATTAGAATGAGCACATATATCATCGACATATACTTCCAAACTCTTGCGTAAGAATTCCTTAAAAACATGACACATGAGTCGCTGGAAAGTGGCGGGTGCATTTGTTAAGCCAAATGGCATTACACGAAATGCAAATATGCCCCATTCAGTGGCAAAAGCCGTCTTGTGTTGGTCCTCTGGAGCAATGGCTACTTGGTTATAGCCTGAGAAACCATCAAGAAAGCTGTAAACTTCCTTGCCCGCAACTCTTTCCAATAGATGTTCCGTGATAGGAAGAGGATAACTATCTCTAATCGTTGCGGCATTAACTTTTTTAAGGTTAATACACACACACAATTTTCCATTCTTCTTGGGCACAACCACAATGGGGGATACCCATTCGGTATGGTCAATTTCGTAAATGAATCCTGCTTCTATCAAGCGATCTATCTCCTCTTTAATCTTCGCAGCGTAGTTATCATTGTACGTGTACGGTTTTTGTTTTGTCGGTTTTGCATCTGGAGTCATAGGGATTCTATGAGAACATATATCTGGATCTACTCCTTTCAAATCTTTGTAACTCCAAGCAAAAACATCTCTATATTCGCGCAATAGGGCAACTACCTCTTCTTCTTCTTCAGTTGTCAAATCATGCCCTATGTATGTACATTTTTCTTCTTCTCCTTCTATGGCTACGATTATTTTCTTGGTTTTCTCTCGGTTATCATATACTTGTCCGTCATTCGCCTTTCTATTAGGCATTCGTACCATGATTCTTCTATCTTCGATTTCATATTTCTTGAAATTCTCGGGTACCTCAAATAAAGATTCTTCTTTTTCTGACATGGTTTCTTTCTTCTTTCTTTTCTTGCCTTCACTCTTGTTAGTCACTTCCGTGGCTAACCTCACCTCATTCATAATTTCCTCGTGTCTCTGAGGGTGAGTCTCTACTTCGTAGAAATATTCTTCCTCTGATGCAAAGGGTGGGTCCATGATAATTGATTCTAAATCAAAATCGCTTGCATCCTCAAATGCATCAGTGTTAGGCTCACGCTCTTCTAAAATTGCATCGCCCATGATTGGCTCTATCGTGAAAACTGAGATATCATAGCCATCCTCGTCACAGTGGGGTGTCCATTGTTCTTCATTGATGGCTACATCCATGGTTGCTAGGATTTCTGCCCAACCATGGGGTTCAAACTCTTCGTCTGGGAATACTACAGGTGCATAAGCTGGATCCTGAAGGGTTCGTGGATTTTGTTCTGCACCTAAGGTCCTTGCTTCTAATCGTTCTTCCCCTTGTTTGGCTACCTTACACATCCATAAATGAGTATCCTCATGCAACCAAGAAGGATCTGATTCTAATGAGTGCACGGATTCCGTCTCTACTGGTGTCTTATGGATGGTATTCCATTGTATTGGGGGTACATCTCGATGTGAATAGTCTTTAAGATTGACTTTGGTAGTCACTCCTAAATGTTGCAAGTACAAAGAATTAATTCCCCAATCTTGTACAATTTGCAACTGACGCATGAATGGTCGTCCCAATATCATCTCATAAGCATGATTTTTTGCAAAGTCACAAATGGCGAAAGTATGCTCAAATTCTACACAAGTGGTGAGGGATATGCCTTCTAGTAAGCCTAATGGTTTTTCTATGTGTCTGTCGGCCATTTGTAGCTTCATCCTGGTGGGTCTTAATGTTGGCTTACCCCAACGTTTCCATAAAGTGGTGGTAGCTATGGCTACTCCGGCTCCTGAATCTAAGATGGCTTTCGTGGTGTAATCCTGATGGGTTATCAGAAGATAAGTGTTACCTTCCTCTCCTTCGCTTACATCTCCAATCTTTTCTATGGGTATTTCTGGTACCTTATTTTGTGGTCCTATTTGTGAGGGAGTAGTAGCAAGCTCAGGGAATTGATTTGCTACATGTTTCCACAGTTCTGGTTTAACCTTTAACAACTCCTCTAGAGTAAGGTTACACTGTACTTTGGTATTCTTGATCACTTCCGTGTTTCTAGGGATTACTGATTCCTCATTCCTCACTATTATCGTGGGTGCTCTCATACTAATAGACTTTGCTTCCCAAGGTCCTGTGAACTGAGGTAATTCTTGTAAAGAATTAGATCCAAATCCTGTGTGTTCACTCAGTTGTTCCTCCTCTATACCATCGTAAATAGAGGGAATGTCTTGGGGAAATTGTTCTTGCAAGTCGTCTATTTCTTGAATAGGAGGGTGGGTTCCTTGTTCCTTTCTCCATTTCTCTTCTTGGATTTCTCTCAAAAATTCATGTGAATATTTATGTATGGAAGACAAATTGTCTTGACTTTCTGAGTTGGGTACTTGAGACAGGGATGGCACATTCCTTTTCTGTGTCTCTGGGACAATAGGGTTCCTAGGCTGCTCCTTTTTCTCTTTGCTTTCAATCAAATCTTCTAGCCTCTCCATTAGTCCTTGAAAGTGTAGTTCCGGTTTTGCCATGTTATTCCAATTAAGATATCTAGAGGCTTCAAACAAAGCTTGTGTTAGTTCTACCATCTTCATGCAAAGTTTAGTTCTCTCAATTTCTAGATCAGCTCGAGGGTAGTTTTTGCTCATTTCAGCTACCTGAGGTCCCTCTTTTAATCTAGCCTGATATGCACGAAACATCATGTCTAGATTTTCTGGTATGGGTTCCGCTAAAACTGATCCTGATTTCTGAGCTGGATTCTCTTGATTCAAGTCTTGTGAAGTCAATTCTAGGATCTTGGCTCTAGATTCCTTCAAACTTCCTTCCAACTCAGTTATCTTTTTACTCCATTTTCTCTTTATCCTTTCTCTAGAATCTTTCCAAGATTTTGTTTTTTTACTGCTGGATTCTGTAACTTCACTGGTTCCGGTTACTTTCTCTTGATTAAGCTGTTGGTTCTGTAAGAGCGCCTGGGCTCTTGTGATAGCTTGGATAGGCACGTATGTAGGGTTGGATCCATCTGCGTTATTTACAATACCTATCACGTTGATTTGTGTCACATTCGAAGAATTAACAGGGTTCTTAGGATAATCTTTGATTATGTGCTCCTTGCCACAATCAACACAAAAGCCTTGGATGTTATAGTACTGTGATTGTCCTGCTATCGGGGGATGTGGACAGTCCTTTATGAAATGGTCTCCTTGGCACTTAAAGCATGGTCCTCTAGGGCCCTGTGGTCTTTGTTGTCTTACTTGGGGCCGCGGATTTGGGTTTGTGTACATCACATTAGCATAGTCGGGCTCCCAACTAGGTTCCACTGGTGGACTATCGTAATGATATGTCTCCACGTGTTCTGGTGATTCTGTGTAATATGCGGGTGGACTATCTACATGCGTAGAGTCAAAACTGTTTGAGTTCGGGTCATTCTCTGTGATCAAAGGTGAAGAAGGCACTAAGGCTCTACTTAGATTCTCTTCTACAACAGCGTATTTGACTGAGATGACATTCGCTGGTGGGGGTGGCTGCTGAGCTAAGACAGGATGAGGTCTCTGTTGAGCCTGGTATGGGTAGTTCTAAGGAGGCCTATAGTAATAAGGCTGAGCATTGTATTGGCCTTGATACCTACCTGGCTGCGGGTATGCTTGCGGGTAGTTCTGTCTCATGCTTTGTTTGTTGTATGGGCAGTCTTGAGCCGTATGATTCGTGTATCTTCTCTCAATTGTACAGTATTGGCCACTAGGGTTGGCTTGTGGTTGTGGTGCATTGGGACACACATTTGCCATATGGTCACCACCACAGGTGTAACAACGCTTGTTCATTAGTACCCTAGGTTTGCTAGAAACTCCTAATTTCTGGGCCACTTTTTCTGCTAGGTCTTCTATTGAGCTAGACAATTTTGTGGATGCTAGAGATGAACAGTCTGAGTCCTTATAGACCTTTGAGAGTTCCAACTCGTCTCCTAAGTTGTCCTCAATGTCTATACAAATTCTTACACATTGCTCTAGCGTTCTGGGTTCTTTTAGGTACATGTAGGAGCGTAGTTTAGAGCTCAACAAGCCATCTAGAAACAATGACACTTGCTTGGCTTGTGAGGGTAGCTCTTGCATTGGACATCGTTCAACATATTGTCTAAACCTACGTCCTGCCAGTCTAACTGTTTCCTGAGGGGTCTGTTTAAAGCTATGAATCAACAAAGACGTGTCATGTCTAATCCCACTTTTAGAGAATTCAGTGATGAATGACTCTAAAAAGTGATGGATGTCTCTAAATTGCCTTTGTTGCAAAGGTTGGAACCAAGTTAAAGCGGTATTCTTTAACGTTAGTCCAAATGCGTTGTATTGCGTGAACATGTCTTCAACTTGTTCGGCTCTTAGTACTTGCTTGAATTCTGCGACGTGGTCATAGGGATCTCCTGTCCCATCAAAGTAATTCTTCATTGATTTTACTAACTGTGTGGGTCTCAATATTCTTGCGTGTTCGCGTGGTCTAGGTAGAGGAAAATCATCTCTACCGCCTGGTATTCCATGATCTCTTTGTCTATCCGCTTTATTAGTGTCTGTGGTTGTTCTATCTCTCCCTACGGGGTGATTAAAGCTTACTTCCGGTCTCTCTTTATTTCCCTCTCTTTGATTTCCATGGGCTGAGGATGTTCCTGCCCCTTGTTGACTTGTAGTCATGTTTGTTCTAGATAGAGGGAATACCAATTCACCTCTCCATGTGTATGTGTTTTTAGCGCGGTCAGGCACCACAAAGACTCTTTCTGAAGTCTCATCCAGGTATACAACCTTTCCAGGTGTATCCGGGTCCTTGAACTCGTATATCGTGATGATACCTACCTCACTAAGTATTTCGGTCTTGTATCTCCAAAAGGCTTCATCAGTTTCTTTATTTACAAACAACTCTATGCTTCTGTTGTCCTGAGGGATCCAATCCGAGATTAATACTCGTGTCAGTACAGATTTCCCTCTAGGTGTTCTAGGCTCTTCTAATGGTTCTTTTCCTTGAGATTTAGTTTCCGTCTCTGGTTGAATCACGCCAAACTCGTTGGTATTGTTTGGCTGCGTACTTAATATGTACATCGTTCCTTGTCTATGTACGCGTCTCTCTAAAATTTCACCACTGGATGTTCCAATCCAATGGGTTGATCGGGGTTGTGCATTTGCACCACTTGCCTTCGCAAACCATCCTCATAGATGCGAGCACCTAAGCGGTTGGTTTGGAGAAACTCTAGTTGTGTTCTATAGGATCCTTCTGTTTTTTCTAAGTAGGCTACATTCGACCCTCCTTCTGGTCTTTCTGCGCTAAATGCCATTTCTGATTCGCTAGTATCTGAGCTCTCGTAGGGATAACTAGTGTTCAATTGTTGAGCCCACGATCGTGCAGTAGTTCTTACACTTGCCTCTGATGATCTAAGGCTTCGTCGGTCTGCCTTACCTATATATTTGCCCGATCTAAGGTTCATTAATTTTCTTCCTTGCACACTCAGTACACGCTCAGATCGTCACCGATTCTTTGTTATTACTTTCTTGATTCCTTTTAAATTTCTTTAGATTCTTGTCTTAATGTATGCGTCAGGAATTCGACTTTCCGTGATACTTTGAGTTCTCGTTCCGTCAGACTTATGTTCTTTCCTTTAGGTTTTCGTGTGACACACCTTTACTTTAGTCTTGGACTTGATAAATTTAATTCTCTTGAACTTGAGGCGTTCCTATCGTCTTTAATCCACAAAAGCTACCATTTAGACTAAGTTAAGAATTGACTGAGGGGGTTGAGTAATCTTCCAACCTCGAGTCAGCTTTTCTGGTTGCTCTGATGCCCAAGAAGCCGCGCTTCCCAAGCTTTATGCCCTTCACAGCCTTGCTTTGGTTGCCTTCGATTGCCCTTGCTAGACCTGGAAAAATCCAATATTAGACCAATTCACAGTTGGATGATCATTCACTTGGTTATATACACCTTTTAAGTCCCTTCCCTTTTGCCCAACTTTTCAATGTTTGCCCCCTGGCTTTCAAGTCCCAAACTAGGTCAACCTCAAAATAGCTTATCTAAAAATAGACGTATCCTTTAAGAAAAAAAATAGTTGAGGTCACGTAGTACTCGTCAAGAGCTTTCTAATGAGCTATTAAGCTCAAAAAACAGACTTCGGATGAAAAAGTTATGGCCGTTCAGGCCCTGGGGGGTAAAAACTGACAAACAGGTTTTTCTCCAAATATGAGCTAAGGGGTCTCCTATGAGTCTAATCACCCAAAAATTTCCCAAAAATAGCTTCAAAATTGGCCAAAAAATGAAACCCTAAAATTTGCGATGGGGGTGCACAATCGCGATGGTGTGAGATAATCGCGATGGTCTGGGACCGTCGCGATGGCGTGAGGGTGAACAATCGCGATGGCGTGATGCGCGAACCGTCACGATGGTCTGAAGTGCACGGTCGCGATGGTCCAAAAGTGAACAATCGCGATGACGTGAAAGTGGACAATCGCGATGGCGTGAGTGTGAACCGTCGCGATGGCTCGATCAGGCGGACAATCACGATGGCATCAGTCAACGGTCAACGTGAACAATCGCGATGGTCCAAAGTGAACCGTCGCGATGGTCACAAATGCGATGGCTTGAGCCAATCGCGATGGTCTGGGCACGATGGCGTGAGCCAATCGCGATGGTCCGAATTTTTGAAGTGTCGCGATGGTGTGAGGGTGTCGTCGCGATGGTCCAAAAAAATGAACCGTCGCGATGGTCTAGCTTGCCACGTGGCACCGTCGGTGCGATGGCGTGAGCCAATCGCGATGGTGTGGGGTCAACCGAGCAATCGCGATGGTCCATGAACCGTCGCGATGGTCCGCGAACCGTCGCGATGGTCCAAATGAACCGTCGCGATGGCGTGAGACCGTCGCGATGGTCCGGCCGAGCCGTCGCGATGGCGTGAGCCAATCGCGATGGTGTGACACAATCGCGATGGTCTGAGACCGTCGCGATGGTCCACCAAACTATGAATTTTGCAGATGCAGCCATGGATTCGTGCAAGCGAAGGTGTGCTCTTCACGCTGGTGTGGTCGCCTTCTCCAAATTCCGAACTTTGCACACCATCGCGATGGTCTGACACAGTCGGAAATTTCTGACAGAAACTGAAGTTTTTACCTTTTCCAAGCTTTCCTGATGCACTGGAGCTCTGTACCTGCAAGAAAACTCAAGAAAGCAAAAGCACACACAAGCACAAAAGCTCTCTCTCACTCTCTCGCATGCACAAATGAGGGGAAATGAGGAGAATGGGTGGATATGGTGAATTTTCTGATTTTTTTGGAGATGAAGATGATGATGCGATGATGAAGATGGAGTGTGGGGGAGGTGAAAAACACTAAAAACTAAGTAAAAACAACAACAAAAACTGAAATTTTTACCTTCCAACGCCACTTCTTGCTATACTCTTACCATCACACATTTGTCCTAGACTCGATCCCCGGCAACGGCGCCAAATTTGGTGTTGCTCTAGCACAATGGTGAGAACCACGTTAAGAAGCTCCACCTCCTTAATGTCAATCCGCGGAAGAGATAGGAGTGATATGAAGATCGTGAATGTGAGATGAAGTGAGAGTGAAGGTGAGAAGCATAGAAATGCACACACACATACACACACACTACGAAGAGACAAGCAAGACACAATGGAAGGTGGGAAATTAGCTCTATTACTCAAGAACACTATTACAAGCTCAAAAGAACTCTAACCTCAACAATCTAGCACTAACCATCCTCAAAAATGAGCTCTCTAGCTCTTTTTATAGTTTCTAGACTAGTTTTGACCGGTTTCACATCTAGTGACTGGCATAGTTAAAAAATAGGTCCTAGATGCTATTTGAAAGGGTAAACGGTGTCTAAAAATAACGAAAATTGATACGCTTGTTCTACCTAAGCTCCTCAAGCTCGAGGACTCCTCAGCTTGCACAAAATGGAGCTATGGATTACAAAATGGGTTTTTCTATGTTACATATGTTACAATAGTGTTAAAAATCACTGTTGGAGGTTTTTGGAAAGTATTTGAAAACATAATTCTTTGAAAAACGATTCGATTGGCTCCCTGCTCTGTCGTTACATGCTTCCGTGTCGTCTGTGCCTCTGGCTGCTTCCAACACCATGCACCTATTCATCTATCTATCTATCCATTCAATTATTCATCTATCTATCTAGTCATTTATTTATCTATGTATTGATCTATCTATGGATTCACTTATTGTCCTATCTATTTATATGTCTTCTTAAAGATGTATTTAGGTATTTATAGTTGTATTTATGATTCTTATTTTTTATTATCATTTATATGAATTAGAATAGTGTTAAAAGATTTAATATTAGTCAAAACATTAGTTTTATCTCATAGTCGTTTTGCTATATTTGCATACACATAGTGAAATAATCAGCCTACTTGCATTAGCTAGACACAATATTCAAATCATGTCTTATTGTCAAATTATGGAATGGTGGCTCATTGGACATGTGGCTTGAAAAACTGAAGAAAGAGTTGTTAAACATACCACGTAGCAGAAGCATCAAGGACACACAAGGGGATATAACTACAGTGACAATAAATATTTGTAAGTTGATCAATGGGTCATTGTGGACAATATCATTTTTGCACAATTGTAATATATTTCATAATGATCTCCATCTAGGGAATATATTGTTGCATTTTGAAGACAACCGTGTCTACAACCAATTCTATGACTTTTTTAGAGCAAGACATTTGTCAAATTTTTTTTCCCAAAGTTACTAGACATTGACATTGTTGGTGTATGAAGCAAGCCTAAGTTCTTGACTTATGAATTAAGATTTACTCTTGATATTTGAGGCTTAATCTTATACTCATGGCACCATACATTTAATGAGGTTCAAAGGTTAGTATCAAAATATTCAAGCTTCTTTTGATAAAGTCTCTTTGATCAATAAAGATTAGTCACAAGATCTAGATGTTTCCAAAGAGCCTGAGGAAGTTAAAGGAACATAGTTTGAGGATCATAATTTAGGGCCCTTCATAAAAGTAAGGCATAGAATTAGCAGAAACTTGAAAGGAGGTGGTGGGCCAAATCCCGCTCCCTTGATCCTTGTATGTATGTATCTATCTATCTATCTATCTATCTATCTATGTATCTATCTATCTATGTATCTATCTATCTATCTATCTATCTATCTATCTATCTATCTATCTATCTATCTATCTATCTATCTATCTATCTATCTATCTATCTATCTATCTATCTATCTATCTATCTATCTATCTATCTATCTATCCATCTACCTATCGATGTATCGATCTATCGACCTATCCATCTATCTATCTATCCATCTATCCATCTATCCATCTATCGATCTATCTATCTATCTATCTATCTATGTATCTATCTATCTATCTATCTATCTATCTATCTATCTATCTATCTATCTATCTATCTATCTATCTATCTATCTATCTATCTATCTATCTATCTATCTATCTATCTATGTATCTATCTATCTATCTATCTATCTATCTATCTATCTATCCATCTATCCATCTATCCATCTATCTATCTATCTATCTATCTATCCATCCATCCATCCATCCATTCGTCCATCCATCCATCCGTCCGTCCGTCTATCCGTGCGTCCCTCCGTCCGTCCGTCAGTCCGTCCGTCCGTCCATCTATGTATGTATGTATGTATGTATGTACGTATGTATGTATGTATGTATGTATGTATGTATGTATGTATGTATGTATGTATGTATGTATGTATGTATCTATCTATCTATCTATATATGTATCTATCTATCTATCTATCTATCTATCTATCTATCTATCTATCTATCTATCTATCTATCTATCTATCTATCTATCTATCTATCTATCTATCTATCTATCTATCTATCTATCTATCTATCTATCTATCTATCTATCTATCTATCTATCTATCTATCTATCTATCTATCTATCTATCTATCTATCTATCTATCTATCTATCTATCTGTCTGTCTGTCTGTCTGTCTGTCTGTCTGACTGTCTGTCTGTCTGTCTGTCTGTCTGTCTGTCTGTGTATCTGTCTGTCTGTTTGTCTGTTTGTCTGTTTGTCTATGTGTCTGTGTGTCTGTGTGTCTGTCTGTCTATGTATGTATGTATGCATCTATCTATCTATCTATCTATCCATCTATCCATCTATCTATCTATGTATATATCTATCTATCTATCTATCTCTATCTATCTATCTATCTATCTTTCTTTCTATCTATCTATCTATCTATCTATCTATCTATCTATCTATCTATCTATCTATCTATCTATCTATCTATCTATCTATCTATCTATCTATCTATCTATCTATCTATCTATCTATCTATCTGTCTATCTATCCATCTATCCATCCATCCATCTATCTATTTATTCATCCATATATATTATTCATCTTTTTAATTATCGGTATATCTACTTAATTATTCATCTATTTATCCATTTGTTTATTCATCTAAATATATATTAATCTCTTCCTGTCTGATTCTCAACAAGTGCAAGATATTGTTTAAAACAATTGAACACTTCATCTTTGTGCTTCATAAGGTACAATACAGTCCACCTGCTATAATCATCAATAAAAGATACATAGTACCTTGATCCTGAGATAGAGGGGTCTTTGCTTGGTCCCCATACATCTGTATGGACAAGCTCTAGGTAGTCCTCATGCATGTAGCCTTTCCTTGAGAATGGTAACCTGTGAGACTTTCGAAACTGACAAGCACCACACTTGTAGATCATATGTTGCTTGGATACATTAGGTATCCCAAGCACACATTGGTCCCCGCATATTTGCTTCAAGGTTCTTTCACCTACATGCCCTAATCTTTTATGCCAAATCTCAAGCTCTGAAAGTGTTTGATCTTTATAATTGTAGAGTGCAATATTCTTTGTATCTTCTAGCTCAAAAGTAAAAGTCCACCTGTCTTTTCTCTTTTAGCTATTCTCTTGAACCCAGCCTTGGGACCCTTCACAAATGCTCCAAATTGGTTGAATCTAGCCTCCAAACCTTTTTCCACAATCTCTTCAACACTCATCAAGTTTTTTGTATTGGTTGGTACATATAGTACCCTACTCAAAAAGTTCTGATTTCCATCACAAGTCTTAACATTTCCAACTTTAACTACTGAGTGCTTGGTGTCATCACTTGTTTGTACTTGATGCTTTCCTCTTGGTTCTTCAAGGTGAGAGAGAAGAGCTACATTGCCTGCCACATGATTTGAGCAACTTGAGTCAATGTAGAAGAGATGGTCATCATTTGTACCTGGTTTTGAAGTCATATTCATGATCAGAAGAGAATCATCTTGTTCTTCTGTGTACTTGTTGTAATCCTTTCTGGACTTTTATCCTCCTTGGTAGTTGCCATTGTAGTTTTGTTGTAGTTGTTGTTGTACCGTTGATGATGGTTGAATCTGCCTCTTGACTATGAGTATCCACCTCTTTGATATCCTCTACGTCTCTGATTCTTGTAGTTCCTGAAACACTCATCTGTAGTATGATTTGATAAACCATAAATGTTGCATGGTGAGGAGTTATAGGATCTCCCCCTACCTTGCTTACCTCCGCTGCCCCTTCCTCTTGATGATCTACCTCTCCCTCCATAGTTGGCTTGGGAGGTAGTGTCGTCATCCTCTCCTTTCTTGTTCTTTCCTTTATCTTTAGACTTATTTTTATCGGTGTATAGGGCAGAAGAGCTATTACCTTTGGATGAGTCTCCATTCTTGTCGAGCTTGGCTTCATGAGTGAACAATTGCCCCATGAGAGTGGTAAGATATGGAATTTGCATGTCCATGTATAGGTCCATTGGCAGTGGTGAAGCTTTCCCATTTGTCATCAGCTTTAATCCCATTGATCACTTGCCTTACTATCTGCTCTTCTTCAATCTCTTCTCCTATGCTTGCTAATTGATCTGCTACATCTTTAATCTTAGTCACATACTCTGAAATAGCCTGCTTAGGTTGCTTCCTTAGTGTGGTGAATTCAATCCACAATTGGTTTTTTTTGGCCCTTGTGTTGGAAGAGAAATAGGATGACAAGGTTTCCCAAGTCTCTTGGGATGTCTTACAGTTTCTAATATGTGGCAAAAGAAAATCAGAGATGGAGTTGAGTAAATAAGACCTTGCTTATGCGTCCTTGGCACACCATGTGTTGAGCTTCTAATGTTCTTCCTTTGTTGGTAGTCCTCTAGTTTTGAATGAGGGCAATTCCTCATCTCTTGAGATGTATCCATAAAGACTCCTTCCTTGTAGGTATGTCTTCATCCTTAGAGACCATGCCTGATAGTTGTTCCTGTCCAATTTATCAATAAATGAAGGAAAACCATCTCCCATTTTGCCTTAACTTTGCTCTGATACCACTGTTGGGAATGGTGGATGGATACTTCAAGATGATTAGGTACTGCCGAATCTTGCTTTGTACCAGCCCTTTGATGCTTCAGAGTTGATAAGTGGACCTTCTTAGCTTTCCAATGACACCATAAAATGGCCTATGTACTTTGGAAATGATGTATGAAAAGATTGAATCAAAACATACAACTTTGAACTTCAAGTCTTCAAGAAAACCTTCTATTTTTGACAATACACCTATTGTATCTTTTGCGCAGTATGACTAGCACAGTAAGAATTGGAAAAATCCTCTTAGGGGTATCTAATTAGCTTAGCAAGCTAACTATTTCAAGTGGAATCACTTAAAAAGATTAACTATGCTTAGAGAAATTAATTTAGCATGTAAACCTTTACCCTCGATTTTTAAGGACTGTTGTAGAATTCGACCAGTGATCACCTCGACAATCTTTTCTATGAAATGGCTGAATAGAAATCCTTAAAATTTTGACAGCACGTAGAAGACTTTGAGCTGGTTCCCACAAGTTATAGATCTTTGAATTTGGTTGAGAAATGAGTGAGATATGAGCTGCACAAGTTGACTGATTGATAGAGACTATAACAGAGAACTCAGAAATGAACAATGTAATTGTAATGTATTAATTAACAATGTTGTACAATGCCATAGGCATGATGATCATTGCCTAATGGTAGAGAAAGGTGTAGGCTACTGTGTATGCCTCGCACACACACACACACACTCAGAAATGAGAATGAGGAGCTCGGAAAGTGACTCACTTCCGTGATTTTTTGAGTTGATCTTTTTTAGATCGAGTCCAAAGTTTGAATTTGAATTCAAACTTTGGCTCTCTATAATCATGCTCCTACATCTTAGGAGATATTCTCTCTTATTGATTGATTCTTTACAACTAATAAAGTCCACAACTCCATTGGGTAGGTGGGTACAAAGATTCAAATCAAATATGACTTTTATAAGAAGTAAAAAAGGGTAATTATCTTCTAGCATTGGTTCACATGCTTCTTCATATATGTATGGACTACAAGCCAAATGTGTAGGCTTGTAAATTGCACCAACAGTGAAATGTGTGAACACTCTAGCACCGCCGGGGTACTTTTTTCCCTCTTTAGGAGGTTTTTTTCCCCTGGCTTGTATATACGCCTATTGCCCTAAAAGGGCTACTTATCTTTGTACATTCTCTAGTAATACATTCAGTATTGTGTGTTGTGCTCCAAGCTTCTTCTCCTTCCTTGTGCTATTCGCGTGCTTCCGCAGACGTCTATGTCCAACAATTGGTATTAGAGCAAGTCTTTGCTTCATCTAGGGTGTCGTTGACACTTCTCCAGTTGCAGTCTCAGTATCGCACGAATTTTGGTGAGCATACTTAGCGTATTTCCGAGATCAAAACAGCTTCGCTATGTGGTGCCAAAATCATGATCTGAGCTCGTTTCGGCCTCCGAACGCACTATCGCAGTGCTTCTATAGGCTATTTCATCTATTTGTGCCAAAGGTATATACCAATTTTGGTTCGCCAGTATAAGCGTCTCAAAGTCTGCTACAGGTCTAGCAGAATTTGTCTGGGCAGTTCTGTTCAACTTTTTGAGATACAATCAATTTTTTGCATCAAGGTATTTTAGTCATCGGCCATGGCTGAAAGCAGTGATGTATTCCGTATGTTGGCTATTGAGGATAAGTTGGATGGTACCAACTACCCGTTATGGGCTTATATGATGCGACATGTATTGGTTGCAAAAGGAATGTGGAACATTGTGCAGGGTGTTGAAAAACGTCCTATCACACCTGCAACTGTTACAACTGCAGGTACAGAAGCTGAGGCAAAAGGTGTCAAAGATGATGATATTCTGCATATTCCTGTTCGTGCTGCAGTTTCTGCTACAACTACTGCAAAGAAGATTTGTTGGGATGGCAGAGATGCCTAGGCACATGCATTGATAGCTTTTTCTGTCAAACATGCCATTATTCCTCACATTCGCTCTTGCAGAATAGCTAAGGATGCTTGGGATACACTTACCACATTGTACCAAGCTAGGAATGAGGCTCGTGTTGCTTACCTCCGAAAACAGTTGTAGAGTGAGCACATGAATGAAGGTGATTCTATGGACAATTTTTTAACAAAGATCAAAGACTTGAAGGAACAATTGATTTCTGCTGATGAGGTTATACCCGATAACTCACTTATGCAAACCGTTTTGAATGGTCTTCCTGATTCATATCAGAGTTTTGCTTCTACTCTTCGGTTGATGATGAAAGGCAATCCAAATGCCTTCTCATTTGAGGAGTTAGTCTCCACTCTGTTGCATGAAGATCAGTCCAAGCAGAACAGATCATTATGCATGTTGCAGATCAAGCTTTCCTAGCTAATCAGAAGGGCAAAGGAAAATGGAGCTCTTCTACTAGTAAGCAGAAATCTGCTAATGCTGCACAATGGAAGAGGGAAGACAAAGATGAAAGAAATCAGAAAAGCAGAAATTGTTTTGCAAGTACTGTAAAGGAAATGATCATATCATAAAGAATTATCCAAAACTGGCTGCTAAAGAGGCAAAGAAGAAAGAGGCTGGAATGGTTGTTGCACAGGCCTCTACACCAAAAACGGAGTCTGCTAATCTTGTGTAGGAAGAAGAATGGGCGTTTACTACTGTTTGCAGTTTTGACCCATCTTCTCAAGAGTAGTGCAGTTCTGCAATAGACTCAGATGTTTGGTACTTTGACAGTGGGGCGACCAAACATATTACCTTGCAGTATAGTTTTTTCTCTTCACTCGAGCCTGCCCCTACACGGAATACTGTTACATGTGCCAAAAACTCCTCTTATCCTGTTATGGGAGTTGGTAAGATCATTTTGAATACTTCTGATGGTAGTTCTTTCACTTTGTCAGATGCTTTGTTTGTGCCAGGGATCAAGAAAAATCTATTATCAGTTTCTGCATTAGCCAAGATTGGCTTGGTTGTGAAATTTGTTGATGACAGGTGTACAGTTCATGATCTATCAAATGGCGATGTGATTATTACTTCTGGCATTTTATGTCGTGGGCTATATAAGCTCATAGACTATGAAAGATTTGTAAATGATTCGGCATGTGCAATACATGATTCTTAGGCTATGTCAGATGCAAAGCTTTGGCATGCACACTTTGGTCATCTGAATTTTGCTAGTTTGCTACGCTTGCAGAAATTTGAAATGGTGTCCTCTTTGCCCAAACTTGAGGCACCTGGAAAACATGTTTATGAAGGCTGTATTTTGGGCAAAATGCAGCATTCATCCTTTCCAAAAGATGGTTCAGTTTGGGCTACTCAAAAATTGCAGCTTGTACATAGTGATGTTTGTGGTCCTATGTAGACACCTTCTTTTGGAAACTATCTTTACTTCGTGACTTTCATCGATGATTTTTCCAGGCATGCATGGGTATATCCATTGAAGGCAAAGTCCGAAGTATTCATGTGCTTCAAGCAGTTTTTGGTTTTGGCTGAAAATCTGTTAGCATTTAAAATGGGCACCCTCCGTTCTGATCGAGGGGGGGAATATATGTCTTCTGATTTTAATGCATTTCTAGCTGGATGTGGGATAAAACTCCAATGTATAGTGCCGTATACACCTCAACATAATGGATTTGTTGAAGGAAAGAACAAGTCACTCATGGAGATGGCGAGGTGTATGGTCAAGAGTCAAGCTTTACCACATCGTTTCGGGCTTGAGGCTGTCATGTGTGAAGCATATGTACTTAACAGGTGTCCCACTAAAGCTCTGCAATCTATCACTCCATATGAGGCTTGGCATGACCGCAAGCCATCTGTTGCTCATCTACGTGTTTTTGGTTGTTTGGCATATGCATTAGTGCCCGAACAACATCGTAGAAAATTGGATGATAAAGCAGTAAAATGTATTTTTGTTAGGTACAGTTCTGAAAGTAAAGGCTATCGTTTGTATCATCCACATACTAAATGCATTCTAGTTAGCCGTGATGTTGTCTTATGGAAGATGCTATTCAGCCATTGCTTTCATGTACTAAGGAGACATCTGTTAGCTCCAAAGACATATATGATACTTTGTTGCCTCTTTTTACAGGTGAACAGTCAAGTGCTGGTCCTAATGAGGAAACTTCTCAGCCTTTGCAGGTTTCATGTGATGATGAAGATCATTCCAGTTCTGATGCAGATTTACATGATGCACTTATTGATGAGAGAGCTGATATTGAGCAGGCAAGAAATATGCCAAAATGGTTGGTGCCTTACATGATAGCAAATTAGATGCACCTCTATCATATCTTACTTGATCATGCTCTCATAGTGCCTCTTTTGCATCAGATTGCTATGCTATGGCTGCATCTAGTCTCTGTGATGAGACTGAGCTTGTTTCGTTTGATGAAGCACAAAATTCAAAAAATTGGATGGATGCTATGCAATCTAAATATGATGCTATAATGAAGAATGGTAGTTGGTCTTTATGTGACTTGCCTCCTGGCAAGAAGGCCATTGGCACTAAGTGGGTATACAAGCTGAAGCATAAACCTGATGGTACAGTTGACAGGTATAAGGCTAGGCTTGTTGCAAAGGGTTATGCGCAGGAAAGAGGCATTGATTTTGATGAAACCTTTGCACCTACATGCCGTATGACTACTGTTCAGAGCATCTGTGCACTTGCAGCTCATCATGGTTGGAATGTACATCAGTTGGACATTAAAGCTGCATTTCTGAATGGTGACTTGCATGAAGAAGTGTATGTTTTTCAGCCCCGTGGCTTTGTGCAGAAAGGGCATGAAAACCAGGTGTGCAGGTTAAAGAAGGCATTATATGGTTTAAAGCAAGCACCACATGCTTGGTATGAGAAGATACATGCCTATTTGATTGCACATGGCTTTGAGAACATTCCAATTGAATGCACCTTATATGTTAAGCGTGTTAATGATGTACTTCTGATCATTGTGGTTTATGTGGATGACATGCTGCTCGCTGGTCCTCATGAGAGGCATATTGCTGATTTTAAGGGTGATTTGCATGCCTCATTTGCGATGTCTGATTTGGGGCATTTGCATCACTATTTGGGCATTTAATTTATGCACGTTGATGGTGGAATGGCTTTGTGTCAAACAGAATATATTGACACATTATTGCAGCGTTTTGGCCTTGAAGACTATAAACCTATTGCCACTCCTATGGAAACAGGTTTACCATTGATTCTTCATGATGCTGGAGATGCATTTGATGCTGTTCTCTATCAGCAGGCTATTGGATGCTTGATTTATTTATGCATTACTTGGCCAGATATTCAGTTTACTATCTCATAGATGAGCAGGTTTATGCATTGCCCAAGAGTCAAGCATTGGCAGGCAGTTACGCGCATCTCTCGCTACTTGAGTGGTATCCGGCTACTTGGTTTGTTTTATCCCAAGGGGAGATCACTACTGCCAGATTTGCATGCCTTTTCTGACTCTGATTGGGCTGGTTGCTATGACACTCATGTGTCCACTAGTGGCTTTTGCTTCATGCTTGGTAGCTCATGTATATCTTGGTTGAGCAAGAAGTAGCCTACTATGGCCACTTCTAGTTGTGAGGCTCAGTATAGGGTAGCTTTCAGAGCAATTGTTGAGTGTGTGTGGCTCAGACACCTTATGGCTGATTTGGGTGTTGGTCATTCTTCTGCCACCACGATCTTCGCTGACAGCCAGAGCGCATTGGCAGTTGCAAGGAACCCTGTGTTCCATGCTCGGACTAGCACATTGAGCTGCATTATCACTATGTCAAGGAGAGGTTCTCTGCTGGGGAGATCAGCTTGGCATATGTGCCCATGCAGGAGAACATTGCAAACCTTTTCACGAAGGCTTTGCCTAGGGAGAAGTTTGAAGCTTTCCGCAAAGATTTGGGCTTACTTCCTTTTGTGGAGTGATTTCCACATAGCTTGGTACTTCTTTATACATGAGTGCCAGCTGCTTGTTCACCACATCACTCCCAGGGGGGATTTGTTGATATATTAGGTAGTGATGTGTGTGAACACTCTAGGACCGCCGGGGTACTTTTTTCCCTCTTTAGGAGGTTTTTTCCCGGGCTAGTATATATGCCTATTGCCCTAAAAGGGCTACTTATCTTTGTACATTCGCTAGTAATACATTCAGTATTGTGTGTTGTGCTCCAAGCTTCTTCTCCTTCCTTGTGTTGTTCACATGCTTCTGTAGATGTCTATCTCCAACATGTATTACCACTAGAATGTACAAAGATGAGTATCTCGTTAGGGCTATAGGGGTATATACAATTGGGGAGAAAAAAACCTCCTAGCGAGGGAAAAAAGTGCCCCGGTGGTCCTAGTGTGCTCACACACATCACCACTGAAATATATCAATAAATCCCCCATAGGAGTGATGTGCTGAACAAGGAGCTGGCACTCATGTATAAGGAAGTGCCAAGATATGTGGAATAAATCCACAAAAGGAAGTAAGCCTAAAGCTTTGCAAAAAGCTTCAAACTTCTCCATGGGTAGAGCCTTCATGAAAAGGTCTCCATTGTTCTTGTGTGTGGGCACATATGCCAAGCTGATCTCTTCAGCAGAGAACCTCTCCTTGACATAATGATAATACACATCAATGTGCTTAGTGCGAGCATGGAACATAGTGCTCCTCGCAACTCCCAATGCACTGTGATTATTAATGAAGACGGTGGTGGCAAAAGATTGACCAACACCAAATTAGCCATAAGGTGTCTAAGCCACACACACTCAACAATCACTGTGAAAGTTGCACTATACTCAACCTCGCAACTAGAAGTGGCCACAATAGGATCCTTCTTGCTCAACCAAGATATAGATGAGCTACCAAGCATGAAGCAAAAGCCACTAGTGGACACATGAGTGTCATAGAAACCAGCCCAATCACTGTCAAAAAAAGCATGCAAATCTGGCGGTAGTGATTCCCCCTTGGGATAAAACCATCCAAGTAGTTAGGTACCTGGGTACAATGTGGTCAATGTATCCCAAGCATCCTTAGCTATCCTGTAACAATGAATGTGAGGAAATAATGGCACGTTTAACAGACAAAGCTATCAATGCATGTGCCTGAGCATCTCTACCATCCCAACAATTTTTTTGTATAATAGGTGCAACAAAAACCGTAGCACGAACATGAATCTACATAATATCACCATTGCCGATGCCATCAGCATCAACTTTAGTACCTGCATACTTGTAAAAGAAGGACATGGTTATTGGTTTGCCTACACTTGAGTCCATTGAAAAGCATGCATGTGAAGGTTGCATTCTTGGAAAAATGCATCGTGCTTCTTTTCCAAAAGATAGTCATACACACACTACAAGAAAATTGCAACTTGTTCATAGTGATGTATGTGGTCCCGTCAAGACTCCATCTTTTGGGAAGCATGTATATTTTGTTACCTTCATTGATGATGCTACTCGCCATACATGGGTGTATCCTATGAAAGCAAAGAATGAGGTATTTTCTTGCTTCAAAGCATTTTTAGCTATGGCTGAAAACTTTTCTTCACAAAAGCTTTTGACTTACGCACAGATCGTGGTGGTGAGTACATGTCACATGAGTTTAATGCTTTTTTTCGTGAAAGAGGTATTTCACACCAATGTATGGTGCCATATACACCTCAACAAAATGGTGTTGCTGAGCGTAAAAATAGAACTCTACTTGAAATGGCACGATGTATGGTTAAAGGAAAGCATCTTCCTCATAAGTTTTGGATGGAAGCGGTCATGTGTGCAAATTATGTGTTGAATCGCTGCCCTAAAAAAGCATTGAGAGTCATCACTCCTTATGAGGCTTGGAATGGTCATAAGCCTATGGTTAGTCATATGCGTGTGTTTGGTTGTTTGGCATATGCTCTTGTGCCATCACAACAACGTCACAAACTTGATGACAAGGCAAAGAAATGTATATTTGTTGGTTATAGTGCTGAAAGTAAGGGATATCGGTTGTACCATCCATTGACGAACACAATAATTGTGAGTCGAGATGTGGTATTTGTTGAAAATTCAGTTTTCCCTCTACTTGAATGCAAAAAACTGCCAACAGTTAGCTCACAAGATGTGTTCGATACACTCATGCCTTTGTTCCAAAATGGTGTGCTTGACTATGGCCATGTAGACCAGCCAACTGAGGTTCAAAGGGCTGAAAAATTCGAGCCAAATAGGGTTGAAAATGCAGAGAATTTCCAGCCAAACATGGCTGAAAAAATTTAGCCAAAAATTATCCAAACTGCTTGAAATTTCCAGCCACATATGGCTGAACATTTGCGTCAAAATATGGCTGAAACTGAGCATGAAATTCAGGCCATACATGATGTACATATTGAAGATGTTTTACATAATGAACGCATGTCTATCAAGAGTGCACAATCTATGCCAAAGTGGCTGAAACAAAATTTGCAGGACAACAAATTGAGTGCACCTTTACTTGGTAGAACAAGATCAAGCTCTCACCATGCATCAAATAATTTTGTGGACTATTCTCTTATTGCTACAGCATGTAATGAAGAGCCACTTTCTTTTGAAGATGCATGTGAAGATCCACAATGGATGAGTGCTATGCAATAAGAAATGGATTCCATACATAGGAATGGTACTTGGGAGTTATGTGAATTGCCAAAAAGAAAGAATGCCATTGGTACAAAGTGGGTTTACAAGATTAAGAGAAAATCTGATGGTAGCATTGATCGCTACAAAGCTAGATTCGTTGCCAAAGGATATGCACAACAATATGGCATTGCCTATGAGGAAGCTTTTGCACCTACTTCACGCATGACTACCATTTGTACCGTGGTTGCATTGGCTGCCCATCGAGGTTGGAAAGTGCATCAGTTGGACATAAAAACAGCCTTCTTGAATGGTGATTTGCAAGAAGAGGTTTATGTGAAGCAACCTCCTGGATTTGCTATGAAAGGGAAAGAGCATATGGTTTGTCGCTTGCATAAAGCTTTGTATGGTCTCAAGCAAGCTCCACGTGCATGGTATGACAAAATACATAAGCACTTGATTGCTCTTGGCTTCACATGTAGTCCGATTGAAAGCACACTCTATGTACGCAAAAATGGGGCTGATCTTATAGTGCTTGTTCTTTATGTCGATGACATACTCTTGACTGGGTCAGCTGATGCAAAACTTGACATACTTATGGCTGATTTGCAGCATACTTTTGATGTCAGTTATCTTGGTCTTTTGAGCTACTATCTTGGCATCCAATTTGTATCCGTTGAGGGGGGAATTGTTATGCATCAAGCAAAGTATGTTGAAAAACTACTTCAGCGTTTTGATTTTGAGGATTATAAGCCAGTTTCCACACCAGTTGAGACAGGATTTATGTTCACAGTTGAGGATTCCAGTGATGCATTTGACACTTCTCTTTATCAGCAAGCTGTGGGATGTCTTGTATATGCATGCAACACAAGGCCGGATATATAGTATGCAGTTTCCCAGTTGAGTCGATTCATGCATAGCCCTGGCACTAAGCATTGGCAAGCAGTGAAACGTGTGTTTAGATATCTCCGAGGCACTTTGAGCTTAGGTCTCTTTTATGGCAGAGATGTTCAGCCATGCTTGCATGCTTTTACAGATAGTGATTGGGACGGTTGTTATGATACTCGCGTGTCCACTAGTGGTAATTGCTTTTTCCTTGGAGACTCATGCATATCTTGGTTGAGTAAGAAGCAAACAACAGTGGCGACATCGAGTTGTGAAGCTGAGTACATGGTAGTTTTCACAACGATAGTGGAGTGTATATGGCTGAGATGCCTATTGATGGATCTTTGCATGGAGATTGATGCTGCTACGCATATTCTCACAGATAGTCAGAGTGCTTTGGCTGTTGCACGAAACTCACTGTTTCATGCACGGACCAAACATATTGAGGTGCATTATCACTATGTGAGAGAGCGCCTTCATGCAGGAGATATTGATTTGGTATACATGCCTACACAAGATAATGTGGCAGACATATTCACCAAAGCTCTTCCACAGGAAAAGTTTGAAGCTTTTCGCAAAGCTTTAGGCTTGTTACCTTGTGGTGGCTGATCTGTCACTCCCTGTATGTGTTCACATCATTCGCTCCAGGGGGGTTTGTTACACTTATGTGTTCATCGAGTAGCTTCGATGTGAAACTTTTCCCTATACATGGGCACTTTTTACTCTAGTGCTGGCTAGAGGTTTTTTCCCCATGTTACCACATACTTGATACTCTCATATGTGGTGGTACTTTGTACTTAGAGATATTATTCAGCTCTTACTTCAGTTCAGTTTATCGATCAATAGAGAGAGCTATTCCAGCCATCGTCTTCTCCGTGTGTCTTGCTGCGTTAGTGCTCCTTGTGTGTCTCTCGTACTTCTACACACACCCAACATATACATGTATATACAAGCCGAGGAAAAAAAACCTCCTAAAGAGGGAAAAAAGTGCCCCGACGATCCTAGTCTGTTCACACACATCACTACCGAAATATATCAACATGATCAAGCTTAAGAGGATTCACTTTTACTTGTGAATATGACAAAGAAGGAAGGCAAGTATGATGGCCATGTGTTCTACATTGTTTTTTTTTTCTCAAATCATGTAGGTGAACTATTGGTTCTCTCTTGAATGCTACTATGCCATGACTAGATATTGCACATGCAATTGGAGTGTTTTCTCAATTTTTGCAAGTACTGAGAGTACCTCATCTTGTTATTGCCAAAAGGGTACTTAGGTACTTCAAAGGATAGGCAAATAAAGGACTATAATATCCACTTGATGATGGAATACATATATAAGATTATTGTGATGCTAATTGGGTAGGTTCCAATACATCCCTTGCTTAGAAAGCCCCCTCCTTGCTTGAGTGATTTTAGTAGACTTTGAGTAGCCATAGCTAGCACAAAGATTTTGTGTATAGGAGATAGACAACTCTGAGTGTTGATCACAATTTCCTTATCAAATTGTACTCATCTCTTATATTTTTTAGTTTTTTGAAATCTATTGTTCTCTCCTAAAGTTTTCATGAAGCTCATGTCCAAACTCTACACATTCTAAGAGAAAATGCTCTAAGTGTGAATCTGTGTGCATGCCTAGTGAAGGAAATAACTAGTCTATCTTGGAGGTCTTGGTTCTCACAATAGGAGTGAACATTTTGAGTGAGCTAACTTGCATTAGCAAGCCATATATTAATTTGTGTGTGCAAAAGATCTTGGTTTGAACCCTCAAGAGTTCAGGGAATCATTCATTTAAGTGAACAAAGGTTTCTCTGAATGTGCTTGTGAGGCCATATTTGCTTTAAAGGTGCATAGAGAGGTTATACATTATCCCATAAGAGGTATCACATAGAGAGGTATATTTGCTTTAAAGGTGCATAGAGAGGTTATACATTATCCCATAAGAGGTATCACATAAGAGGTATCACATGAATGTGCTTGTGAGGCCATATTTGCTTTAAAGGTGCATAGAGAGGTTATACATTATCCCATAAGAGGTATCACATATTTTCAACAGAAAAAGGCATTCAATCAGAGCCATAAGCCATTGAAGGACCATGAAGGAGGGAGAGGGAGAGTTGTTGGATGAAGAGGTAAACACTACTATTATTTTTCATTCTTCTTGCATCAAATGGATATAATAGAGTACATTAGAGTACATCATGTCAAAATATAGCACTCACATTGAGAAATTGGATGAAGAAAATTAGCAGCCATGGAGATCTAGAATACCTACCTACCTCATGGGGAAAGGATTATGGGGTCTCATTAGTGGCACAGATGCTAGCCCTAGATTAGGTATGAATCCAACTCCTCATCAATAAAGGAACTTTAGAGAGTGGAATGAAAGAGATAAGAGAGTCATATTCATACTATCTCAACAAATTAGAAATGCCATGTGTACATCCAGTGGATATCCAAGATATCGAACTATCGCAAGAAGGTCTTTTTTGAACAAATTCACACTATTTTTGGGGTTATGTCCATCTCAGAAATTTGGGGTCCAAGTAGTCTAAAGCAAATGAAAAAGTCATTTATGGACTACACCTATGGATTTCGGAAGCAAGTAACCACCAGTTTGGATTAGTGTCTACCAAATGTAGAGGTGGCTGAGTAGCGAGGGAGTAGTACACCATCAATGTGATAGCCTTCGACATGAAGCACAACAAGATACACATAAATAGATGCAAGTAGATATAGGAACTCTAAGATAAGGAAAGAATAGTAGCCTACAAGAGAAGAAGGATGTAGTGGGAATGGGGAATGGTAGATCAATGAGACCAGATGCGAAGGTAGAATATTCAAGGAATTTTAGGACTAAGATGAGAAATGATGTAGTAGAGAAGGTGAACCCTAGGCATTGATATAATTGATGATTCTAGAGGGAATTAGAGAAGGTCCTTAGAGTTTCAAGGAGGACAACAATCATGTTGGAAATGGTTGCCATGCAAGCAAATGTCTAAAGATAGACTACCTCTCAACTTCGGTTAAGCAAAAACTAGAGTTTCACAAGAAATGTTCCCAGTACCTATTATAGAGTCATATAGTAGAGATATATATACACACAAAATTATTAGAGATGAGCTTTCCAACAAGATGTCATATGCATTACATGGATGCGTACATAGAGATGTATCACCTTCACAAGATGAATGTGTACAAAAGATATGTAGTTGGACTACCTATTTGCATTGTGGCACACTATTGAGGGCACTTTTGATATCAAATGGTCAAAGAATAACCAAAATATGCTTCTACACAATCTTCTTGTCATCTCCAACAGTGTTCATGTTCAAAAGACTTCCATATATAGAGATATGTGCATAGGAGTTTGTTTCTATATATAGAGATATGTTCTTGACTTTCCACTCGTTGTCCTTTGTTCTTCCATTGCCTTGGGTGACTTTTGGTGCTCCAAATACCTCCATATGGATATGGGTGTCCCTTTGTAGATTATGACCAGTCATAACTTGGACTTTATCCAAGTCATTCATACATTTGCACTTGTACTTCATCACTCTCCTCTAAGGTTATGAGTGTAGTATTTATATTTTCAAAGCATAGTTGTTTTTTTTTTGTTTTGAACTTACAAGAAATACATAAATGATAAAGAGGTAAATAATGAGAGGTGAGTATGTGTCAATCCTCACAATTTGAGCTTGCACAAGTTCCATAACTTTCAACACTCCTCCTCAAGCTAGAATCGGGAGTTTATGCTACTCTCGAATTCTTGTCCTCTTTGCCTTTTGCTTCTACTTCCCTCGTATTTCTCCCTTTGATAGGTTAGTGATTTTCCTTTTTTGCTTCCAAGATTCTTCGGATTCTTTTTAGCTTCATTGTTTTATTCTTTGGCTCTTAACAAGATCTCTTCTTGAATACCTATCATAAACCATGCTTCATACAAATTTATATAATGTAATGAGATCACCGTGGCTACATATACCTTTGTTGCTTGATTCTCTTCCTTCTTGTACTCTCTTTGTAAATCTCTCTCTTTTTATAACTTCATGGCTTCATTTCTTTTAGGCTTGCATTCTTTCCTTTGATCCTTCTTTGTCTTTGGATCATCTTCAACTTTGTCTATGGTTGCAATTTACTCTCGTTTTGAATCCTGATGGTTTTCATGCCTTCTTCTAGCTCGTCCTCATGACTTCATTTTATGTATGAGGGCTTCTCCTTGCCTTCTAAGCACTCCTTCCATAGATGTGGCCCCTCCTAGTGCTTTACAATTACTTTGCTTTATAATTACCTTTTATGGCTGCTCTTACACTTTCTTTGAGGACATCTACTTCTCTTCCAAATCTGAAATTTGTTTTGGTTGCACTTTTTCATTGGACTCTTTTTTGATCTTCCAACCCTTGCAAGCTAAATCCCCCTTGCTTCATAATCGTTTTTTTTATTCTTCATGGTTGATTGTGTACATGCAAAATTCAAAATGGGCTGATCATACATGAACTCTTTCAGGAGTTTCTCTTCATTTTAAGCATTCATAGCTTCCATATCTTCAAAGCATTTTTCATCACCTACAAAACAACACAATAAATCCTAAATGTGAAAAATGGTGCCTCTTTCACCTAAGATGGCTTTCCATTCCTCTTGGGATGGTCTTACATGCCTTTACATAGGCTTTTCACTCCTCTTGGGATGGTCTTACTTGCCTTTACATAGGATTGCCACTCTCTTTGGTGGGTTTACTAGCCTTAACATTTTTTTGACCTTGATTTGGTCTTTGGTGCTTCTTGCACCTAACAAGGCTTGCGATTCCTCTTGGAACGGTCTTAGTTTCCTTTGCATAGTCTTGCCATTCCTCTTGGGATTTTCTTACTTGCCTTTTACATAGTCTTGCCACTCTCTTGGAATAGTCTTACTTAACTCAACCTTTGATTAGACCTTTGGTTGGTCTTTGATCGAAACTTACCACCATAGACCATATGGCATTTTTCAACCCATTACATCAACCTTTACCTTTTCAAATGCACTTCTTTACCTTCTTCAACTTCAACATTTCTTCACGCTTCTCTCAGGTGATGCTTCTTTCTTGGCACTTTTCTTGTGCTCCTTGCAACCTTGGGAATGTCATGAGCCTTGAATAATTTATGGAAGCCCTTCTTTGAAGTCTTCTACTCCTTGCACTCTTCAGGATTTGTCTTATGTACATCCTTGATTTGAACACCTGTAGATTGTCTTCAATCTTCAAGTCTTCAACACTTAAAGTGTAGACATTATGTGTTTGACAAACTCTTAGCTTGGGCTCCTTCCTTCACTTTGGATCCAAACTTTGTGTCCTTGCTTCATCAAAGCTTTTCCCACCTTGCTTGGAGTTGTACAAATAGGAGCATTGAGTTGACTTCCTATATCTCAAGTCAAGAATCAACAACTTTTAGTTATCATAACATGAGCACACTTATAGTGTTTTTTCGAAACTTTACCTCAATGAGTTTTATTGACAACAAGATGCATCCACAAACTTCATATATAGTAGCATTGCATCTTACCAATCTTCAGGCATCAAACATATGTTCTTTCAACTCATATATGGCTCAACATGAACAATCTTTAAAGCTTCAATATCATGCTAAAAAATCCACATAGTATGTATGCAAGTCACCAATCATTTGAGCATATGTAGTGCCCTCTTTTTTCCAATTTACATGGCTACATAAACCTCAAAATATTCACATTATATAGAATTATAAAAACATCATATTACTCATTCACACATCATCAAACAGGTGTATATATTCTCCTTGACCATAGATGCATACATTCTTGCATGTTTGATATCAACTTTAGACTCTATATTTAACTTATATTCAGAGTAAGCATGGCTGTCCAAAAATTATCATTCATCTTAAGCATAGACTTCAAAAACATGTATACATAAACATCTTCATTGCATATATTTCTTTGAGCCAAGTAAGAAGCATATAATACTATCATAAAGCTTACATAAAAGCTTCAATATTAAGCAATGTACATAACAAAAACTTTCTCTTCATTCAATTGAGTGGAATATCTCAAGACATGCATACAATGCTCATATACAACTATATGTAGTTGCTCATCCAAGATTCTTTGCGTAAATCTTCATCTTCTTGTATATGCTGCTCGCAAGTCTTCAACCAAGTGATTAGTATTACTTATGGCAATATTCAATGATCACCCATATGTAGAGAGAGTATGAAAAGCAACAAAATTGTCTTAGATACAGAGCTTCATCTCTATAGCTTTCTAATAGCTTGAATGTTGCATGCTCCATTGGCTCATAGCTCGAGGATTTGCTTCTCCATCTCTACATCTTCTTCAAGTAATCTTGTTTCTGAAAATATGGGCTTCAATGCCAATGTGCTATACCAAAGCTTTGATACCAAAATGCAAAGAAATTTCACTCCAATATATGCAGTGAAAGTTAGAGAACCTCTTCTAGAAACTAGCTTTTTAGATAGATGCTTACTAAAACCTAATTTTGTCACAACGCAAAGAACCAATGGCTCTAACATCTTATCCATGCACACAATGCATTCTCTTATCTTTCCAACAAGTTAAATATCACTCTATTTGGAGTTCATATGATTAGGAAACCAACTGATTAAAGATAGAATACTTGTCAATTAAGGTTAGGCAAAAAATATAGGTTCACAAGAAATGTTCCCAATACCTACTAGAGAATTATCTAGCAGAGATATTTAAACCCAAGAAAGTACTAACAATATTATTTCCAACAAGATATCATATCCATTAAATGGATGTGTACATAGAGCGCCATCACCTTCACACGATGGCTATGTATAGAAATATATGGGATCGGAATATCTATGTGCATTGTAACACACTATTGAGGGAACTTTTGATAAACGTATGCTTCTACACCATCTTTGTGTCATCTCCACAAATTTTTCACATTCAAAAGCCTTCTATATATAGATATATGTTTATAGGAGTTTGTATCTCTTTACCTACCCCTAGCATCTTCTCTCAATGCTTGACTTTCCACTTCTTGTCCTTTGTCCTTCCATTGCCTTCGGTGAAATTTGGTGCTCCAGATCCCTCCATATGGATAAGGGTGCACACGTTTTTATTATTCCATTGCTCCAATCATATTTTGTCTTTTATCCAAGCCATAAATACATTTGCACCTTCATATCAAAACTCTCCTCTAAGATTATGAGTGTAGTATTTACATTTCAAAGCCTAGCTTTCTTTTGACATTACAAGAAATACATAAATGATGAGACGATAAATAATGAAAGTTGAGTATATGTCAAGCCTCAAAATTGGAGCTTGCAGAAGTCCCATAACTTTCAACATTGGTTAGCTGTCCTCATGTCTTTTTGGATCGATTTTTGGTCCTGTACGAGTACACTTTTACTATCATCTTGCAGTGAAGTCTATTGCAAGAGAGGCGAAGGGGAATAGGGTCTGGGCAGTCGAGAGTCATGATAGGTGTGTTGCCTCCCTTGTCTCCTCATACATAAGTTTCCCCATTATAGAGTCAAACTATACAATTTTTGGCATGCATGTTGGGACCTGGGGTTGGTAGCTCATCTTCTATTGAGGCTCACACTATCTATGAGCCAAAATTGTTCATGGCCCACATCACTTAGTCTAGAATGGATTACTAACATTTTGGGAAGGTTCCAAGGCAAACCACAAAGTATAGAGCTTTCAGAGATGGCCCAAGGAGATCTTGCACTGCTTCTTTCAAGAATCAATATTAATTTTCCTATTTTTAAAGGAGCTTTGGTGGAAGACCCAAATGTTCATATTAGGAGATTTTTTGGCATTATGAAAAGGTAGAGGATTAGAAGGACAAACCAATGCCTTCATGGATCTGTTTCTTGAAACTTTAGATGGATTGGTTGATGAATGGTTCAACCAATTCAAATACACCAATTTCACAACATGGCATGAAATGGGGCTGATTTTTCATTTTCATTCAAGCTAAGCAACTCCATCGAACAGGTTCTGGATGAGCTTGAAACTTGAATGTGGGAAAGGATGAGTCATTTCTAGAACTGATGACCCGGACGAAAGCATTAGTGGCAAAGCTAGGAGCAGCTCCATGATATTTCTTGACAAAGAAATGGCTAGAAAAGGTGCTTTTGATGAGGACGAGGCACAAGATCCGATACTTGTTAGCACCAAGTGCTTCAATAGAAGATTTCATCACCATGGCCACAAGGATTGAAGAAGCCAAAGTTTCCTTTAACAAAACCTCATCATGCCCAAAGTGGTGGGTTGACATCCAAGAAAAATAGGAGTTTGCTATTGCAAAAGAAGATATTGTGGCTAAGTTGTGAAGATAGATTGAGGAACTACGGGAGGGAGAGAAAAAGGAAGGTCTTTGGTGTACTGTATGTCACCAATAAGGGCACCCACAAATCGAGTGTCCGAACAAAATAATCTACCGATTTTCTAAGAAACAGGGACATGAAGCTCCCAATTGTTACTAGAATTGATGGCAAAACCCCAAGCACCTACATTCTAGGGATAACCAACTAGACAAGTGCCACCTATGGTACTGGTGACACAACCAATGGTAGCTCCATGACGTGTTTCAAGTAATATTCCCATAGCCCCTAGTTTTTATGCCATGTAGCACAAAGGGGGGCTGGTTCTCATCCACCTTAGGATGTCTTATTCTTCAAAAATTCTCCTCAACCTAGGAGATTTGGGCTCGTCTGCTTCTTTAGGTTCAACCCATGAGTTGGTTACACCTATTTGGGTGAGGTCCGGGTCCACATCTAGTTGTAGTTTCTTCAATTTTTCTTAGTCGTTTATCCACATGTTATTCTATCCCCAATTGTGGATGACTTTTGCATGTCTAAGCCAAGGTAATCCCAAAAGCATGGAAAACCTCTAGTTTCAAGCAAGAGTCTAAATACCAAAAAATCTAGGATAAAGTTAGATCTTTGTGATTTTAGTGTGATTCTTGCCACTATTCCCATTGGATTTTCCCTACATTGATCTGCCATCATTATAGTGAACAATGCTTCCTTCATTGGGTGGAGAACTAACATTTTCATCATTGATTCTAGCATCAGGTTGATCGCGATCCAACCATCTATGATAACTCCTAGAATCTCTTGCCCAAGTATGTTAACTCATATTCACGAACTATGATAATTAGTCAATGGGGCCTTTGCTAGAAAACAATTACTTAAGCTACTCTCTATGGAGATATGTGCTCCAAGAAAGGCAATGATGCTAATCATCTCACTTCTTAATCTTGCATCCATGTTTCAATAGAATTTGAGCAACCATAACTAGATCACAGATTTCTGTGTGTAGGAGCTAGAAATCTCAGTGTTGAGAAGAACTTCCTTATCAAATTGTACTCACTAATTGCAATCTTTGATAGCTATTATTGTATCCTAAAGTTTTCTTCAAGCTAATGTCCGGACTCTGCATATTCCGAGAGAAATGGATCCAAGAGTGAAGAATGGTCTCTATGTGCATGTCTACTAAAGGCAATAACTAGTCTGTGTTAGAGGCATTGGTTCTTACAATATAAGGAGACAACATTATGCATGAGGTGACTTGCATTAGCAAGGCCATCAAAATCATTCATTTGAGTGAACAGAGGTTTGAATGAGTGTGCGATTGAGGACATCTATGCTTCAAGCTTGCATAGGGAAGTTGTACTCTTTGATCACCTTTTTGCTTTGCACAAAAGGGAGAACGAAGATAGTTGGGTCAAGATGGAACCACGGAACTCTAGAGATAGTTACAAGAGAATGGATTGAGGCAAATATGGGATTGTGGCCTGTAAGAAATGTGTACATGCTAAGAGAAAAGTTACGAAGAGTAAGAGTCTAGACTGAGCTTTAAGAACATAACATCTATCAAGATTCAAATTTTTTGATGCATCTTGAGTCCTAGAGTTTGAATAAGGAAAGAGGTGTTCTCCTTTAAGCTCCATTAGATTAAACAAAAGCTCAAGGAGGTCTCGTATAGTCTACTCAACCCTGTGTAATGACTTCCCCTCTTGCATGAAACAATCTTGAATTGTTTCAACCATGTTTAGATCCCCAATAATGATCAAAGGGGAAGGAAAGAAATGTGAGGACCAAGTATCGATCCTTGCATGCTTGCCATTGGGAGCACAAATTGAAATGATGGATATGGGATGTGGACCCCCAAACGAAGTTGGAAACCATCTATGTTGAGCGTTGAGTGTAGTCTCATGGGCAAGGGTTGACCGCTTGTGACTAATGCGCAAGACGATGCTAACTTTCTTAGAAGAGGGTTCTTCATAGACCATATATGCTTTGGTTCTATTTTCAAGAACGTTTTTTCCCAAGTTGTTCTTTGTGGATCTTAAACTATTGTATGCAAACGAAATATGGGTTGAACCTTATTTTAAGCCACAACTTTAAAATTTGATCTGTGGAAGGATTATAGAGACCCCAAACATTGAATGAGAGAATCCATATCCTCTTGTCTTCCTTCTTTATTGTTCCAACATCGCTTGTTGAACTCTGTAAATGTCATTGACCTGACAAGGATCCTTTCATGGAACCATTAGAGGAGACTTCCCTTTGGACCCACCCATCGTATGTAGAGAAATATTAAGAGGAGTATCTTAAGAGGAGTACTCCACCAACAAATATTCTGTTGGCATTTGTATTTTCTTCTTGCATAATTTAATTAAAAAAAACCTTCATTACACGATATCTGATCTGAAAGAGATGGAATATAACATGATACAAAAGCTTGTATAAAAAACGAAAGAGAAGATGATTTCACGGTTTACTCCGACGGCTGACGGTTGGCGTTTCTTCTTACTTGCCGTCCGAAAACGCCCACATCTCCGCCATTCTATCCCATTGAGTGTACACCGTCAATGCACTCATGATTTCAACACACATCCACGCTGAAACTTATGGCTTTTCGGGCAGAACCACTTCTCAAGACGAAGTAATGAACAATTCAAGTGGCTGAGCTCCGTGATGTGCACTGTAAGCAGCATGGAAACAACAACTCCAACGAACACGAGCAGAACAAGGTAAAGAAGTCGACTGCGGTATCGAAACACGAGCAGAATACTCAGAGTTGATTCGATGTTGGTTCAGATATGCTTTCAATACCTCGTTCTTTATTATTTTGATGCTACATTGCGACAGAAATCCAGATTAAGAATGTCTTCTGTATGAATATTTGTAGGACTACTGGTTCTTAATCTGCATATATATATAGTTTTTTGATCGTAGCCATGGATCTGCCACAACGTTTATGTACACTTGAGAAGCTCGTTGTATATTCACTTTGAGCCTCACTATGCCCATTTGTTTTAAATCTTCGTGGAGTGGCATCATAACACGCTGCAGACACATGTACCGACAAAACAGAAACACACACAGACAAACACATGCGCGCGCGCGCACACACACACACACACACACACACACACACACACACAGCATTATGACACTTGCAATCACGCATACACACAAGCATGTACTTATGCGATAGCTAATTGTATTGCACACTCATACACACATCAATACCAGATATATCCACGCATGTACTCATACGATAGCTAAGTGTACGGCGCTGTTGAATCATAGGACGGCGAGAGAGTTGAGAAACATAAACTTATAACTGTTTCTTCACCCAGGGAATGGGAAGTCCCTCAAGTTCCTTTGGTGTCTCTTCACCATATGATTATATCATCTTTCTCCGGTTATCATGATACAAAAGCTTGTACAAAAAAACGAAAGAGAAGATTGTTTCACAGTTTACTCCGACGGCTGACGGTTGGCGTTTCCTCTTACTAGCCGTCCGAGAACGTCCACATCTCCGCCATTCTGATTAACCAGCTTCCCACTGAGTATACACCGTCAATGCACTCATGATTTCAATGCACATCCGCGCTGAGACTTATGGATTTTCGGGCAGAACCACTTTTTAAGACTAAGTATGAACAATTCAAGTAGGTCCGCGATGTGCACTGTGAGCAGCATGGAAACAACTCCAACAAACAAGAGCAGGACAAGGTAACGAAGTGGATTGCACACGAGCAGAACAAGGTAACGAACACTCAGAGTTGATTAGATGTTGGTTCAGATATGCGTGCATTACTTTTTAATACCTCGTTCTTTATTTTTGATGCTACATTGCGACACAAATCCAGATTAAGAACCTGTTATGTATACCCTTAAAAAGCTCGTTGTATATTCACTTTGAGCCTCACTATGCTCATTTTTTACAAATCTTCGTAGAGTGGCATAATAAGACGCTGCAGACACATGTACCGCCAAAACAGAAACGCAGGCGCACACACACACACACACACACACACACACACACACACACACACACACACACACACACACACACACACACAGCATAATGAATCTTACAATCATTCATACACACATCAATACCAGATATACCCAAGCATGTACATATACGATGGCTAAGTGTATTGCGCACTCATACACACATCAATAACAGATATTTCCACGCATGTACTTATACGATAGATAAGTGTACTCCGCTGAGTAGTTCATTCTCCAGATCCATTGCCCAAACAAAGTGACACACATGATGAAAGTGAACACAGCACAATCAAGATTCATTCAGCAAGTGAAATGGCAGAACCAAGACAGAGAGGCAATGACCGCTGGATATGGAGATTTTAAAATTATGGGACTGGCTAATTAAGTGGCCGCGAAACTGACTGTTTAAGCTCGGTTAAATCAGTGCATTCTGGCAGGCATCATCTCGAGAAATCAAGATCTTTATTTTTTTTGTTCAAAGGTGCTTTGCATTATCATGGACTGAGTAATCTTGTCTTGCCGTAATGATCATCACTAGGATCCAAGATTGCTGCCCCTCTCTGGAAAGCTTATAATGGTATCAAACATCATATTAGGACAAATAAAGGCCATAGATGGCGGCATGGATTAGTGAAAGAGCCTCCATCTTGTTGTCAATAAATGGGACATCACAAAAGACAAGAAGCTCCATTCGAATGGGATTCTAAATATCGAAGGACCTTCGGAAGTGTGAAATTAACAGCTGGATTCAATTTGAAGACATTCTCCTCAATGTCAGACTAAAATACAAAGACTCGATCCTGCTTATTAGAAGTCTCCTTGCTTGGTGCAGAGCGGATATCTTATTGTATTTTCTCTGAATTGTCTCCAGCTCAAAGGTCTAATCTGGAAAGGGGGTAGTCCTCACAAGAAAGTTGCCCATGCTCATAGGGAGGATCTACAATACAAAGTAGAATAGGAAATAAATCATGAAGTGCTCAAGGATCAGATGGGATTCCAAGTTTTAGAGCTTATGTGATCCTCTAATAGAAGCCAGTATTTCTCCTCTTTGGGAAAGACTTGTTTGAGATACCTAGAGAAGATCAAATGCTCCAAAGCCTCAGGCTGCTCCCTCTTAATCCAAAAGAATATTAAGAAAAAAGGGGACTGTAGTCATCTCTTTTATTCATGTATGCAACTAGAGCAAAAGCCCTCTAGAAGATATGGTGACATAGGAACACCTATGATTTTGGGTACAACCTTGTTGAGCTTCTTGATTAGCTCCTTTCCATAGTTAAGCCACAAGAGGATTCGCCATTCATGATACTCTCATCTTTGCTATGGAGAGAAACGGGATGAAAAAGTGTATACTAGCCTTCGTTGTATCTCCTCCTGCCCTTTTACATAATCTTATTTCCATCAAAAGAACATGAAAATGGATTCGCAACTAGTGTGCACTCAATAAATTTATTTCCATCAAGTTTTTCATAAAGATGGATTTGCAACTAGTGTACACTCAATAAAGTTATTCTACCTTATTACAGTCATGGTAACTTTAATTCAAACTGTTAATGTATTTTACCAAATGGCTAACCATGAATGAACAAGGATATACCAAGAGATGTTAATAAGGCTTCATTAAATTTTGTTCTCCGCTTTCCTTAACCAATGAAATTTTTAATTGCTCCCATAAATTACCAACTTGAAAATTAAATAGTGTTACTTTCATTAAAGAAAAAGTACATGCTTCGGCACATGTGCACTAAGCCCGTGCAATTGCAAAGTTTATTTTTCAATAAATCATGCGAGGAAGACTAGGGCTCAACCGAACTTCCTCGTATTAGAAAAAAAGTACATGCTCTCATCTAAATATGTATGAAATAATTAAATCATCTTAGGCTCTTATAGACATGATTGCATAGCGGCCATCTCTAGAATGACAACCACAACAATTCCACAAAATATTAAGCATCTTCTTGAAGCTCCCATCTTGGATGAAGAGATTCTTGAAGTTATTGATTCACTTCCTAATCGCAAAATTCTGGGGCTTGATAGCCTTAGCAATGAGTTTTGCAAGACCTTTAAGAATGTGGTGACTACTCCATTACGTATGGTGTGGAAAGAGTTGTATTTTTTGATGCACTACCCAAATGTCTCAATGAAGGTGTTATCAAGCTTATTCACAAAAAACATAGCAAAAGCAAGATTGAAAATTCGTTTCCAATTACGATGTCACAAATCAAATACAAGATCCTTGATAAGGTTATTGCTAATCAAATTGCTTGTCATTTACAAAATTGGATCAATGAGGATAAAAAGGGGGTTCATCTAGGGGAGCTCCATTCTTGAGGCTATCATTGATGTTTTGGAAGGGCTAGTTTGCACTAAATAATTTGCTCACAATGTCCTTTCCCTTATGATTCACTTTGATAAAGCTTGTGGTACTTCATTGTCCAATCTCTAAAGGACCTTGGTTGGGGCAAAAAATTAATCAAAATGATCTAAATGTTGCTACGAAATACATTATCTATGATAAATTTCAATGACTAGCTTTTTTCAAGCTATTCAAATAAAACATTCAATTAGGCAAGAATGCCCCTTGGCCCCTCTTGTCTTTGCAATCCCCTATCGATGGTCTTAAATACCTTATTAGAAATCATGCATACTTAGGTCTTATTCAAGAGGACTATTATTGAGCACTCACCTCAATCTTTTGTTGACCATGGCTTTGAGTTCGTCCCTAGGGGAGAAATCTTCTACTTGTTAGGCATTCCAATGGGATTCAAGGTTTTGATGGGTCAGCGATGGAAGTGGGATCTTTGTAAGCTCAATAACAAGTTGGCATACTCGAAAGGTATGCAGATCAACCTGACAAGTTTTGACTTACAAGGATTTGGATAGTGTCATTTTTCAATGCTTAAAGAAGATGGGATTCTCTCTTTCTATTAGAATCCATGAGTTTAAAGCACACATGTTGTCATGCACAATACGGATGTCTTTGGATATGTCTTTTTGTTTCTTTTCTTCCACTTTTGTTAGGTATTGCTAAATAAAGCACTATTACAAGTGCATGCTTTGCAAAGAATCAACTTTTTCTAAATTTGGTGGATGGCACACTTCTTTGGGTGGCAATCAACTCTATTATAAGACAACTTGTGCATGAAAGAGAAGGAGGTAGAAATCAAAGAAGTAACTTGAAATTGAGAGTGAGAGTGAGAGCGAGAGTGAGAGGGTGATTGAGACTACAAGTGTCAATGAGATTGTGATAGCTCGGGGGTCATCGGGAGGTAGAGGCTTCATCAAGAAGCTATTATCCAAAGCTATTGTATCGATTGATTCACATCTATAATATCAGAAATTCTCTCTCTCTTTGTCTCTCTCTGTCTCTCTCTCTCTCTGTCTCTCTCTCTCTCTCTCTGAGTCATAGCTTGTCTACTCTTTTGCACCGAATTTTCCCTTATCTTATGCGAGTTCTATTTTTCTCTCTTCCACTATCGGAAGCTTATGCTTGAGAAAACTGTTGGTGCAAAGACCAAGCCCACACATTTGGCTTGAGGTTCATAAAGATGTGAAGTTCCATGAGAACCATTGCTAGCGGAGATTTATCTCTTTACCTTTGTAAAAGTCATTATTTTTTGACTTGAGAATATTTGTATCACCTACCTAAAAGTCGTGGACTTATTAGTTAAGAAAGTAACAACTACATTGAGGGAATATCTCCTAGAATGAAGGTTCACTTTTAGAGAGAGCCAAAAGTTGAATTCAAATTCAAATTTGAATGGAACATGTAAATAAATCCACTTGATAAAGTCGCGGTGCGAGGCATCATTTCCCAAACTCTCCATTGTCATTTTACTTATGTGTAAGGCATACACTTTAGCCTACACTAACCTCTATCATAAGGCTATGATTACCAAGCCTATGATCTTGTACAACATTGTTCATTAATACATTATATCTACATTGTTCATCTATGATATCTTTGTGATAGTCATTTCTCACTGTCAACTTGTGCTGCTCATATCTCACTTATTTCTCCACGAAATGCAATGATCCATAGCTTCTTGGAATCAGCTCAAAGTTATCTACATGCGGACAAGTTTGAAGCAAATCCATTTAGTAAATTTGGAGAAAAGTGCGTGGAAGGACTGACTGGTCAATCTCTACAGAGGTCCTAAAAAATCGGGGGTAATGATTAATTTGCTAAATTGATTTCTCTGTGCATAGTTGATCATTTCAAGTGATTCCACTTGGAATCATTAGGTTAAGCTAATTAGATACCCCTAAAAGTAATTTTTCTAATTCCTATTGTACTAGTATCACTGGGCATTACAAGCAACAGATGTATGATAAAAAATAGAAGGTTTTCTTGGATTCTTCTATTTAGAACTAGTTTGTTTTGATTCAATCTTTTCATACATCATTTCAAAAGTACATAGGCACTTTTATGGTGTCATTGGAAAGCTAAAAGGGCCCACACATCAACTCTAAAGTCACAAAGGGCTGGTACTAAGCAGGATTTAGCTGTACCAACTCATCACTTGAAGTGTCCATCCATCTTCCCCAACAGTGGTATCAGAGCAAAGTTAAGGTAAAATGGGAGATGGTTTTCCTTCTTTCATTGATAAATTGGACAGGAACAACTATCAAGCATGGTCTCTAAGGATGAAGACATACTTACAAGGAAGAAGCCTGTTGATATATTTAGGTAGTGATGTGTGTGAACACACTAGGATCGCCGGGGCACTTTTTTCCCTCTTTAGGAGGTTTTTCACCCCGGCTTGTATATATGCCTATTGCCCTAATGAGCTACTAATATTTGTACATTCTCTAGTAATACATTCAGTATTGTGTGTTGTGATCCAAGCTTCTTATTCTTCCTTGTGCTGTTCGTGTGCTTCTGTAGACATCTAACTCCAACAATTGGTATCAGAGCAGGTCGTCGCTTCATCCAGGGTGCCGTCGACACTCCTTTGTTTGCAGTCTTAGAATCGCACGAATTTTGGTGAGCATACTCAACGTGTTTTCGAGATCAAAACTGCTTCGCTTTGTGGTGCCGAAATTGCGATCTGAGCTCGTTTCGGCCTCCGAATGCACTATCACAACGCTTATGTAGGCTATTTTGTCTTTTTGTGCCAAAGATATATACCAGTTTCTGTTTGCCAATATAAGCGTCTTGAAGTCTACTACAGGTCTAGCGGAATTCGTCTCGACAATTTTGTTCAACTTTTTGAGATACGATCAATTTTTTGCATCAAGGTATTCTAGTCACCGGCCATGGTTGAAAGCAGTGATGTATTCCATATGTTGGTTGTTGAGGATAAGTTGGATGGTACCAACTACCCGTTATGGGCTTATATGATGTGACATGTGTTGGTTGCAAAAGGACTGTGGAACATTGTACAAGGTGTTGAAAAACATCCTATCACACCTGCAACTGTTACAACTGCAGGTACTGAAGCTGATGCAGAAGGTGTCCAAGATGATGATATTCTGCATATTCCTTTTCGTGCTGCGGTTTCTGCTGCACCTACTGCTGAGCAGATTCGCTCGGATGGCAGAGATGCCCAGGCACATGCATTGATAGCTTTGTCTGTCAAACGTGCCATTATTCCTCACATTCTCTCTTGCAGAATAGCTAAGGATGCTTGGGATACACTTACCACATTGTACCAAGCTAGGAATGAGGCTCGTGTTGCTTACCTCCGAAAATAGTTAGAGAGTGAGCACATGAATGAAGGTGATTCTATGGACAATTTCCTAACAAAGATCAAAGACTTGAAGGAACAATTGATTTCTACTGATGAGGTTATACCAGATAGCTCACTTGTGCAGACCGTTCTGAATGGTCTTCCTCATTCATATCAGAGTTTTGCTTCTACTCTTCGATTGATGATGAAAGGCAATTCAAATGCCTTATGTTTGAGGAGTTAAGTCTCTGTTCTGTTGTAGGAAGATCTGTCTAGGCAGAACAGGTCCATTATGCGAGTTGAAGATCAAGCTTTCTTGGCTAGTGAGAAGGGCAAAGGAAAATGGAGCTCTTCAAGTAGTAAGCAGAAATCTGCTAATTCTGCATATTCGAAGAAGGAAGATAAAGATGAGAAGAAATCAGAAAAGCAGAAATTGTTTTGTAAGTACTGTAAAGGGAATGATCATATCATAAAAAACTGTCCAAAACTGGCTGCTAAAGAGGCAAAGAAGAAAGAGGCTAGAATGGTTGTTGCAGAGGCCTCTACACCAAAAACAGAGTCTGCTAATCTTGTGCAGGAAGAAACTGTCTGCAGTTTTGACCCATCTTCTCATGAGCAGTGCATGTCTACAGTAGACTCAGATGTTTGGTATTTTGACAGTGGGGCGACCAAACATATTACCTCGCAACGTAGTTTCTTCTCTTCACTCGAGCCTGCCCCTACAAGGAATACTGTTACATGCGCCAACAACTCCTCTTATCCTATTATGGGAGTTCGTAAGATCATTTTGACTTCTGCTGATGGTAGTTCTTTCACTTTGTCAGATGCTTTATTTGTGCTAGGGATCAAGAAGAACCTGTTATTAGTTTCTGCATTAGCCAAGATTGGTTTGGTTGTGATATTTGTTGATGACAGGTGTACAGTTCATGATCTGTCAAATGGCGATGTGATTATTGCTTCTAGCATTTTATGTCGTGGGTTGTATAAATTCATAGACTATGAAAGATCTGTAAATGATTTGGCATGTGCAATAAATGATTCTCAGGCTATGTCAGATGCAAAGCTTTGGCATGCACGCTTTGGCCATCTGAATTTTGCTAGTTTGCTACGCCTGCAGAAATCTGAAATGGTGTCCTCTTTGCCCAAACTTGAGGCACCTAGAAAACATGTTTGTGAAGCCTATATTCTGGGCAAAATGCAACGTTCGTCCTTTCCAAAAGATGGTTCAATTCGGGCTACTCAGAAATTGCAGCTTGTACATAGTGATGTTTGTGGTCCTATGCAGACACCTTCTTTTGGGAATTATCTTTACTTCGTGACTTTCATGGATGATTTTTCCAGGCATGCATGTGTATATCCATTGAAGGCAAAGTCCGAAGTGTTCATGTGCTTCAAACAGTTTTTGGGTTTGGCTGAAGATCTATCAACATGTAAAATGGGCACCCTTCGTTCTGATCGAGGGGCGGAATATATGGCTTCTAATTTTAGTGCATTTCTTGCTGAACGTGGGATAAAACACCAGTGTACAGTGCCGTATACACCTCAACAGAATGGAGTTGCTAAACGAAAGAACATGTCACTCATGTAGTTTCTCGCTTGAGGCTGTCATGTGTGCATCATATGTACTGAACAGGTGTCCCACTAAAGTGCTGCAGTCTATGACTCCATATGAGGCTTGGCATGATCGTAAGCCATCTGTTGCTCATCTGCGTGTTTTTGGTTGTTTGGCATATGCATTAGTGCCTGAACAACATCGCAGAAAGTTGGATGATAAAGCAGTAAAATATATTTTTGTTGGATACAGTTTTGAAAGTAAAGGCTATCGTCTATATCATCCACAGTCTAAACACATTCTGGTTAGCTGTGATGTTGTTTTTGTGGAAGACGCTATTCAGCCATTGCTTTCATGTACTAAGGAGACATCTGTTAGCTCCAAAGACATGTATGATACTTTGCTGCCTCTTTTTACAGGTGGACAGTTTAGTGCTGGTCCCAATGAGGCAACTTCTCTGCCTTTGCAGGTTTCATGTGATGACGCACATCATTCCATTTCTGATGCATATTTACATGATGCACTAGCTGATGAGAGAGCTGATATTGACCAGGCAAAAACTATGCCAAAATGGCTGGTGCAGACTTTGCGTGACATCAAATTAGATGCACCTCTCTCATATCGTACTCATTCGCGTTCTCATAGTGTCTCTTTTGCATTAGGTTGCTATGCTATGGCTGCATCTAGTCTCTGTGATGAGAATGAGTCTGTTTAGTTTGATGAAGCACAAAATTCAGAAAATTGGATGGCTACTATGCAATCTGAATATAACGCAATAATGAAGAATGGTACTTGGTCTTTATGTGACTTGCCTCCTGGAAAGAAGGCCATTGGCACTAAGTGGGTATACAAACTGAAAACGTGATGGTACAATTGACAGGTATAAGGCTAGGCTTGTTGCAAAGGGTTATGCACAGGAAAGAGGCATTGATCTTGATGAGACCTTTGCATCTACATGCCGTATGACTACTGTTCGGAGCATTTATGCACTTGCAGCCCATCATGGTTGGAATGTACATTAGTTGGACTTTAAAACTGCATTTCTAAATGGTGACTTGCATGAAGAAGTGTATGTTTTTCAGCCCCATGGCTTTGTGCAAAAAGAGCATGAAAACCAGGTGTGGAGGTTAAAGAAGGCATTATATGGTTTAAAGCAAGCACCACATGTTTGGTATGAGAAGATACATGCCTATTTGATTGCACATGGTTTTGAGAACAGTCCAACTGAAAGCACCTTATATGTTAAGCGTGCTAATGATGTGCTTTTGATCATTGTTGTCTACGTTGATGACATGTTGCTCACTCGTCCTATTGAGAAGCATATTGCTGATTTTAAGGCTGATTTGCATGCCTCATTTGAGATGTCTGATTTGGGGCATTTGCATCACTATTTGGGCATTCAATTTATGCAAGTTGATGGTGGAATGGATTTGTGTCAAACAAAATATGTTGACACATTATTGCAATGTTTTGGCCTTGAAGACCGTAAGCCTATTGCCACTCCTATGGAGACAGGTTTACGTTTGAGTATTCATGATGCTGGAGATGCATTTGATGCTATTCTCTATCAGCAGGTTTTTGGATGCTTGATTTACTTATGCATTACTCGGCCAGATATTCAGTTTGCTGTCTCACAGATGAGCAGGTTTATGCATTGCCCAGGAGTAAAGCATTGGCAGGTAGTTAAGCGCACCTTTTGCTATTTGAGTGGTACTCGGCTACTTGGGTTGTTTTATCCCAAGGGGAATCACTACCACCAGATTTGCATGCTTTTTCTGACTCTGATTGGGCTGGTTGCTATGACACTCGTGTGTCCACGAGTGGCTTTTGCTTCATGCTTGGTAGCTCATGTATATCTTGGTTGAGCAAGAAGCAACCTACTGTGGCCACTTCTAGTTGTGAGACTGAGTATAGGGCATCTTTCACAGCGAGTGTTGAGTGTGTGTGGCTTAGATGCTTTATGGATGATTTGGGTGTTGGTCAGATTTCTGCCACCACCATCTTCACTGACAGTCAAAGCGCATTGGCAGTTTCGAGGAACCCTGTGTTCCATGCTCGCACTAAGCACATTGAGGTGCATTATCACTATGTCAGGGAGAGGTTCTCTGCTGGGGAGTTCAGCTTGGCAAATGTGCCCCCGCAGGAGAACATTGCAGACGTTTTCACAAAGGCTCTGCGTAGGGAGAAGTTTGAAGCTTTCCGCAAAGCTTTGGGCTTACTTCCTTTTGTGGAGTGATTTCCACATAGCTTGGCACTTCCTTATACATGAGTGCCAGTTCCTTGTTCACTGCATCACTCCTAGGGGGGATTTGTTGATATATTTAGGTAGTGATGTGTGTGAACACACTAGGATCGCCGAGGCACTTTTTTCCCTCTTTAGGAGATTTTTTCCCCCGGATTTTATATGCGCCTATTGCCCTAATGGGCTACTAATCTTTGTACATTCTATAGTAATACATTCAATGTTGTGTGTTGTGCTCCAAGCTTCTTCTTCTTTCTTTTGCTGTTCACGTGCTTCCGCAGACGTCTAACTCCATCAGAGCCTCCATGGATACATCTTAGGAGATGAGGAGATGCCGATATTCTGAAGCAAAGGACAACCTACAAGGGAAGAACATGAAAGCCTCAACACATGGTGTGCCAAGGATGCACTAGCAAGGTCTTACTTACTCAATTGAATCTCTTATTTTCTTCTTCCACATATTAGGAACTGTAAGACATCCCAAGAGACTTGGGAAACATTGTCTTCTTACTTCTCTTCCAACACAAGGGCCAGGAAGAATCAATTGTGGATTGGATTCACAACTCAAAGAAAGCAACCTAAGCAAGCTATCTCAGAGTATGTGACGAAAGTTAAAGATGTAGCAGATCAGTTGGCAAGCATAGGAGAAGAAATTGAAGAGGAGTAGATTGTAAGGCAAGTAATCAATGGTATTAAAGCTGATGACAAATGGGAGAGCTTCACAACTGCCATGGACTTGTACATGGACATGTCGATTCTAGACCTTACCACACTCATGGGGCAACTATTCACCCATGAAGCCAAGCTCATCAAGAATGGAGACTCATCAAGAGGTAATAGTTCTTTTGCCCTATACACTGATAAGAATAAGTCTAAAGAGAAAGGCAAGAACAAGAAGGTAGAAGATGAAGGAACTACCTCCCAAGCCAACTATGCAGGGAGAGGTAGATCATCAAGAGGAAGGGGCAGAGGAGGTAAGCAAGGTAGGGGGGGACCTTATAACTCTTCACCATGAAATATTTCTGGTTTATCAAATCATACTACAGATGAGTGTTTTAGGAACTTCAAGAATCAGAGAGATAGAGGATATCGAAGAGGTGGATACACACAATCAAGAGGCAGATTCAATCACCACCAAGGATATAACAACAACTACAACAACATCAACTACAATGGAAACTACCAAGGAGGATAAAAATATGTACCAACTATTACCAAGAATTTGATGATTGTTGGACAGATTGTGGAAAAGGGTTTGCAGGTTAGATTTAACAACTATGGAGCATTTGTGGAGGATCCCAAGCATCGGTTCAAAAGAATTTTTAAAGGAGAAAAGACAGGTAGACTTTTCACTTTTGAACTTGAGGATACAAGGAACATTGCACTTTACAATTATAAAGATAAAACATTATCAGAGCTTGAAATTTGGCACAAAAGATTAGGGCATGTAGGTGAAAGAACCTTGAAATAAATATGTAGAGATCAATGTGTGCTTGGGATACCTAATGTATCCAAGCAACACATGATTTATAAATGTGGTGCTTGTCAATTTGGAAAGTATAACAGGCTACCCTTCTCAAGGAAAGGCTACATGCATGAGGACTACCTAGAAATTGTTCATACAGATGCATGGGGACCAAGCAAGGATCCCTCAATCTCTGGATCAAGGTATTATGTATCTTTCATTGATGATTATAGGAGGTGGACTGTATTGTACCTTATGAAGCACAAAGATGAAGTATTCAGTTGTTTTAAAAAGTATCTTGCACTTGTTGAGAATGGGGTAGCAGAAAGAAGAGATAGGTTGATTGTTGAAACAACTAGGTCAATATAAATGGGGTAATATAGACATTGCTTATGGATGGCTTGTGCTAAGTCAGTTTATGCACAAGCCACCTCACTTGCAGGCTGCCAAAAGGGTCTTGAAGTACCTAAAGGGTACTAAACATCATGGTTTGTATTTCCCTTATACATCAGATTTGGACATTAAGATTTATTCAGGTGCAGATTGGGCAAGATGCAAAGATGATAGGAGTACCTCAGGGTGCCTTTCATTTGTAGGTGATAAGCCAATATCATGGTCTTCAGTCTTCAAATAAGCAACCTACTGTTGCTTTATCTTCTAGCAGAGTATAGAGGATTGGCCAATGCTACTCAAGAGGCCATATGGACCAGATTATTGTATACAGAATTGGGCTTGCATACTACATCTACAATGATCTTTGGAGATAATACAAGTTCATTACACCTTGCAGCCAATCCTATTTATCATGCTAGAACTAAGCATATAGAGGTCCACTATCATTATGTGAGAGAGAAAATATTAAGCAAGGATATTCAGCTGGCATATGTATCAACTAATATGCAATGTGTAGATTTATTGACTAAAGCAATAAATGGTACAAAACTTTGCAGGTTTAAAGCAATGATTGGATTGCAGGATGTTCATGAAGATTGAGATAAAGACTAAGCCAAAATGTTTGGCTTGAGGGGGATCTGTTGGTGCAAAGACCAAGCCCACACATTTGGCTTGAGGTTCATAAAGATGTGAAGTTTCATGAGAACCATTGCTAGTGGAGATTTATCTCTTTACCTTTGTAAAAGTCATTATTTTTTGACTTGAGAATATTTGTATCACCTACCTAAAAGTCGTGGACTTATTAGTTAAGAACGTAACAACTACATTGAGGGAATATCTCCTAGAATGAAGATTCAATTTTAGAGAGAGCCAAAAGTTGAATTCAAATTCAAATTTGAATGGAACATGTATATAAACCCACTTGAAAAAGTCGCGGTGAGAGTCATTATTTCGCGAGCTCTCCATTGTCATTTTACTTATGTGTAAGGCATACACTGTAGCCTACACTAACCTCTATCATAAGGCTATGACTACCAAGCCTATGATCTTGTACAACATTGTTCATTAATACATTATATCTACATTGTTCATCTATGATATCTCTGTGATACTCATTTCTCACTGTCGACTTGTGCTTCTCATATCGCACTCATTTGTCCACCAAATTCAATGATCTATAGCTTTTTGGAATCAGCTCAAAGTTATATACATGCTGACAAAGTTTTAAGCAAATCCATTCAGCAATTTGGAGAAAACTATGTGGAAGCACTCACTGATCAATCTCTGCAGAGGTCCTATAAAATCGGGGATAATGATTAATTTGCTAAATTGATTTCTCTGTGCATAGTTGATCATTTCAAGTGATTCCACTTGGAATCATTAGCTTACTAAGCTAATTAGATACCCCTAAAAGAAATTTTTCTAATTCATACTGTACTGGTAGCATTGAGCATTACAAGCAACAGGTATATGATAAAAAATAGAACGTTTTCTTGGATTCTTCTATCTAGAACTAGTCTATTTTGATTCAATCTTTTCATACATCATTTCAAAAGTACATAAGCCCTTTTATTGTGTCATTTTGGAAAGCTAAGAGGGCCCACACATCAACTCTGAAGTCACAAAATGCTGGTACTAAGTAGGATTTAGCTGTACCAACTCATCACTTGAAGTGTCCATCCATCTTTCCCAATAAAAACACTAGAACATACATGCATGTATGTGTTTATTTGTAGATGTTCACGTACATGAGTGTGTATGTGTGCATGTATGTGTACATGTATGTGTATGTCTACATGTATGCGTATGTGCACGTGTATGTGTATGTGTACTTGTAGGTGTACGTGTGCATGTATGTGTATGTGTATGTTTATGTTTATGTGTTTGTGTACGTGTACATATAAGTGTAAGTGTACATGTATGTGGCTATCTATCTATGCATATATTTATGTGTATATGTATATGTATGTGTATCTGTATATGTATATGTCTATGTATATGTATGTGTATGTGTATGTTTATGTCTATGTGTATCTATGTGTGCCTATGTATGTGTATATGTGTGTATGTGCACATATGTGTATGTGTATGCATATGCATATGTGTATGTGTATGCATATGCATATGTGTATGGTCATGTACAATGGCATCTGCACGTGTATGTGGAAGTCTATGTGTATGTGTATATGTCTATGTATGTGTTTGTGTATGTGTATATGTCAATGTATATGTATGTGTATGTATCTATGTATGTGTCTGTCTATGGGTCTATGTATGTGTCTATGTATGTGTATATGTATGTCTATGTGTAT
>CM035429.1:123569931-123574931 GCA_020310875.1 Ceratopteris richardii | reverse complement strand
GAAGAAGTCCTACATCAAGCCAACTTAGTGATGCAAGGAGCAAGGGCATTGCCAAAACCATATAGATAGAAGAAGATGAAGATTGATGGATGAAGCTCAATGATAACAAAACATGATGAATGAATTAAAATGGAAATGACTTACATACAATGCTCTATGAGCATGATGACTCCATGAGGAGAGTGAGGGCACTCTTGCCAAGAGCTTGAGTGAATGACCTTCTGGGGAGTGAAGTGGAGCCTTCCTTATATGGAGTTGAGGGTAAATCTCCTTGCATGTGGGATAAATGAGCTTGCTTGAAAGTGAACAAAGACTTGGATAAAAGGGTAGAGCATGAAACTCTCAAGAATGTATTCCTAAGAACTCAACGATAGCTATCAGGAGGCATATCTGACTGTCTGATATTCCTACGCTGGGTCTTGGTGGTTAGAGAAGGTTTCATCTTTTCTTTAATATAGAAACCCTAAGAGGAGAGACAATCAAACGATGATTTCATGTACGAGATACGATTCGAAGTTCTTAGCGAGTTACGTTTATGCAGACTATATGTTCACTCGCGGACTAACTTTCAAGAGTTACAATGATTGGATAATAGTATGTAGTCGAAGAGATAGGAAATGGGCTTCCTATAAACCAGTAAACGTCTATTAATCGATGTACGTGTGTTGATAGAAAAAAAAGTAGTGCATTGCTTGATTGAATTTAGGCTTTAGACGTACTTCAACATAGCCTAAACTTAACTTTATGTATGTGTTGATTGTGCGTGTGTCTGTTTGTGTGTGTGTGTGAGAGAGAGAGAGAGAGAGAGAGAGAGAGAGAGAGAGAGAGAGAGAGAGAGAGAGAGAGAGAGAGAGAGAGAGAGAATAAATATATGATTCATGAGCACGAAGCTGAATACGAAATATTGTGCACGAGCTATAGCAGGCAATGCTTTGCTGTCGAGAGACTTTCTTGAGAAACAGACGCTGCGTTCGAGTAGAGAAGTACAATTTGAGCTCAAAAAGATGGATGTGAGATAACAGATTTCGCTGCTTGGACAAAAGTTGACGACAGACAGTAGTAGGGGGCTTGTAATCATTCGTAGAACAGAATTTGGTCCCTAATATCTCGCATTGCATTCACATATGGAATATCATGATAACCTGTCAAATATAACAGAAACGAAGTTAGAATAGAATAAAAGATTTCACAATTTGCATCATTTGAAGGCCTATGCATTAATTTACAACTTTTTTTTGTTGGCTTCGTGATCAACGTCAATGCAATAGATGAATGTACATGCGTTTGTAATTAAGCAGATGTCTCTAATAGTGTATGTATCAAACACTTTGTTGTTCATAGATTCTTGCTTCACTATAGTATAGACAGCTTAGATTTATCATTCGTGATGCAGAGATGTTGAATATGGAGAACCCTAACTTTGTTTGCTAACCAAATGGGGCACAACGCAGTTGGAGAATAGTATGATTTGCCTCTAATTAATGTGATATCCCCATTGTATGTGTGTGTGTGTGTTGCATTATTACTTAACTAAGAACGCCCAATATTTAATGTTGTACCCAAAACGCAAACGACATATCTATGGCTCCATTTATATATAAGCTTACACCTGTAGTACATGGAAAGACAATGAGGAGCTCCATAGCAGGACAGAAGCTTACCATGGCCGCCATGAGACAAAGGAAGGCGAGAAGGACCATATAGAAACCTATTTTGTCAACAGTGCAACCTTCAAGCGCTTCAACCATCTGGGTGGCACATCTTTCAGGTAGCTGTGACCTCCTTGACGCTGATGCTGCTTCCGGCGCGTCTTTTGGGTCGTTCTCCAACTCATCTTCAAGGCCGGTGATTTCCACCACACAATCCATCGTTGAGTCACCTGTTCGAGCCTTTTTGAGGGTCCTACGTAATGGATCTGGCAACATTCTCTTCTCTCTAACAAGTACAAGCAGTCCTCCAAGATGATGAAGACAAGCTTATAGATTTATGCAGACAAAACTCTGATTGGCTTGTCTGATCTTTCAATCACGTCTCAGAGATGACAAACACTCCTCAAAGATGATGAAGACAACCTTCTAGATTTATGCAGACAAAACTGTGATTGGCTTATTAGACACGTCTGAAAAGTTTACATATGTTTAACAATATCAATCACGTCTCAGACATGACAAGAACAAATTTTTAAACTTATGCATGTGGTATACCGCGGGTAGCTTATGCCTCACGTTTGATGAATCACGACTCTTTGCTCAGCAGTAATTCGTAAAAGTTTTGTAAGAAATGATTTCAAGAGCAGTTTTAATTCTGTATCAAGGCGTTGGAGTAAGAACAATGGGTTTTCAAGACTTAATTGATCGTTCTGGATTGTTGGTTCAAGACGGCCTCTTGCAGAAGACATACTTACAATTACTTCCAGAAACAAAGAAGATCCCTATGGGTTATCTTCTTTGCAATGATTGCTATACTCTTTCTTTCTTACGAGGGATTCTTTCAATCGACCATTCCTTGTTTCTAGTGAAGAACATAGAAAACAAAAGAAACAGAAATGCTTTGAAGTATTTTAGGTATTCATCGATTCTTAAGATTATAGAGATTTTAATTTCAAGTTAACCCATGTTGCTAGAATCCCGAAACATTATTGTTTAATATTCTTCATATTTTCATTTTTTAGGTCATATCAATAGAATCCCAAAAGATATTTGATATTAATCTGATATTAACGTCTATGGTGGATTGCTTTTTGACTCTAACATTGTTTATCACATTATTGGCGATTCATGATGCTCAGCGAATCTTCCTCTTGTTCTACAATTTAAGTCCATGGTGATGTTGGAAACAATGTCACAAAGGTCCAAAATCCTTAGTAGGTAGTCGTGGTTCTTAGAAGATCCCACAAGAGAAAAACGTGGGAATAGTGGAAAGGAGAAATGCCTCTCAAAGAGATAATGCATGTTCAAAAACCATCAGCAGTGCAGGGAAAATGTTTTTCATGGGTTTTAATTAAAAATGTGAATCCGCATAGATAAAACCCATCAGCGATGCAACAGAAACCGTTTTCATGGATTTTTGTTTAAAAAGAAAATTGGCATAGATTTTTTGGCATCAATTATTTTGGAAGCATTTTCGTAGTTTCTTCACGATCGTATGCTTTTCAACTTCATGAGAAATTCTTTTCATAGAGACATCATTAGAGGTCTAAAAACTATATAATCAAGGCATGAGTCACTATTGAATTATCAACTCAAGCTACACACAAGCTTTAGAGGTGATAGAGGAGGAGATCATCTACATGGAGGAAGAGTTTTACACTCTTGGAGGAGCTATGATCTACATCTCGAGTTATACAGAGGAGTTCGTATCAGCCAACCATCAACATCACTTGTTAACTGACTCTGAGGAAAAAGTCTATTTTCATGCTCACTTAGGTTAATAAAGTAGGGTTTGTTGTAAAACAATTCTAAACTTCTCATATTTTCCATATTATCACGCACACACACACACACACACTATACCTCGTAGGCACTTTGTAAACAATTTCTTGTCTCTAGTTCCTATTTCTACCTAGATTTAGATATTTTCAGCTTGTATCATATTCACATTGTAATTTGACATTGCAATATCGATAGTGTAGGTGAGCATCCTAACTTATCGTACACTTTGAAAATCTTGTCTACTATCTCTCCATCTCACAATCATCTTTTTTTGAGTATTAAGGTGTGTATGCTAACATTCATGTGTTGGAAGATCTTGTAAACCTATGATTAATTGTTATTGAGGCCCACCCCACTTCCAACATTTGGTATTAGAGCATAATTGACACACACCTTGAACAAGATGAGTGACCATAGACTTGAGAATGAAGAAAATCTTGAGGGCATGTCTAATTATCCAATGTGGAGTTTTATGATGATGAATCTATTAGTATCAAAGTAATTAGTTATGTAATATTATCAATGGTGCTTATCCAAGGCCAAGAAATTCAGAGAAGAAGCTTATTCATCTTCGAGAAGACTGGTTGTTCCTATTTTTGCTCAAGGAGAGGTTAGTAAAGAAGAAGGAACCATTTCATCATCAAGAGTCAATGGTAGTACTAGTAGATTATTTCCTACAGAAGAGCAATCTAGATAAGATTCAAGGGATGCACAAGCACTTTCATATATTTCTATGGGATTCAAAAGGAATATTATACCCCAAATTAGGTCATGCAGAACCTCTCGATAGCCTTAGTTCGAGTTGGAACATCTCTATCAGAGCAAGAACCCCATCGAGAAGGTGCATCTAAGGATTCAGTGAACTAGTTCAATACGTTCAGCCACTTTAAACACTTTAGAAGTTTACATCGTTCAATAAGTTTAGTCACTTTAGTTGATCCAAATAATTTGAAGCTCAGAGTTGGTGAGTTAGTTCCATCACACACTTTTAAGTTTTGAGTTCAACCACACATTTCAAAGTTCAATAACTTAGAAATTCACTTTTAAGTTCAATTGAGATTAATGCACGTTTAGCTCAATAGTAAGTGGAAAACAATTAAAATATTTCAAAGAAAATTCCAATTATGCTATGGTATTTTTGAAGTAGCTACATTTTATACTTAAAGGTTTTCAAATTTTGATTGGGTATAATGACTCAAGAAGCACAAGTGGCTATATTTCTTTCTAGGAGATTGTGTTATCTAATGGTTCTCCAAGAAATAACCTACAATTGCTACATCTACAATTGAAGTAGAGTATAGGGTTATCTTTACAACTATTCTTGAATCAGTTTGGTTATAGAAGATTCTAAGTTATCTTGATGTTAATGTTCATCTTCTAGTTAGAATATTTTTAGATAGTCAAAGTACTATCGCTATTGCAAAGAACCATGTTCATCATGCTAGGATAAAGCATATAGAGTTCATTACCATTATATATGGTAACATGTATCTAAGAAGCACATAGAGCTAGTAACCTATTAGTGGCACAACAAAAACATTTTTCTTGGATTGTAACTCAAAAAGGTAA
>CM035429.1:123537431-123559931 GCA_020310875.1 Ceratopteris richardii | reverse complement strand
CCTCTTTGGAACGTTCTAGATTTGCATCAGAGTAAGTTTTTATGTGTATGTCATTATCAAATTCATAGACTAAACCTTCATTTATAGTATCCTTGAGATATCTTAGCATTCACCTTGTAGCTTGCAAGTGTATATGCCCTCGGCTATGCATGAATGCTAATATGTCTCCAATTCCATAATATATATCATACCCAGTTCTTGTAACAAAATTAGGGAATGTGCAATAGACCTATACAAGGTTACATCGTCCTTATTGTTCTCTTTTATTAGAGATTATGTTTACATTATATTGCATGGTACTTCGCAATGGGCTTAGAACCTAGGATCCCAATCATCGTAAGTAGGTCAAGGACATACTTATTTTGCATGAAAATCATACCATCTTCAGAAATGGAATGCCAAGACAATTGCTCAGGATTCCAAGATTTTAATTGTAACGCCTTTTTGTATTTCCTTCCTTGATGTCCCCAATAGCTTTTGCATCAGTAAAAGGCCACCTTCGTACACATATGTAGACTACGAATTCTCCTCTGGTTTATTTGATAAACGTGGATGGATCTATTTTGGATTTATTGTAACCAAAATTGATCAAATAATCCATAAATATCTGATTTTAACCCTTTAAAGCTCTTTTTTTATTAAGTCTAGTCATGAACGTGAAAATATGATGCGTAAAGAATTTATAAGCAGATCTTGATGGTTGCTTTATTTATACTTTGGCTTACAAATCTCCCTTGAGAGACGAGATTTAATATCCGATTGAAAGTGATCCCATTACTTTTTTGAAACCATGTAAACACGTCCCTTAATGGTAATCATGATTTCCATGGGGTTGAAAACCTCTTCAAAGTTCATTCTCATATGCTTCTCTAAAACCGTTAGTGTTGCGAAATAAGCTTCTTCCTAGAGTATAGCATCCACTAGAGAGTGAGTGAGTACATCTCCACCCATCCAACTCTACTCATATATATACCAAATGTCCAAGGGGTGCATGTCTTAATTTTTATCCATGTGTCCTTCCAAGTGTCCTTCATGTGGACACTTTCCAAAGAAAATCACATGGCTTCTATTTCAATTGAAGCCTTCCCTTCATGTACGAGTCAAGGTGTCCTTTGGGAGAAGCTTCTCCCAAGACCAAGGTTTCTTTCACCATAGGATAATTATTCCTAATGTAAAGAACCCTTCAAATGAGACTTCCATTGAAATAAAACCTCAAAGGTTAAAGCCAAAGAACATAGGTTCCTTCTTGGAGGGTCCAACCCATTAATTTAAACCAAGGGTTCCCTATTATTTGAGGGTCTAATCCAAGGTTTATACAACATTCTTCCGCCCTTTAACATTTTCATCCTCGAAAATGTGCTTTGGTATATTATGTGGAGTATTCCCCCATGCACCATGATTCAATTCATTGATCATGGACTCACTCTCAAAGGATATTTGCCTCGTTTGTAACTAAGAGTTGGAAAATATGGAAATCTTTTGTTTATGGAACTTACTTGTTCCCAAGTAGCACTTTCTTCAGATCCATCCTTCAATTTAACTAGGTACTATTTATATAGATGACTTCTTGTTTTTTATCTCGAGTGCATAGAATTCTTTCTCGTTCATGAAGGATGTTAAGAAGGGAGATTGGTTGAACGATTGTATCTGAGGATACAAGATTGTCTTGTTCAGCCAGTTTTCTTTTGAATCTACTTACATGGAATACTAGGTGAAGTAAACAATCGTTTGGAAGTTCTAACTCATAAGCCAAAGTCCCTATTCTTTTGAGAACCTTGAAAGGGCCACAGAACCTTGGAGAGAGTTTAGGACAAGGTCCTGTTTTCAAAGTTTCAGATTTCTCAAGAACTTTAAGATATACTAATTCATTAACTTGAAAGGAAATATCTCGCCTTTTAGGGTTGCTAAAAGATTTAGCTCTATCCTAGGCTTTCCTCAGGTTTTCCTTGGCTATTTTTAACTTAAAGTTCATGTCTTCTAAGTAATCTTTAGCTGCTTGGAGTTTTTCATTTGTAGTCCAACTGCATAAGGTGCTCTTGGTTGAAACCCATACATTAACATGAAAGGACTATATTCCATTGTAGAGTGCTTTGCATTATTGTAAGCAAATTCTAATATCGGTAAATAGTCTTCCCAATTGGTCTGGGTAGAAGATATGTACGCTCGTAGCATACCTTCAAGTATTCCATTGACTCTTTCAGTTTGACCATCCGTTTGTGGATATTCAACAGTTATCATGTTTAGCTTAGTTTCTAATCTATTGAATACAACTCTCCAGAAATGACTAGTGAATTTTCTATCCCTATCAGACACTATGTCTTGAGGTAATCCATAGAGTCTCTAAAGTTGTTCTACAAATATTTTAGTTAATTATGGAGTTTTTACTATAGTACGAGTAGGTATGAAATGAGCCATTTTGGTAAATCAATCAACTATGATCCAAACGGTATCATGGCTTTTAGGGGTGCGTGGCAAGCCTATAATGAAATCCATGGAAATACTCTACCATTTTCCACTTGGAATTTCTAAGGGATGCAATAAACCCCCTATCTTAAACTTTTCAGCTTTGTTTACTTGGCACTTGGTGCATCTAAGTACATAATTATGTACATCTTTATGTATACTAGGCCTATAGAATTGCCTTTTGATTAATTCATAAGTTTTGTTGATTCCAGGATGTTGAGCACTGGGGGCATCATGACATTCAAACAAAACTTTTTTTCTAAGTTCGGAATCACAAGGGACACAAATATTTCCTATGTATAACAGATATTCATCTTGAATACTATAGTGTTTAAACTTATCTTCACTTGATAAGTTTGTGCTTTGACTTGAAACCTTCTTCCAGGCTTCATTAAAGTTGGCATCCTCTTGATACTTGCCCTTCCTGAGTGTTACTAAATCATTGAAATTTGTATGAAACTCAGAGAATTTAACATGGGCATCCTGCTTAGTGCATCTGCCACAATATTAAATTTTCCCTTTCTATATCTGCGTTCATAGTCAAATTCTTGGAGTAATTTGGCCCATCTAGCTTTTCTACCTGATAATTCAGATTGGTTTGCAAACCATTTAATACTTGCTTGATAAAAAACTATAGTTACTTTGGTGCCAAACAAGTAATGTCTCATATCTGTAGAACCGGGGTCGAAACTAAGGCTTTCTTAAGTCTTTCCATACTTTCAGCCTCATCCTTCTCCCAATTAAGGCTTTTGGGTCTACCCTTTAATTTTTCAAATAAAGGGATTGCGATTTTTGCAAAGTTAGGTACAAATTTTCTCTAGTATCCTGCTAAGCCTAAAAAACTTTGAATTTTTGTAATAGTTTTAGGGTGAGGCCAGTTAAGAATAACTTGGACCTTGTCAGGATCTACTTGAATCCCTTTTTTAGATATAATGTGTCCAAGATATTTGATTTTTGTTGAAAAAAATTCACATTTATCTTCTTTTCTGAATAATTTATTTTCTCTTAGAACTTGGAAAACTCTTTCACTACAAGGATACGGGCGTATAGCGATGGTTAAGGCCACAGAATTTTGTCGCTATAAAATTGCATATCGTAACAAGCATCGCGCGTGGACCATCGATTAAACGACGAACCAAACGACATTTTTTGTGACTTGTGGCGTGACGGGGTCTGGGACGCTCCCATAGAGCGTCGCTAACACGACGGTTTCAAATAGTGTCGCATAAGCGACGCTTTGTTACATCGCATAAGCGATGCTATTTGGTGTCGCATAAGCGACGCTGTAAGCATGTCGCTTATGCGACACCAACTCGACGTGTAGCATCGCTTACATGACGGTCTGTTGATGAAAAAAAAAATAAAACATTGGAGGCTCTTCGATCAGCATTTTCACGCATCTGATCAAAGAGCTCTCCAACGTTCGCAATTGCGTTGCGCTTACGAGCTGAAGCAAGTATATGCAGAATTGTTGTTTTGCCTAAGCTCTTTGAATTCTCTCTCTCTCTCTCTCTCTCTCTTCTTTCTCTCTTTATTGTAGGTTATTCAAGAAGCTAACCAAGCAAAAAGTATGGCTAACTGTTGTAAGTACAATTTCTATTCTCTGTATATCATTTGAATTGTGTTATTTTCATTAGATAGCATACTCACACTTATTGATATGCACTTATACACTTATACATGATGAAGATGCACTTTCACACATATACACATATACAATTGCACATACACACACATATATACACAGATACATGTGCACATTCACTTAGACATACACACATATACACATGCATATGCACAAACATTTCTACAACCACATAAAAAGACTTACATGCATGCATTATTGCATATATATATATATATATATATATATATATATATATATATATATATATATATATATATATATATATATATATATATATATATATATATATATATATATATATATATATATATATATATATATATATATATATATATACACACACACACACATACATTAACATATACGCAAATACATGTATATGCACATCCACATGCATGCACATTCACATGCATGCACATGGATGCAAATGCAAATGCATCCACATACACATGCATGTGGAATACATATACACATGCATATACATACATTATACACATATATACACATATATACACAAATATATGCACATACGTACACACATATAGACATGCACACACACATGCACATACCTACATATACACATATACATGCACATACACACATATACACATAGAGTTACACATAAACATGCACATACATATACACACATATACACATGCACATGCACATACTCATACACACATATACACTTACACATGCACATGCACATACATACATATACACACACATACACATGCACATACATACATATACACACACATACATATACACTTAGGTACACACATATGAATGAATTATATAATTAAATAATTAAAACACATATACACATATACACATGCACACACACATGCACATACCTACATACACACATATACATGCACATACACACATATACACATAGAGTTACACATATACATGCACATACATATACATACACATACACATGCACATGCACATAATCATACACACATATACACATACACATGCACATGCACATACATACATATACACACACATACACATGCACATACATACATATACGCACACATACATATACACTTATGTACACACATATGAATGAATTATATAATTAAAGTATTAAAACACATATACACATGCACACACACATGCACATACCTACATATACACATATACATGCACATACACACATATACACATAGAGTTACACATATAGATGCACAAACATATACACACACATACACATGCACATGCACATACTCATACACACATATACACTTACACATGCACATGCACATACATACATATACATACACATACATATACACACACATACATATACACTTAGGTACACACATATGAATGAATTATATAATTAAAGTATTAAAACACATGCACACACACATGCACATACCTACATATACACATATACATGCACATACACACATATACACATAGAATTACACATATACATGCACATACATATACACACACATACACATGCACATGCACATACTCATACACACAAATACACTTACACATGCACATGCACAAACATACATATACACACACATACACATGCACATACATACATATACACACACATACATATACACTTAGGTACACACATGTGAATGAATTATATAATTAAAGTATTAAAACACATGCTTAGTATGAACAATAATAACAATCAATAGAACAAAACTCTTCATTATTAATACCATACACACAATTCAAAACAAAACTGAAATGAAAAATATATAGATAATATATATATACATACATATATATATATATATATATATATATATATATATATATATATATATATATATATATATATATATATATATATATATATATATATATATATATATATATATATATCAATGTTGAAAACATATAATCCAATGTCATAATCAACTAAAATCCTAATCATCATCATCATGATCATCATCATGAGCAGTATCATGATCATCCTGATCTTCCTCATCCTCATCGTCATGATCACCCTATGACGATCGAGATCATCCCTCTATGTCTCTCTCTCCGCCTCATCCATATCTGTCTCTCTCATAAATACTCTTGTATTAGAATAATTATATAAAATTTAATAATACTCACAAAGGCATTAGGATGATCTTGCATATACTCGCTCAAATGCCGATATCCAAAATGTGTAGCATACTCGATCTCATGTTTCGTAGGATATCGGCCATAATCCTTGCACTGCATTGAAACAAATAAAAAAGATTAGTTGCTTGCATTTTAACTAAAATAAAAAATATACTCACAATAACACATACTTACAAATGTAGCTACAAAACCATTATGGCCGATTTGGCCTAGGTGCGATGTGTTGCCCGACTCCACTCTCTTCTTTGCAGCAGCCTGTTTATTTAAGAAAAAAAAACATAAATTAAATGTAAAAAATTACCAAAATATATAAAAAATTAATTTTTAAATATGAACTATTAATTTGTGTACCTTCTGCTGAGGAAATGACTCCTGAAGATGTAGCTATCTACAAAAAACTGCCACGACTCAAGTGGTATGTTAGCTCACCTCTTATTTTTTTCCACCATACAATATCTCCTGTTAATTTAATCTCAAATAGAAAAAAAAAATCAGAATACATACACATATATACACACACATACACATACACACCCACATACACATATACATGCAAACATATACGCATACATATATGTATACATATACACATATACATACATATAACATAAACACACATATACATATCCACATATATACATACACACACATGCATGCATATACACTCATTCATACAAAATACATGCATTTATCCCACAATAATGTGTAGTTGTGTATATGTGAATATGTGTGTATGTGTGTATGTGTAAATGTGTATATGTGAATATGTGTGTATGTGTAAATATGTATATGTGAATTTTTTGTGTATGTAGATAATCAGATTATTAATATCAAATACCATTATTTGTAGATTCTGATCAATCAGATGGAACTCCACCACCGTCTCCTCATCGTGCAACGACTTTATACTGTAAGTATATCAAACATTAATTTTAAATATATTTAATGGATACATAACTTATATTTTATTTTTGTTTCTTAATATGTGTAGATTCTGATCAATCAGAGGGTACTCCACCACCTCCTACCCATGCAACGACTTCACATGTGTCCTCCGATAGGAATTATGATGAATTTTACTATCAAGATCATATTATATGTTGGTGTAACTCTTGTTATGGCACGTATCGAAGACCACGATTGGAATGTATTGAACATGAGGCAGAGTATGGTACTTTTGAGTGTGCACCATCACCTGGTCAATGTGATAATGCTTGGGTATGTATTTTCTATATATATTAATGCCATTATTTTATTTAAAAACCATATACAAAATCAAATTACTGTTGATATACAGGAATACTTCCTCGATGATGATGATGATGATAAGCAGGCTATTTCAGAGTATGTGACTATGATTAAAGATGTAGCAGATCAATTAGCAAGCATAGGAGAAGAGATTGAAGAAGAGATCAGTTAGCAAGCGTAGGAGAAGGATCAGTTAGCTTCACCACTGCTATGGACCTATACAAGGACATGCAAATTCCAGATCTTACCACTCTCATGGGGCAATTGTTCACTCATGAAGCCAAGCTCAACAAGAATGGAGACTCATCCAAAGGTAATAGCTCTTTTGCCCTATACACTGATAAAAGTAAGTCTAAAGATAAAGGCAAGAACAAGAAAGGAGAGGATGAAGGCACTACCTCCCAAGCCAACTATGCAGGGAGAGGTAGATCATCAAGAGGAAGGGGCAGAGGAGGTAAGCAAGGTAGGGGGAGATATTATAACTCCTCACCATGCAACATTTGTGGTTTATCAAATCATACTACAGATGAGTGTTTCAGGAATTACAAGAATGAGAGAGGAGGAGGATATCAAAGAGGTGGATACTCACAATCAAGAGGTAGATTCAACCATCATCAAGGGTACAACAACAACTACAACTACAACAACAATGGCAACTACCAAGGAGGATTCAATTCCAGAAAGGATTACAACAACTATATAGAAGAGCAAGATGATTCTCTTCTGATCATGAACATGACCTCAAAACCAGGTACAAATGATGACCATCTCTTGTACATTGACTCAGGATGCTCAAATCATGTGGCTGGCAATGTAGCTCTACTCTCTGATCTTGAAGAACCAAGAGGTAAGCATCAAGTACAAACAGGTGATGACACCAAGCACTCAGTAGTTAAAGTTGGAAATGTTAAGACTTGTGATGGAAATCAGAACTTGTTGAGTAGGGTACTATATGTACCAACCATTACAAAAAACTTGATGAGTGTTGGGCAGATTGTGGAAAAAGGTTTGCAGGTCAGGTTCAACCAATTTGGAGCATTTGTGGAGGATCCCAAGCATGGGTTCAAGAGAATAGCTAAAGGAGAAAAATCAGGTAGACCTTTTACTTTTGAGCTAGAAGATACAAAGAATATTGCACTCTACAATTATAAAGATCAAACACTTTCAGGACTTGAGATTTGGCATAAAAGATTAGGGCATGTAGGTGAAAGAACCTTGAAACAAATATGCAGGGATCAATGTGTGCTTGGGATACCTAATGTATCCAAGCAATATATGATCAAGAAGCTATATGGATCAAGTTGTCGTATACAGAATTGGGTTTGTATACTACCTCACCATTGATCTTTGGAGATAATACAAGCTCACTTCACCTTTCAGCTAATCCTATTTATCATGCTAGGACCAAGCATATAGAGGTCCATTACCATTATGTGAGAGAGAAGCTATTAAGCAAGGACATTCAACTAGCATATGTATCAACCAACATGCAATGTGCAGATTTGTTAACCAAAGCATTGGATGGAACAAAAATTTGCAGGTTCAAATCAATGATTGGATTGCAGGATATACATGAAGACTGAAGAATGAAGACCAAGCCAAAATGTTTGGCTTGAGGGGGAGCTGTTGGTGCAATTCACAAACCTACACATTTGGCTTGTAGTTCATAAACATGTGAAGATGCATAGGAATCAATGCTGGTGGTTAATCACCATTTTATCCGACTTGGAATCTTTGTAAGCTCCTACCAAGAAAATCTCGTAAAAGTTAGAAGGTTTGATTGATGGAATATCTCCTATAATGGAGGATCACTTTTAGAGAGAGCCAACAATTTGAATTCAAATTCAAATTGGCAGTGAACATCTATATAAACTTCTAGGAAAAAGTTACGGGTAAGACTCATCAATCCCGAGCTATTCACTGTACTTTCTGAGTGTGTGTGAGGCCTATACTCTAGCCCACACCCTTCTACATCATTAGGCTTTGATCTTCATGCCTATGGCATTGTACAACATTGTTCATTAATACACATATCTACATTGTCCATTTCTGAGTTCTCTATCATAGTCTCTATCAGTCAGTCAATTTGTGCAGCTCATATCTCACTCATTTCTTCACAAAATTCAAAGATCTATAGCTTGTTAGAACCAGCTCAAAGTTTTCTATATTTTGTCAAAATTTGAAGGGTTTCTATTCAGCCATTTCAGAGAAAAGTCCGTCGAGGTGATCACTGGTCGAAGTCTCCAACAACCCTAAAATATCAAGGGTAAAGATTTACTTGCTAAATTAATTTCTTTGAGCATAAAAAATCTTTTTAAATTTCACTTGAAATAATTAGCTTGCTAACCTAATTAGATACCCCTAAAATGAATTTTTTCAATTCCTACTGTGCTGTTCATACTAAGCAAAAGAAGCAGCGGGTGTATTGTCAAAAATAGAAGATTTTCTTGAAGACTTGAAGTTTAAAGTAGTCTATTTTGATTCAATCTTTTCATACATCATTTCTAAAGTACATAGGCCATTTTATGGTGTCATTGGAAAGCTAAGAAGGTCTACTTATCAACTCTGAAGCATCAAAGGGCTGGTACAAAGCAAGATTTGGCAGTACCTACTCACCATCCTGAAGTATTCATCCATCTTCCCAACATTTACATGGCTCTTGATAGGATCGCTCAAAAATTGGAAAAGGAAAAATTATGCCTAGATTTGAAAATTTTTGGTGTCTGTTTTTCTTTGCCTCTTTCTTCTGCAACACTCTCCCCCTCTTTGCGTCTTTCTTGTGCAACACTCTCCCCCTCTTTGTCTTTGTCATCCCTTCACAAGCTTTGCTTCTTGTCTTTAGCATCCAACATGTGGTAGATCTAGTTCATGATTATCGTGATGGCATGTTTGAAGTTATCCACCGCTAGCACCTATGTAGGTCTTAGAGGTTTAGAGGTATTGTATACTTCATTAATTATTTTCCAGAGGCCAAGGAACTCATTGTAACTTGCACCCTATTGTCTTCTGTTTAGCTTATTTATTTCTTTTCACCACATGCACCTAAGCTGATATATATTTAATCACCTTTTACTAGAGTTCCTAGCCACTAAGCGGACATGTATTTAAACACCTTTTACTAGAGTTCTTTGCATTGTTTGTTAGGACCTTGTGGGTGTGAGACTTTATTAAACTTCTTTGTTGACATTCTTCGGGTCCTTCCTGTTTCTCCTTGAAGCATCATGCATGCCCCTATGAGGCTTTGGGCAGAGGTTGAGTCTTTTATTGAGCTACTTTGCATTTTGATTTTCTTCTTCTTTTTCTTTTGCTAGATTCTCCCTCCACATGTCCCTCCCCCTGAACTTTGTCATCCTTGATAGGCTTTGATAGGTGATGTGAGTATGTCTGGAATACTGTTTGCTCTTTTCGGTTAAGCAGATTTGCTTCATGTATCATTAGATCCTTCCATTGAGTTGATTTCAACCCATGATGTGGTGATTTTCTTGATATTGAATGGTTTTATGATTTGACCTAAATTTTTACTTTTCATTTTTGCTTCCTTCATCACCTTTACTACTGTATGTTGCAACTGAGCAGTTAGTTGGAACACCTACAAGGTCCACTCCATTTCTCTTACTTCTACAATATTTGGTATATCTTGATCAACAAGATGTGCCTCTTCTGCAATATGTATTGGTGAGTTATTGATGGGGGAGAAAGAGCGTATATCTAAATCTCCACAGTAGCCACTTGAGATCTCGGAACTACTGGTGTCTCCATATTTCCGTGCTTGTCGATCATATCTTGTAACCTTTTGATGAATGCATCTTTGTCTTTTATTTTTTCATTGGTTGATGTAAGTGCTTCGTTACTTTGCATGAAGCATTCACCAAGTATGGCTTATTGATCTATGTCCTCTTTTCACTGTTTTACAATCTTAGATTCTACTGCCTTCGATTTATTTTGTAATTCATTTGTATCATGCATATACTTTTGTTCCCATTGCTCATGTAATTCTTGCTCATGCTTGAGCTATTCAGCATACTTTGCAAGTTGTGCCTCAAGCTCCACTATGTCTCTTTGTGTAGGTGTTGAAACCTCTATTGGTTGATTGAGCAAGATCGAAGTCATTAATTCTTTATTTTTGTTTCTAAGAGTGTCTATCTCGTCCATGTATATCTTGATTTGTGTTTCTAAAATTTTTCTTTGGTTTATCAGGCATACCTTTTTTGCTTCATTTGCCTCATATTTTTGTGTGACTTCTTTGAGCTAATCTTGCAATTGCCTATTTTCTTCAGTGAGTCTATTGCAATTTTCCTCTCCATCTTTAAGGTTGTCCTCTTTTCTTAGTAGGTCCTATTGAGTCTGTAACATCTGGGCAAATAGCTCTTCACTTAATGTTTTGAATCAATTTCTTTCCACAAGTGCTTGATCATAATCCTTATCTGCTTGCATTAAATGTTGTTGTGTGTCCATGGTCATTTGTATCATTTCACTATAGGTTTGAGTTGGGCCATGTCCACATTTAGCCATGTTTGTGGTATGATTGGTTCCTCACCACTTTCTACATCTTTTCCTTTGTCCATATGTAGTGTTTCATTAAATGGTTGTCGGATGTGAAGGTGAACTTGTTGTTCATCCTCATGCATAATATTTGGTTTTCATGAGCTGCCTTGAAATGTCACATCCATAGGTGACGGTTCTGCTACCACCCTGATTGGTGCAATCCATTCTTGTTCAAGAAATTCTACGTCTTGTGGCTCTTCCTTAGGGTGCTTGATTGCCTTCTGATTGTTTGTAAATAGAAGCTTCATTGCTTCATTCATTTGAATAGTATACAAACCTTCATCTCATTGGCTAATCCCCTGTTCTTGTTTGAGTTGATTAGATCTTTCTTCATTTCGCTCTTTGCTTACTACTTCCTATTTCTCTAAGAGTTGATTTGGTTCGTCCATCCACCTTCATGGTTTGTTTCAGTGTGGATGTGGACATTCATTGTGGATTAGTCATTGTCTTTGCAAGATTTAGATGAGGAGCTTGAATTGATTAATCCCAGTTCTTTATATCGATGGAATTTAGTTCATCTTTTTCTTGGTTGATTGTGATATTCCGCACTTGATTGATGGTAGTGATGACCTTGTACTATTAAATTAGCCTGCCCTTCCGTATACTCGTACATTTGTAGTAGTGCTTCTTGTAATTGTTAGGTTGCCCAATGGTCTATGTATTGTTCATAATAATTCTCTGATTATGTTGATGAAGCACCATAAAAGGGCTGAAACAAACCTTTTGAATAATTAATATGAAATGATTTGTGCTCGTATCACGCAGCAGTGAAGAAGATGCAGAGCAAGTCCTTGCCAGATTGTGCATGGTGTAGCGATCAAACTGCTCCATATTGACTTATATTCTGAGTTGCAATCTGATTTTGTGTTGTATTTGTCTGCGTTAGTTAAGTATTTGATGTTAAGTGAAGTAAATAACCATAAAATAAATCTTGGTTAAACTTGATGAAAGTTATAATCTTTCGAATGATGATAATGTTCGTTGTTGTATAATTTTATGTGTATCGACTACTATAAATGATATGGAAGTGGTGGAAGAGTGTGTGCAACCAATTATGGAAGCATGTGAACCATCGCTTGTAATCCTTGATCATTTACCACTTGTAAAAGGATAAATTTTTGAGAGAATCTTGTAACTCCATACATCTCGTGAGGATAGGAGAGATAAGAGTTACAAATTACATTTTGTAGAATCACTCCTAATCTTGAGGAAGCACTTTTAGGTAGAGCCAAGTTTGAATTCAAATTCAAACTTGGAGGTAAAACACTTATAAAAGGACTAGTAAAAAGTCAAGGGCCAGTGACCTCTTATAAAGCTCTTCTATTGATCATTAGTAGGGGTTGAGCAACTCACTCCATAACCTAATCACTCCACTATCATTGGGCATCATCCTAATGCCAATGATCTTGTAAAATCATGTGTCATAATAGATATACTTTATTGATCATTTTTGTTCGATTCTCTGCTATGACTACTCAGAACAATGAACTTTCCATGTTCATATCTCAATGATTTCTCATCAATTTTGCATGGGATATAGCTTGTTGGAACCAGATCAAATTCTATTTCATACTCTCAAAGTTTCAAAGCTTTTGCTTCAGCCATTTGGGAGAAATCTACATCGAAGTGCTCTTTGGTCAATTACTACTCAGTCCCTAAAAAGTCAGGGGTAAGCCTTGAAGTGCTAAATTGATTTCTCAGTGTAAGGTTTATCATTTTAAGTGATTCCACTTGTAATCACTAGCTACTTAAGTTAATCTCATTCCCTCAAAAGGAATTTGATCAATTTCTACTATACTAGGAGCACTCAGCAAAAGAACCAAGAGGTGTCTAGACTAAAATAGCAAGTTTTGTGAGACTAAATATTTGTGAAGTAGTCTGTTTTGATCCAATTGTTTGAAGGATCAACTCCAAATTACAAAGGTACTTTATTGGTTTCATTTGTAAGATAAAAAGGCCTACTATCAAGATCTGAAGTGAAATAGGGCAAGTACAAAGCAAGTTTTAGCAGTACCACCTCACTTCCTTGAGGTATCCATCCATCTCTTCCAACACTATGAAGAACCTAGCTTTTTTGAAGAGGAAAACAAACATAAGGAATGGATTAAATCCATGGAGAGCAATTCAAGGAACTTGAAGAAAATGATAATTGGCCATTGATGCCAAGAACAAAGAACACAAAAGTCATTGAGAACAAATGGGTTTAGAAGGTAAGGAGGCATGTAGATGGGAGCATCTCTAGGTATAAAGGAAGGTTGGTTGCCAATGGTTGTTCTAAAACCTATGGCATGCAATTCGAGGATACATTCATTCTAGTAGCTAAGATGTCTACCATAAGGGTTTTGATTATAATTGCAGATTTAAAAGGTTGGGAGATGTACCACTTGGGTGTGAAGCATGCTTTTCTAAATGGAGAGCTTGAAGAGGTAGTGTTCAAACCTCAAGGATTTGAAGATGAGAAGTCTCCACATCATGTATGTAGGCTTAAGAAGGCTCTTTATGGAGACAAGCAAACCCGAAGGGCCTAGAACCAAAGACCTGTAGAATACTTGGTAAAATGTGGATATAATTAGATTCATTCAGACCCATCACTCTTTGTGAAGAAGGAAGGTAGCAAAGCTATTTTCATTTGTATATATGCTGATGATTTGATGATTATCGCAGAGGATGAAGCCAATATCAAGGACATAAAGAGGAAGCTTGGATGTGAGTTTAAAATCTCTAGTTTAGGGATTTTAAGGTACTTCCTTGGGATTGAATAATAAAAAAAGAAGACGGTATATACTTGATGCAAATAAAAAACAAGAATAAGAAGATTGAATGAGCATTTGTATATGAGAATGGTGAGAGTTTTTTTTTTTGAGGCAAGAAAGGGAATCACCAGGGACCTAAATTGTAGAACAAGAGGAAGATTTGATGAACATCATGAATGGACAATAATGTGATAAAGAATGTTAGAGTTAGAAATTTAACGCATTGTACCATAGATCTTAATAGTCGGTTAATATCAAATATCTTTTAGGATTCTATTGATATGGCCTTAAAATCCAAATGTGAAAAATATTAAACAATAGATATATTTTTTCAGGATTATAGCAACATAGGTTAACTTGAACTTAAAATCTCTATAAGCTTAAGAATCGATCAATACCTAAAGTACTTCAAAGCATTTCTTGTTCTTTGATTTTCTATGTTTTTCACTAGAAACCAGGAATAGTCGATTGAAAGAATCCCTGGTAAGAAAGAAATAGTATAGCAAACATTGCAAAGAGGATACCCCATAAGAATCTTTTTTGTTTCTGGAAGTAGTTGTCTTCTGCAAGCTCACTTAACACTTGAAAACCCAACACTCCAGAACGATCACTTAACACTTGAAAACCCATTGTTCTGACTGCAACGCCTTAACACAAAACTTTTACGAATTATTGCTGAGCAGAGAGTTAGTATTATTTTGGGTGGGTGACAAGTTAGTATTAGTCGTTTGTTTTATTTATCATCAAGCGTGCATAGGTGAACTTTTCAGACGTGTCTAATAAACCAATCAGAGTTTTGTCTGCATAAATCTATAAGCTTGTCTTCATCATCCCTGAGGAGTGCTTGTACTTTCTAGACAGAAGAGAATGTTGCCAGATCCATTACGCAGGGCCCTCAAAAGGGCTCGAACAGGTGGCTCAACGATGGATTCTGCGGTGGAAATCACCGGCCTTGAAGATGAGTTGGAGAACGACCCAAAAGACGCGGAGGAAGCAGCATCAGCGTCAAGGAGCTCACAGCTACCTGAAGGATGTGCCACCCAGATCGTTGAAGGGCTTGAAGGTTGCACTGTTGACAAATAGGTTTCTATATGGTCCTTCTCGCCTTTCTTTGTCTCATGGCCGCCATGGTAAGCTTTTGTCCTGCTGCTATGGAGCTCCTCATTGTCTTTCCATGTATTACAGGTGTAGGCTTATATGTAAATGGAGCCATAGATGTGAACTCTTTCTTCTCCATCAGTTCACAATTTGAACTCTTTCGATCAGATTTATAGTCCACCATTTGTCCTTCTTTCATGTCCTCCCCTACGTAGCATATAAAAGCCTGCATCACAACTTCTAACCCAGAAACCAAATCAGATGAAAATCACCAAAATTCAAGGCACGTACTATAGTTTAAGATGGAAATCCAAAACAAGAAATAAAAACTGACGCATTCTCTTGAATTAGGCTCTGAGGATGTCTGTAGTACAAAGAAAGGGCTTACTCATCAGATTTCCTCCAATAATCGTTCTTAGAATATATTTTTAAAAGGTAAGACAGAAAAGCTACCCTTCTTTTGTTTTCTGTGTGCCAAAGATTTCCTAGGTGGTGCTTTTATTGAAATGATTAGGAACTGAAATCCAATATGTTATTAAATGGTTAAAAAATCTCCAAAACCTTCCATGAACACCTTGTTTATGAAGTTCTTGTAGATATGTGTAAAGCGCTAGGATTTAGCTTAGGGAATAGCCTCTTCGTACGTATAAAGCCCAGACAATCTGAACAGACCAATACAATATAAATATTTTTCCTCTCATGAAGGTTCTTTTGTAATACCTCACATTTACATCATCGTTTTATGTCATGTTCATGACATATTCTTTCTTGCACTATTTGTGTGTGTTTCCATTTCCTAGACCTCGAAAATGCATATCAGAACACACTCTACTCATTCTTCAACGCAATCTAATCATTCTTCAACACTTCTTCGATGCTCCATGATTGTCACTTCACTACAACATATGAGGGGCATACCGACATTGCCCATACCGACGGTCACCCCTCGGCATCGGTATGACCGTTGAAAATGCTTGAAAAACCACGAATGCAATACCGACGGTCATTTAATCGTCGGTATACATGGCGTCGGTATGAGCGCCGGTATAGGCATCGGTACTTTACTGTAAGTTACCGACACTTATACCGACGCTCATACCGACGCTTATACCGACGCTCATACGGAAGCTTATACCGACACTCATTTTAACCGGGCCCGAGAGCAAAAATTTGACATCTGCTTGCATTTTGAACCAAAGTTTGCTACTGTCGAGTTTGCGCACACGAACTACATTCCGAACCTATTGCATACACACATCTCTCTCTTTCTCTCTCTCTCTCTCTCTCTCTCTCTCTCTCTCTTTCTCTACATCTCTATTTCTCTAGATCTGAAATTTTGGTAAGAATTGCACATACTGTAGCACCCTTTCTCTTTCTTTGTGTTTTCCCTTTTCTAATTTCTCTTCTCTTTTGTTTTGCAGGAGCTTTTTGGCATCAAATCTTTGGAGTTCGACGAAGGGCAACATTAAGTGGACCTTGATGACAACGCTCCAAACAATTACATCGATGTAAGTGATTGTTTTGTTTTCAATTGATATAGAGTGAGATAGAGAGAGAGAGAGAGAGATGAAAGAAAGAGAGAGATCTAGAGAAACACAAAGAGACAGAGAGAGAGAGAAACAAAGAGAGAGATGAAAGAGAAAGATAGAGAGAGAGTGAAAGAGAGAGAGAGATGAAATAGAAAGAGAATGAGATAGAGAGAGAGATGCATACATACATACACACACATATATGCATACACATACTCACATACATATTACATACACACATGCATATACATACACATACATATTACATACTCACATGCATACACACATATACATACATACATGCATATTACATACAAACATGCATATTACATACACACATGCATACTAGATACACACATGCATATACATACACACATATTCATTCTCATACTCACATACATACATACATGTATACACACATATACATACACACATGTACACACACACATGTATACATACACACATGCATATGCATACATTCATACACACATATTTGCATGTACACACACACATACATACATACACACATGCATATTACATACACACTCACATATGTATACACACACATATGTGCATACATACATACACACATGCATATTACATACATACTCAGATATGTATACACACACATATGTGCATACACACATGTATATGCATACATACATACACACACATATGCATGTACACACACACATACATACATACACACATGCATATTACATACACACACATATATATACACACTCACATATGTATACACACACATGCATACATGCACATACACATACACACACATCACATATACATACACACATACACACATATACATGTTTTAGGGTTAGGGTTTATGAATTTCTCTTTTGTTTTGTTTTGCAGGAGATTTTTGGCATCAGTTCTTTAGAATTCGACGAAGGAAAACATTAAGTGGACTTTGACGACAACGCTCCAAACAATTACATCGATGTAAGTGATTGTTTTGTTTTCGATTGATATAGAGTGAGATAGAGAGAGAGAGAGATGAAAGAAAGAGACAAAGATACATACACACATATTTGCATGTACACACACATACATACATGCATACACACATGCATATTACATACACATATATATAAATACACACTCACATATGTATACACACACATATGTGCATACACATGCATACATACATACATGCACATATGCATGTACACACACACATACATACATACACACATGCATATTACATACACACTCACATATGTATACACACACATATGTGCATACACACATGCATATGCATACATACATACACACACATATGCATGTACACACACATACATACATACACACATGCATATTACATACACACACACATATTAATACACACTCACATATGTATACACACTCACATATCTATACACACACATGCATACATGCAGATACACATACACACACATCACATATACATACACACATACACACATATACATGTTTTAGGGTTAGGGTTTTAGGCTTAGGGTTTATGAATTTCTCTTTTGTTTTGTTTTGCAGGAGATTTTTGGCATCAGTTCTTTAGAATTTGACGAAGGAAAACATTAAGTGGACTTTGACGACAACGCTCCAAACAATTACATCGATGTAAGTGATTGTTTTGTTTTCGATTGATATAGAGTGAGATAGAGAGAGAGAGAGAGATGAAAGAAAGAGACAGAGATACATACACACATATTTGCATGTACACACACATACATACATGCATACACACATGCATATTACATACACATATATATAAATACACACTCACATATGTATACACACACATATGTGCATACACATGCATACATACATACATGCACATATGCATGTACACACACACATACATACATACACACATGCATATTACATACACATTCACATATGTATACACACACATATGTGCATACACACATGCATATGCATACATACATACACACACATATGCATGTACACACACACATACATACATACACACATGCATATTACATACACACACACATATTAATACACACTCACATATGTATACACACTCACATATCTATACACACACATGCATACATGCACATGCACATACACATACACACATATCACATATACATACACACATACACACATATACATGTTTTAGGGTTAGGGTTTTAGGATTAGGGTTTTTGAATTTCTCTTTTGTTTTGTTTTTGCAGGAGATTTTTGGCATTGATTCTTAATTTGACAAGAGACGATGTGAATTGGGCTTTGACGAGAGTGTTCAAAAGAATTATATCGATGTAAGTGATTGTTTTGTTCTTTATTATATATAGAGATAGAGAGAGAGAGAGAGAGAGAATAAGAGAGAGAGAGAGAAAGAGGGAGAGAGAGATGAAAGAGAGAGAGAGAGATAAAGAGAGAGATATAGATAGAGAGAAAGAGAGAGACATAGAGATACATACACACAGATGCATACATATTACATACACATATGCATATGCATATGCATACATACACATACACATATACATGCACACACGTGTACACACAAATGCATACATGCACATACACATACACACACATCACATATACATCCACACAAACACACATATACATGTTTTAGGATTAGGGTTTTAGGATTAGGGTTTTTTACTTTTACACATATACACACATAATACATACACACATGCACACATATACACATGCATACACACATACACATACACATACACATACACATACACATACACATACACATACACATACACATACACATACACATACACATACACATACATACATACATACACACACATGCATACATACATAGAGACACACATACATACATAAATACATACACACATACACACATACACATAGAGAGAGAGAGAGTCACATGCACACACATGCATACATACACACACGTGACATATACATACACACATATGCATGTTTTTGGGTTAGGGTTTTTGGCTTTTACATATATACACACATGCATACACACATATACACATATGAACACATAATACATATGCACATACACATATATATATACGTGCATACACACATACACACATACACACACACACACATATATATATATATATATATACATGCATACACACATACACATATGTGACATATACATACACACATATGCATGTTTTAGGGTTAGGGTTTTTGGATTTTACATATATGCACACATGCATGCACACATATACACATATAAACACATAATACATATACACATACACATATATATACACATGCATACACACATACACACATATACAGGTTTTAGGTTTAGGTCTTCAGAATTAGGGTTTTAGGATTTTTACATAGATACACATATGCATACACACACATACACATATATATATTCACCTACACATATATATACACAATCATACACACATACACCTGTTTTAGGTCTAGGTCTTTAGGATTAGGGTTTTTACACATGCAGATAAATATTTACACATATAGAAATATACACACATAATACATGTACACATACACATGTATATACATAGGCAGACACACATATACATGTGTTCTAGTTGTTTTGTATAAATATCCTGTCTATGTATCCCATTTCTTTGTACATGATTCATGATTCATTTTCCTCATGTCTTTTGTATTTGACAGTATGTTTTGCTTTATCAAATCATTTTTTTGTTGTCTATCATACATGTCACATGTAGTTGGGTTTTTCTTGGGCAAGGTGGATTGTCTTTTGATACACAACAGCATGGGAATGTTGCTATAGCAAGAGACAACACACTCTGCCCAAACAAATTTTGCAGATATGGTCGTCGGTATAGGTGATGGTATAAGCGTCGGTATCCCCAAGCACATATCGATGCTTATACCGACTATTTTGCCCAGGGGCATACCATGGCTTATACCGTCACTTATAACGACGCATATACCGACGCTTATACTGATGCATATACCGACACTTATACCGACGCTTTGGTCCCGACGCCTACACCGACCCTTACACCGACGTCGGGGCACAATCACGCCCGTTCATTTTCCTCGGTAGAAGCCTTGGTATATGCCTGATATGTTGTAGTGCTTACTCTTTTGAAAGGTGAATGAGCTAGCAATCATAAGAAGTTTTTGTTCAAACTTACTCTAGACACATTTGGCGTACAAATGCATCTACATTTGGTGTACAAATGCATTCTTATACTCTTGAAAATAATACAAAGATAAATTCTATAGGTGGTTTCTATAGCCTACATGCTCTCCTATCTAAAAACCTCTTATATATCTAAAAAGTTTGAAGGATGTGTAATATGAAGAGCACATACATTATGTGAAGTCAAGATCAAACCTTCTATAAAAAAATTTATATCCAATGAAGGTAACAAACTATTGAGAATCCACCTTAAAGGCACAAAGCTCAACTAATGACCTCAAATTTAAAAATCCCTTTTTTTTTTAGCAATAAGCCAACTTTACTTGTAGAAGTGAATGCAAAATAATTGCATTCAGATCGTAAGCAATTTGGGCACTAGCCATGGTCTCAACTAAGTAAAAACATAGTAAGATTGAAAATGTTAGAGGTCATACTAAGAAGTTCGGCACGGGGGGACTAGCAACTATGGAAGTTTATAGTATCTCGCTACATGATGGGAAAGGGCCTATGATTTTTTATTTGTGGAAGTGATCATGGATTTGGATTGATAAACCACCACCAATCAATGAGTAGGTAAGGCTCTTTAGGGCATGCTAGGAAAAAGAGAAGAGGGTCATTTTTATCTTTCTAATCACATAAGATTTACCATGATAGACCATATTCAACACTTGTATTCATGCAACAAGGTGTGTAGATGCTTGTATGAGAATATAAAACTTCTCTATGGAGCCTTGAGGCATAGATGGCCTAAGAGGCACACCTTTAATCGGAAGCAATTAAACAAATTTATATGTGGAACTAATCTCATAGATTCTCCTAGATAGAATGTGTGGCTAACTTATTCTATAAATCTCATAGATAGATAAGGTCTATGGAAAAATTTTCATGTCAATCACTCACTTCATTGAAGAGCTTTCGACTAAGAAAGATACTAGAGGAAATAATCCCCATATATGGCTCCTTTCTATC
>CM035429.1:123522431-123527431 GCA_020310875.1 Ceratopteris richardii | reverse complement strand
AAAAAATCCATTGACCAAGTGGCTTCATTTTGTATTGTGGTTGCTTTGCCTTTAGGTTGTTCATCGGTGACATGCCTGCATTATGGAGAAATAAAGGTCATGGAATCCTTATTTGAGTTAATAGTACCATTAGTGTGAGTCCGATTAGAAATGGTTATGGGGAGTATGCCGTTCTTGTAGGTTGGAGGCATGGGATGGTGCTTGGCATTCTCTTTGTCTTATCAAAGGTGGAGCCTCTTCCACTCTTGAATGCTTGCAGCTCCACATTCATGAGTGACCTTTCTACTAAAATATTGTATGATAATACATGTATTGTGAATCCATCTAGCATTGGAGGCATACAATAGATCTATTATCAAATGTGGAAAGTCAATGAGTGACATGTTTTGTTTCTAAAGCGGCTATTCCAAATTTCCTTGTGTGGATGTGTAAAGAAACCTTTGTATGGAAAATAAAAAGTTGCATGCACATTCTTAGCAGTATTGACAAACTCAATGTAATGGAAAACATCTGGATCAATTTGAGCACATCACTTCTCCTATTTTCCTCAAGAACCAATGTTTCTTTGTCCAAGGGAATATGTGTCCTATACATTTTAAGTTCTTCTCATACTAGCTTGTGGGACATCTTGAAATTCTTCAAGGATTGATCTAGAAAGAGGGAAGGCAATAGAACATTCCTTGTTACATTCTTATAAATTCTTTCTTATAGAGTGTGGATCAAGAAGTAGCAAAAGTAAAATCAAGCTTTGGTAAAGGTGCAATAAAATACTCAGCCAAGCCTTCTTTCTCCTAGATGGGGTGTAACTCTTGAAAGTTATATAATTCCTCAAATTCTTGAGAGAAAAATCGGAACACGCCCTAATGATGGTAAAGTTTTAGTTTTAAATCCAAAATGTATTTGGAATTTAAAAGAGGTTCACCTAACCTTAGAACCAATGTGATTTTACATTGACTCTTTCTATTGAACATTTGGTAGGGTCTCCAATGGTGATTTCAACTTGAAAACCACCACATTGTTTAGGTGGAAGGAGTGGATAGTCTTCCATGGGGTAGAGCCCTATAGACAACGAGGCCCTGCAATCAGTCGGGCTTTTGCTTGGGCCTATTGTTTAAGGTTGTGATGTCTGCATATTTGAATTTTTATGACTTAAGAGATCTACTACATAAGGAGAACTTATTAATATGGAACTAAATTTTGATCCTACTACAAGATGAAATCACTCCCTTCTAATACTCACATGCTTCTTCTCTAGACCTTTGTGGTGTAGTACTACCCTTTCCTCTTTGTGCCTAATGCATATCTCTAAATTTCCTATATGCATACTTGGGATAATGCATGAGCTCAACATGTTTTTGATGATGCTTGAGTACATTACAAGGATTGTGAGATATGAATTTGTTATGAGGTTGATTATGAGACATAGGTTCCTTGATGGGATTACATGGTAATGTTAACAATTATACACTTATGATAGCTTGCCTTCTAGATGGAGAGTCAAGGCAAGACGAATTATAATTCCCTAAGGTAGATGATCTGGAAGCAAGGATCTAGGCATACAACCAAGTCTTAGGCATCAAAACGTGTGAGATTTGGCCTACCATCATTGAACACTTGGGTATCCAAATTTGTTGAATTCAGTCATGGTTAGTTTCCTTCCTTCATTATGAATTTTTTTCCTTTGAGTTGGCTTATGTTTTTGTGCTTTTGATACTAGCTTAGGTGCAATAGTTGCTCATTCACCTTCTTCACTCACACTTGCTTTTAGCCCAGAATATTTATTTCCTACAATGGTTGGTTGGTAGGGTTATAGGTGATCATCATTTTTTAAGATCATTTAATAGTTGCTTCTTATGCCAATACAATTTAGTCATCTTTAATAGAATCATCTTTGGAAGAGAAGGTGCCTCCATCACGTGCATGAGTTGTCCATCACGAAGAGAGGCATTCTACACAATAGAATTAGGGATACATGCATCATGAGTGGATTTATGTCCAAAGAAACTAAGAGTCTCTAGGTATATGCTAAATTGAGAGCTATAGAAGTGAGAGTCTTTATCTCTATTGTAGATGTAGTTGTGGGAAACTTAGGAGACCCCAAGTTTACAACTGAACGAGACCTTGAAGACTCGAGAGTCTTGAGATCTACTGTTAGTTTAGATTGAGAGGTCTAAAGGCTCTTTAACTCTTATGTAAGATGTTGTTTCTTAACCCAAACTTGAAGAAGGCATCTTTGAAGGTTCAAGTGAACTGCATGATCATAGATCCAATTCCTGGTCAAATATCAAAGGATCTTTGAGATCTTCGTCATTGAAAAGTAATAATTTCACTATCAAGGGTATCTCACCAACATAAGGAGTTTCTACACCTCCTAATCATATGTGGTATGCGTCAATTTGATTCACTTGTATTTTCATGTCTTGATAGCATGAATACCTAATGGCATTAGTTGTAGCTGTTGCGTCAATTAGAGCTTTGATCAACTTGATTGTAGTGCCCTATCCTAATTCTACTCAAATAAATGGAGTTCTATTCACTATGATAGTGGAGGTACTCTTTCTGATTTCGCACATTGCCATGTGATATCTGGGGGCATCTTACTAGGAATTACACAAGTATGAGTTGGGGGTCTTCAACATTGGCATTTCTATGATGACTTAAGCCTTGTTCATATGTTTAATGTGTTCTAGGGCTTCATTGTAGGCTTCTCTTTCCCCTTATACTTCTTAGCCAAACTTAGTCGTTTAAGTATTTCCTCTATCAATATTTCTTAAGCAAGCTTGACTCTCCATCCTCTTGAGCATTAAACCTCCTTCTAAAGTGGCTAATTGTACTACACTTCTAGTCAAAATTCTATTGAGAATCATAGGCCAATAATTTTGTTTCTCTAGCTTACGAGCACAATTTTTCAAAGTGTACTTCAATATTAAATCAACAACTTTGAAGCCTCTATGTTTTACATGTCCTATAGCTAGGTTCACAATTGTATGGATCTGATAATATTTTGAGTGGTTCTTCCATACTCGGCTAGGGGTTTGTGAATCTTGATCATGATGGATTATTTGCAAAGAGTAATGCCATAGAAATCGAAGTGAACTAATATTTTTGACTTAACCATTGTGCCCATTTGTAGCCCCACCTAGTCTTCACTACTCATGCCGTTGTTACATACACTTGTATGTGAGTTGAGAAACTTCAAAAGGAATGGAACTTGCTCAAATTTACACAAGAGGATAGAAAAAATCAAAATATTTGTACAAAGTGATTTTGCACTGATTACAAGAATAGAGAGCAAGGCAACATACTGCTATTGCAACAAACCTAGTTGAATGCACCTTGTATATAGAGTATCACATAAATAAATAATTGATAAAACCTAGATTAAATGTAAAGATGCAAATAAATTCCCTTTTTGCAGCCTTATAAATACAACAAACACCAACCCATGCTAGACTCTTGATTTTCCCAAGAGCTTCGTGCATATCTTGCAAACTCATACCAAAAGGAAAAAGGGGTAGGAGGTTTCAAAGAAAGAGGGAAATGCATACTATCAACCTCAAGACACTTGGTCATCTCCATAACACTCACATAGATCTTCCATAGCATCAGTTACCAGGACGGTCCCTGACATAATGCAGTTCACTGCAGATGCACTCGTGCTTTGTGTGCAATTTAAATCAGGATGCAATCCGGTGTTACTACCTTTGCCAATCATTCAAAGCCACAATTTACTATTGCCTTGAACCTTTAGACTACTCTACTACATCTACTAGTGAACTTCTTTGTGCTACCTATTGTTGTTGCAACTACTCTTTCTTTCACATGCAAGATTGTACTCTAGATGCTAGCCCAAGCTCTCTACACAAACAATTTTCTCTACTCCTTCCTATAAAGTATGCTGATGTATGATTGCACTCCTAACTGCGACTGTATGCTTGTATGCACCTATGTGCATATGAACATCTATACATGCATATGGAGAGAGATAAATCAATACGTATGCCTCTTCTAACTGCCTACATGGTTCTTATATAGTATGTCAACCTCTCTTTCTTGCCAGTGCAGTTCAAGATCTTGCCTCCACATTGTACTATGATTGTTAGGACTTGGTGCTTAGGGACTATTCCTTTTGCAAGGGAGAAAATATAGGAATATGGTGTTCATACTTCAAAGAGGCACTTCTAGTGGAGAAGGATAGTTATCAATCTAAAGGATGGGTGTAGTAAATGTGACCGACAATGCAAGGCACTACTAGAGTGAATTGGAATTTTATCACTACTGTAAATTGTGGAACAGATGCTTGGGGAAAGAACAGATCATGCTTGCCATTGAACTAAGAAACTAGAATGTTGAATCGCTCGAATTGGTATGGATCATGAGATCCGGACTGCCTAGCCATGACTATGGCTAAGAAGAACAAAAACTACCAAAAACTAGATTGAAGAATGCCAAAACCAGACCTAAGTTCTAGAACACATTGTGCAACTTAGAGTGCCCTGCAAGAGGTTTGCTCCATCCCAAATCGGACAAAATAAAGTTTAAGGGATTGAAAAAGAAAGGTGATGAAGATTTTTAACTACACCGGAGGATTCAAAGGAAAGTGATCAATACAGGGATTTATTCTGCATCTTACTTCCTTATTAAGAAACTTGAAGGTAAATGAAAATGGGTTATGTACAACATAATGCTACTCTTTCTAAGTGCGATACACTTTTAGCCCAGATACATTTATGAAGGGCAAGGATCATTCTCTCGCATATCTGTGGGGTTGCACCTTGAATTAGTAGTGTTAGCTTCTCATATCCCCATCCAAGTAGGGCTCTAAAGTTTCCAAATACAATATTGATTGATTTATTGCCTAAATCCCAAAAACCTCTAATTTGTGATTTTTAGAGCCTTTACTTTAACTTTTACAAGTGTAAAAACTGAAGGAACAAATAATAAGTCAATTTCCTTTGCCATAAGCTACTATCTAACAAAGTAATAATGAACCTCTTTGT
>CM035429.1:123494931-123517431 GCA_020310875.1 Ceratopteris richardii | reverse complement strand
AAGTGCTATATTTCTAGTATCTTGTAACTCAAATGTAAAGAGTCTACCTATCTTTTCTCCTTTCGCAATCCTCTTGAACCCTTGCTGAGGATCTTTAACAAATGCTCCATTTCTTGTGAACCTTACCTGCAATCATTTTTCTACAATTTTCTCGACACTTATCAAGGTCTTGGTTATGGTAGGTACATACGATACCTTGCTGAGTAGATTCATATTTCCATCTAGAGTCTTCACATTTCCAATGTTTTCAACTGAGTGCCTTGTGTCATCTCCTATCTGTACCTCATGATTGTTCCTTGGATCCTCGAAGTCAAATAATAATGGCACATTTCCTGCTATATGATTTGAACAACCAGAATCTATATAGAACACATGCTTATCTGCTTTACCTTGCCTCATGGTCATGTTCATCAATAAAAGTGAGTCCTCTTCTGTCTGTTCTTGAGTGTAATTGTTGTAGTCTCTTCTTCCTCTATAGCCTTCTTGGTTATTATAGTTGTTGTAATTGTTGAAATTGTTTAATCTTCCTCTTCCATGGCTTCTTATAATGAAGCCTCTTCCTCTCTGATTTCTAGGATTCATGAAATAACTCTGAGTTGTATGGTTAGTCAATCCACATATGGCACATGGAGAGGTGCTTTTGAATCTCCCCCTGCCTTGTCTACCTCCTCTGCCTCTTCCTCTTGTACTCCTACCTCTTCCTACAAAGTTAGCTTGGGAGGTGCTAGCTTCATCATCAAATTTCTTGCCTTTACCTTTACTATCCTTAATCTTGTTCTTATTAGTGTATAGGGCAGATGATTGATTACCTTTTGAGTTTTCATTGTTCTTCACAAGCTTGGCTTCATGAGTGAATAGTTGCCCCATTAGAGTATTGAAGTCAAGTACTTGCATGTCCATGTATAGATCCATTGCTGTGGTGAAAGCTTCCCATTTTTCATCTACCTTGATTCCATTGATCACTTGTCTCACAGTTTCTCCTCTTCAATAACTTCTCCAATGCTTCCAAGTTGATCAACTAGATCCTTCATCTTAGTGACATAATCAGTCACATTCTCCTTGGGCATCTTTTTGAGTGTTGTGAACTCCATCCACATTTGGTTCTTTCTTGCTCTAGTACTTGAAGAAAAGAATGCTTCAAGTGCACTCCACGTTTCTTGTGATGTCTTATAGTTCCTAATGTGTGGAAGCAAGAAATCAAAAATTGAGTTGAGAAGATATGAAGTGGCGAAAGCATCCTTTGAGCACCATGTTGATAACCTTTCCTATTCTTCTTGAGTAGGTTGCCCTTTGCTTTTGAGTATTGGCATTAACTCATCTCCAGATATGTAACCATATAGATTTCTACCTTGTAGATATGCTTCCATTGTAATAGAGCAAGGAGAGTAATTACCTCGATCCAATTTATCAATTGATGATGGGAATCCATCTCCCGCGTTGAGTTGATGATAGCTCTGATACCACTGTGAGGAGATGGTTGAATACACTCCAGAAATGAGATGGTGCTGCACAAATCTTGCTCTACACCTGCCAATGTAGTTTCAGAGTACCTTTGTAGACACCTTTAGCTTCCCAAATATTCATTTTAATTCATAATGTACCTTAGAGCATCACCTTCCAATAGTTATGTCAAAATAGACTACTTCCAATATTGAAGACTTCCAAAAATTTGCTATTTTGGGACTTGGTTTTGCTCAATAATTCACTTAGTGTTCACTCACTGATTGCAATTGACTTGAGAGCTTTTAGAAATAGTTAAGAGTCCTATGCTTGCTATAGGAAGTTATTTCACTAATTTAGGATGAGTATATGATGAGAAACCACATTAAGAAGTTAGGCATGTAATCCTAACTTTTTAGGAAGATGATAGAGAGTAGACATATGTGACTTGCAGAGAACTTATCTGATAGAATACTAAATCAAATGATATAAAAATTGAGAGCTGAGAACTAGAAGGTCTAAGCTACATAACCCAAGTCGAATGACATTGATTGGATAAGTATTCGCACACAACTTGTCAAACGAAATTCACTGAATGAGCAATTAGCAATAGGCAACAGTAGATACCAAATGACTTGCAAAAATTGAATCAAATGTATAATGGAGATGATGTAGGATTACTCATACAATGGAGATGATGTAGGATTACTCATACATGTGTGGGCTTAGTGTACCCACATGCTTGAAGCTCAATGTGTCCTTCTTCTTGCTCATTATGATACAATGGAGATGATGTAGGATTACTCATACATGTGTGGGCTTAGTGTACCCACATGCTTGAAGCTCAATGTGTCCTTCTTCTTGCTCTAGTACCCGCAACCAAGGTTCAGCTCTTTTATAGATGTGTCTTCAATTTGAATTTTGAATCTTCCACCTAAAAGTCATCCTAAATTTTAGGATTCTAATTGATTTGATTCCAACCACTTAGTTGGTATGAAGTACAACTTGTAAAGTCACGAGATTCTCTCTATTACTCTCTTTCACAATTATGTTGAGTTAAACTTATGGATTTTACAAGATGTGTTCATATGTGACTTATGGATAATCACACCCAAGTTGTGAAGTAAATCTTTGAAATTTGCTCAAGAATCAAGGCTTGCCAAATGTACCAACATGGTTTTCACTAAAGATTCTGCTTAAGATGTCGTCTTCCTTAATGTTGACTTTGACAAAGCTTATGATAGACTAGAGTGGGACTTCATTCTCCAATCCCTAAAGGACATGGGTTGTGGATAGAATTTCCTTAAGATGATCTCAATGTTGCAAGGAAATGAATCAACTCAAATAATATCAATGGCAAGCTTTCTGATACTATTTGATTAAAATGTTCTATCAAGCAAGGATGCCTCTTGGCCCCTCTTGTCTTTCCAATCTTTGTTTATCCTCTTAGCTGCCTTCTTAAACATCACACATGCTTAGGTCTTATTCAAGGCCTCATTCTTCCCCTTAATCAAGACTAGATGATCATGACACTCTTTACTGATGACACAAATGCTTTTCTGCATAATGGTCCGCCCAGCATTGATACCTTTTTGCATTGCCTAAATACATTTTGTGAGGCATCAAGATCCAAAACAAACCACTCTAAAGCTCTTTTTTGGGCTATTATTGGGCAATCAAATTTTTATTGACCATGGTTGTCAATAGATCCCTAGGGTACAAATATTCTACTTTTTAGGCATTTCAACAGGATTTGACAGTTTGATGGGTCAACGATGGAATTGGGCCCTTTGTAATCTAGATAACAAGTTGGCATACTGGAAAGGTATGCACATCAACCTGGCAGGGTGAGCTATGGTGGTTAACATGTTCCTTCCTCCTTAGATTATTTTCCTCCTCTCTTGCTGGAGACTAAAGAACCAAGCGATTGTTCAATTGGAAAGAATTCGCAAAAAGTTTGTCTAGAAGGAAGAGACCCTAATAGAAGGGGTGTCCCCAAAATCAAATGGTCTACTTGCATAAGCCAAAACTAAGCAAGGTGGTTTGGACATTCTTAACATTGAAGTAATGGCCAATACATTGGCAGCTAAATGGTTAATGAAAGCATGGAGCAACATGGATGCCTCTTAGGCCAATTCATTTTTAGAAAGAAGAGTGCTCTTAGGCTAGTGGGCCTCCTAGGGTGTAAGGGTCTTGATCTTCTCACTCTTTTGTTTTCCCCCTATTAGGTGACTTCTAGAGGCTAGTGCTTAGTTTACTCTTTGTGGAAGATTTGGAACAACATGAAACTATTTTTAAAGATCAATGAAGATTCGAAATGGTCAGTTGGTATTAGAAAAAATGATTCGATCTTCTTCCTTATTGGGGCATCAGAGATGTTGAGTCTTGGAACCCAAAAAGCTACCGGGCTTTCAAACAAAGGTTTCCATTTGTGGAAACACCTCTAGAATCAAGAAACATGTGAATGGATTAGATTTGAAGATATTGACTCAACTAGGGGAGTGGAATATGAAGAATGGTGCCTATTGTGGATCATCTTCAGTGCTTGGGAGTGCTCAAGGACTCACCTCCTTATTTGGCATGACTCCCTACACATCAAGGATCTTAGATCACACAACCACAATAGTCTTGATAAAATTTGGAGTTTCAAGAAGAATGTGGACTTTCATGTCACACTTATTAAGAGATGGTGTCTAGATTTGTGAGTAATAGGTGGGATTTTAAGTTCCAATACCTTTGGCATCACGTGATTCAGATTAAAAAAAATTAGTTCTTATGTGACAAATCCACCACCAGGGAATTTCGACCAATGTAAAAGCTAACAAATTTTGTGGAGCCCCTCTGTGGTGTAAACGGTGCCTTCATGGAAATGAGTACTTGGGACACCTCTTATTTTCATGCCCCAAGTCAATGTACTATTGGTGGGACCTTGGGAAAATCATGTTGCTATAGTGAAAAACCAACTAGAAGCAGATATTATTGGGTGAAGTGCTCGACTATTCCACAACATTATGGAATGTTGTAAGAGGCAAGGCCCTCTAGAAGATCTAGAAAGATAGGTGTGCTATGACCTTTGGTAGCCCTCCTAAAGAATGGTCAATAAAAAAATGTATTTTCCTTTTAGGGAAAAGAATTTCCAATTGTAAAACGCCCCCGCCGTTTAGACACCATAGAGTGTTTTTCCTCAAGAACATCAAGAATAAAATCAAGTGGGCCTCCCATGAGGGGGATGAAAGGGTTATGAACCTTTGTTTTTTATCCTTGATGCCTTAAATAGCTTTTGCATCACTAACTCCAATTATAAGACCATCCCCCACACACATGTGTAGAATACGAATTATCCTCTTTGTTTGATGAAGATGGATGGATCTACTTTGGATTAATTGTAACCAAAATTGATCAAATAATCCATCAATATTTGATTTGAAGACTTTATAGCTCTCTTTGGGCCATCAAGTGTGATCATGAATGTGAAAATATGATGCTTAAAGAATCTATGAGCAAATTTTGATGGTTGATTTATTTATACTTTGTCTTACAATTCTCCCTTCAGAGAAGACATTAAATATCCAATTGAAAATCCTCCCATTACTTTTTTGAAACCATGCAAACACGTTCCTTAATGATAATTATGATTTCCATGGGGTTGAAGACCTCTTCAAAGTCCATTCTCATATGATTGTGCAAAATCCTAAGCAATCAATGCTTCTTCAAACCTAGAGGCAAGTATAACCAACGTTCTCATTCTTATAAAACCATCTAGAACTTATAAATGTCTTTTTATCTGTCTTTAGAAAGATTTCATTTTTTGTTCTCGTCAAGTGCATCAATCCATCCATGCATTCCTTCTCTCTATTTTTCATACTTTCTTGTATCTTCATAAGAACTATGTCCACCATCTACACTTACTTTGTTCATATATGAATACTAAGTTTTCATATAAGAATCATATGTGAATTTGTGATTGGATAACTAATATGAGGACAATTCTTCTTTTCAATTGTTGGAGGAATAAATATCCTTTTTCTTGGATTCAGGTTTACTGTCTTAGATGTCTCTCTTCTTTCTGCTATTTGAGTTTTATGACTTGAAGGAGATGGAAAGGGGCCAACATGTGATAAAGACATAAGAGAGAGAATAAATGCACACATTTATATAGTGCTATCAACCCTTCAATGTGACCCTTCTTCATATATTTGAGTTGAGTAGATGGTGCATAGCTCTACACCTTTGTTTTTCACTAAGTTTACATATATAAGGTATGGCGTAGGACCCAAAGATTACTAGCCTTATATTCATTAATTAAGGTCAAAGATCTTACTTTATAACGTTTCCTTCCCATTAGTTCCATTGTGTCCCAGAAATTCGATTTGGAAGGCATCCCAAAAAGTTTCTATAATGGTCGCTCCCACTAGCCCATATGTATAATCTGCATAGCCATCTATGTGTATTGTTTCCTCATATCCTTTTCCTTAAGAAGACTCTTAAGAAGGGAAAGAAATAGTGAAATACTATCTTACTACGTGAGTACTACCTCCCATATAAATTTGAATTCCAAACTTTTACTCCAATAAAATCAACTTCATCTAACTTACCTCAATCCGTATGATGTATCCCTATTAAGGGTAACAATATGTGTGAAATCAAGCTAACATGACTTGAACATTACTCAATGTTTATGAAGAATCATAAGATCCTAGAGCAAAGTCCCATAAGAAAGTTCCTTCCAATCCCTTATTAAACCAATATGCTAGACTTTACATCATGCCACTCTAGGTATTCCTAGCCTTGAGTGTCATTACAAGAAATATTTTATCCTAAAGTATTCTTGATTTTTGTGCAAAATCCATCATCTTAGTTCATACATCATAGATTATGGATAATAAGATCTAATCTCCACATCCTGTTATTAAAGAAAATCTTTGGTTTTTCAGTCATAGATAATTTGGATTTAGTTCTGTTGGTAAAGCACTTATTAGCACTATGATGCAAACTCTTTTCTTCTCTTCTCCTTTGTTTTCAAGATGAATGCATAAGCATTCATTTGTCATATTCATGTAATCCATAAGTCCAAATCTTCTTAAATGATGCTAAGCCATCATTCTCATTAATGAATACCAAATAAGAGGCATGTGGCTCTTAAGGGCAAATCTATCTCTATTTTTCCATGGTAGTAGGACCTAGAAAGCTATTATTGTCTCCTTAAGGTTTCTTGAAGCGCATGTCCAAAATTTGCATATTCTGGGAGAAATTTCTCCCAAAGTGAATTGTGGTCTTTGTGTGCATTCTTACTAAAGGTAATAACTAGTTTGCCTTTGGAGGCATTGTTTGTCACACTAACAGTGAGAATTTTGAGTGGGATAACTTGCATTAGAAAGTTCTGATAGTTTGCTCCCTGTGTCCAAAAGATCTTAGGTTTAGTCCTCAAGAGTTCAAAGGATTTTTCATTTAAGCGACCAAAGGTTCTAGGAGTGTGCCTCTGAGGCCATCTATGCCTCAAGTCTCCATAGAGAAGTTGTATATTCTCATACAAGGAACCATGTTTGTAATTTCCACTCTTTCCTCTTTGATATCAATCTCTATCATAGTCTCCAAATGTTTCACATATATATTATCATTCTCCATATTGTGTCTTCATTTTGTTGATTTATTTCTCTTATTCCTCTTGTTCTTCTTCTACCTCTTCATGATGCGATATGCATCAATAATTGTCTTTGTTTGAGTGAATTTCTCCTTCCACAAATTCTTCTTTTCCTGTTTCTTGTCTCCTTCTATGTTAACCCTGTCTTCATCTACATACAAGAATCAGATCCTTGATTTTTCTTGGGAATCCAATTATGCTCATCTCTTTTACAACCATGAGATCAGTCAATGTCTTAAAATCAAGAAGATAATCCCATAGATATACAAGATCAATATATGTATTTAACCTCTTCTCCTCCTTTGTATCATTTGGAGTACATGGTGTATATCTATCATCATCTATGTTGCTTCCAATGGAACCCAATGCATTTAATGGTTCCTTCAATGCAAGCACGTAAGTATTTTTACTACTCTATGAGCTTTTTCCGAGAGAGAGACTTCAAATGATTTTGTGCTACTTGAATAGAGAGACGTTCAAGCATCTACACACCAAGTTGCTGCATGAATAAAAGTGTTGAATATGGTCTATCATGCTAAGTCTTATGTGTTTAGAAAGATAAAAATGACCCTCTTTTCTTTTTCCTACCATGCCCTAAAGAGCCTTACCTACTCATTGATTGGTGGTGGTTTATCAATCCAAATCCATGATCACTTCCACAAATAAAAAATCATAGGCCGTTTCCCACATGTACCTAGATACTATAAACTTCCATAGTTGCTAGTTCCACTTGTCGAACTTCTTAGTATGACCTCTAAATTTTTTAATCTTACTATGTTTTTAGTTATTTGAGCCCATGGATAGTGCCCAAATTCCTTACAATTTGAATGCAATTATTATGTGTTCAATTCCACAAGTAAAGTTGTCTTATTGCTCACAAAAAAAAAGGATTTTTAAAATTTGAGGTCATTGGTTGAGCTTTGTGCCTTTAAGGTGGATTCTGAATAGTTCATTACCTTCATTGGATATAAACTTTATCATAGAAGGTTTGATCTTGACTTCCGATAATGTATGTGCTCTTCATATTACACATCCTTTAAATTTTTTAGATATATAAGAGTTTTTTGGAAAGGAGAGCATGAAGGCTATAGAAACCACCTATAGAATTTATATTTGTATTATTTTCAAGAATATAAGAATGCATTTGTACACCAAATGTAGATGCATTTGTACGCCAAATGTACCATCTGCTTATTATGTTCTGAATACATGGTGCTTCATATAGGACCATTGTTTATAGTTTGAATCATCTTTAATTAGCTTAGATGAAGAGTGTCCAACAATTATCTATAGAATGATAATTTTAACAAACTTTGTAAACTTGATCTTTTTCTTGTAGATCTTCTCCAAACGTTTGAATCAATTCTAGTTTACCATAGTCAAGAGAAAAGAAACTTGAACAAGATTCTACGAAAATAACATAAGTTTTGACTCCAAGAGCTATGAAGGTTGAGGCAAAGCCTAGAATAAGTTTGAACAAAAACGTCTTATGATTGCTAGCTCCTTCACCTTTCAAAAGAGTAAGTGACACTCATGGAGCATCGAAGAAGTGCTAAAAAATGATTAGAGTGTGTTGAAGAATGAGTAGAGTGTGTTCTGATATGCATTTTCGAGGTCTAGGAAATGGAAACACACACGCATAGTGCAAGAAAGAATATGTCATGAACATGACATAAAACGATAATGTAAATGTGAGGTATTGCAAAAGAACCTTCATGAGAGGGAAAATCTTTATATTGTATTGGTCTGATCAGATTGTTTGAGCTTTCCTTTACACAGATCTACAAGAACTTCATAAACAAGGTGTTCATGGAAGGTTTTGGAGATTTTTAAGCCATTTAATAACATATTGGATTTCAGTTCCTATTCGTTTCAAGAAAAGCACCACCTAGGAAAACTTTGGCACACAGGAGCCTAATTCAAGAGAATGAATCAGTTCTTATTTGTTTTTTTGGATCTCCATCCTAAAGTATAGTAAGTGCCTTGAATTCTGATGATTTTTATCTGACTTTCTTTCTGGTTTAGAAGTTCTAATACAGGCTTTTATTTGCTCCGTAGGGGAGGACATGAAAGAAGGACAAATGGTGGACTATAAATCTGATCGAAAGAGTTCAGATTGTGAACTGATAGAGAAAATAAAATGAGCGCTATGATACTTCTGGCCTATACTCGTAAGGACTCAACGATGGCATATCTGGCTGCTTGATATTCCTACGTTTATGTATGTGCTGATTGTGCGTGTGTCTGTTTGAGAGAGAGAGAGACAGAGAGAGACAGAGAGAGAGAGAGGGAGAGAGAGGGGAAGGATAAATATATGATTTAAGTATTTGATTTATGAGCACAAAGCTTATTAGGAAATATTGTGCATGAGACTGTCTTGAGAAACAAACGCTGCATTCGAGTAGAGAAGTACAGTGAGTATTCGTCGATACAATTTGAGCTCAAAAAGATCGATGGCGGATAACCGATTGCGCTGCTCGGGCAGAACTTGAGGAGAGACAGTAGGGGCTTGTAATCATTCGTAGAACAGAATTCGGTCTCTAATATCTCGCATTGCATTCACATATGCAATACCATGATGACCTGTTAAATAGAATAAAATAAGAACTTCACAATTTGCATCAAATCAAAGCAATAGAGTTTGTAATTAAGAGGTCTCTGTAATAGTGTATGTATCAAACACATTGTTGTTCATAGATTCTTGCTTCTCTATATTATAGACAGCTTAGATTTATCATTCGTCATGCAGAGATGTTGAATATCGAGAACCCTAACTTTGTTTGCTGACCAGATGAGGCACAACGCAGTTGGAGAATAGTATGATTTGCATCTTAACTCAAGTGATATCCGCTCTGTGTGTGTGTGTGTGTGTGTTGCATCATTACTTAAATAAGAACGCCCATTGTTTTACGTTATACCCAAAACGCAAACGACAGATCTATGGCTCCATTTACATATAAGCCTACACCTGTAATACATGGAAAGACAATGAGGAGCTCCATAGCAGCAGGACAAAAGCTTACCATGGCCGCAATGAGACAAAGAAAGGTATAGAACCCTATTTTGTCAACAGTGCAACCTTCAAGCCCTTCAACGATCTGGGTGGCACATCTTTCAGGTAGCTTCCTTGACGCTGATGCTGTTCCTGCGCGGCTTTTGGGTCGTTCTCCAACTCATCTTCAAGGCCGGTGATTTCCACCGCACAATCCATCGTTGAGTCATCTGTTCGAGCTCTTTTGTGGATACTGCGTAATGGATCTGGCAACATTCTCTTCTCTCTACCAAGTACAAGCACTCCTCAAAGATGATGAAGACAAGCTTATAAATTTATGCAGACAAAACTCTGATTGGCTTATTAGACACGTCTGATTAACAATATCAATCACGTCTCAGAGATGACAAAAACAGATTTTAGAACTTCTGCAGATGTTTTGCCGCGGCTAGCTTATGCCTCACGTTTGATGATAAATAAAACATACGGTTAATGCTAACTTGTCTAATCCATCCCATCAGAAACCAAAATAAAGGAATCACGACTCTCTGCTCAACAATAATTCGTAAAAGCTTTGTAAGAAATGTTCTCAGGAGCAGTTTTACTTCTGTGTTTGTTCAAGACTGCCTCTTGCAGAAGACATTGCAGAAGACATAAGAATGTTCTTATGGGTTATCTTCTTTGCAATGCTTGCTATACTCTTTCTTTCTTACGAGGGATTCGTTCAATCGACCATTCCTTGTTTCTAGTGAAGAACATAAAAAACCAAAGGACAAGAAACGCGTTGAAGTACTTTAGGTATTGTTCGATTCTTAAGCTTATAGAGATTATAATTTCAAAGTTAACCCATGTTTCTAGAATCATAGAAAATTATATCTATTGTTTAATTTTCTTCACATTTAGATTTTTAGGCCATATCAATAGAACCCTAAAACGATATTTGATATTAATCTATTGTTTATCACATTATTGGCGATTCATCATGCTCATCGAATCTTCCTCTTGTTCTACAATTTAAGTCCACGGTGATGTTGGAAACAATGTCACAAAGGTCCAAAATCCTCAATAGGTAGTCATCGTTCTTAGAAGTTCCCACAAGAGAAAAAGAGATAATGCGTACCCATCAGTGGTGCAATGCAAATGTTTTTCATGGATTTTAATTCAAAAAGAAAATCGACATAGATAAAACCCATCAGCGATGCAACGAAAACATTTTTCACGGGTTTTAAGTCAAAAAGCAAATCGGCATAGATTTGTCAATGTCGATTATTTTAGAATTTTTTTGTAGTTTCTTCAAGATCGTATGCGTTTCGACTTTATGAGAATTTCTTTTCATGGAGACATCGTTAAAGGTCTAAGAACTACATAATCAAGGCATGGCTCACTATTGAATTATCAACTCTAGCTACACAAAAGCATGGTAGCAGAGCATGGTTAACATACACCCTGAACAAGATGATTGACTATAGACTTGAGAATGAAGACAAAGATTAAGAGCATGTCTAATTGTCCAATGTGGAGTTTTATGATTATGAATTTATTAGTATCCAAGGAGTTATGGAATATTGTCAATGGTGCTTATCCAAGGCCAAGAAAAGTTGGAGAAGAAGCTACTTCATCTTCTAGAAGACTTGTTCCTATTTTTGCTCAATGGGAGGTTAGTAAAGAAGACGGAACGATTTCATCATCACGAGTCAATGATACTACTATTAGATTATTTCCTATAGAAGAGCAATCTAGATGGGATTCAAGGGATGCACAAGCACTTTAATATATTGCTATGGGATTCAAAAGGAATATTATACCCCAAATCAGTTCATGCAAAAGCTTTCCATATTAGGCTTAGTTGGAGTTGGAGAATCTCTATTAGAGAGTGAACCGTATCGTGAATGCTCATCTAAGGAGTAGTGAACCAGTTCAGCACATTCAATCACTTTACACATTTTAGTAAGTTTATATAGTTCAATAAGTTTACTCATTTTAGTTGATTCAAATAATTTGAAGCTCAGAGTTGGTGGGTCAGTTCAGTCACACCTTTTAAATTCAAAGTTGAGTTGCACATTTCAAATTTTAGTAACTTCCAAATTCACTTTTTAGTTCAATTTAGATTTATGCACATCGAGCTCAAGATTAAGTGGAAATCAGTTAAGAGAGTTTTCAAATATTTCAAGAACAATTCCAATTTTGCTATGGTATTTTCGAAGTAGTGACATTTCATACTTACTCTTCTTCTTCCTCTTCTTCTTCTTCATCTTCTTCTTCCTCTTCTTCTTCTTCTTCTTCTTCTTCTTCTTCTTCTTCTTCTTCTTCTTCTTCTTCCTCTTCTTCTTCTTCTTCTTCTTCTTCTTTTTCTTCTTCTTCTTCTTTTTGTTCTTCTTCTTCTTCTCTTCTTCATTAGGGGAAAAAGTGAGCCATGGATGGGCCTTGTAAGGATTCCTAATTTTTAGGGATTGAAATTAATCTTGTTGGGTATAAAGGGGACATGATAAACCACTAGTGGTATTCTTGAGTAAATTAATATATGTTCAAACATACTAAATTTTGACCATTGGATGCCTAAGATCAATGGTTGGCATTCGAATGGAAGGGCGAAAAAGTTGCAATCTTTTGGACCGTTGGATGGAGCTCCAATCTAAAGGCTAGGTGCATTCGGCGCTGATCGTCATCAGGATGGCATGACATCCGTTGGATGGAGCTGAAATATAAAGGCTAGGCACATTGGGCGCTGATCGTCATCAGGATGGCATGACATCCGTTGGATGGAGCTTGAATCGAAGGGATATGATTGATTTCCATGGGAGAAAGTGTGGGATTCAATTTGCATCATCAGATCTATTCCCGATCCAATGGTCCATGTACAAAGGCGCCTAAATCCTTCCAAATGAATGTAGGCCATTAGATAAGAGCCTTCATCCAATGGCCCATGATCAAACGTGCCTTTTTCACATGGATCTCCATCTGCAGCGCACGATCAAGGTCGAATCTAAGGGTCGAGAATGTGTGCCGCCTTGACTTTTGTGAAAGGACATAGGCCGTTGGATTGTTGGGGCCATCCAAGGGCTAATATGATTTCCCAAGCTCTTGCTAAACCATTCACACCAGAAAACCATGAAAATATAGTTGTTTTTGTGCCTTTGACTAGCAAAAAACCATGGAAACCTATGCCTAGTCTATGACTAGATTGTGTCCACTGGTGTTCTCTCATTGGTGGATCCTTAATCAGCCCTTAATCTAAAAGGCCCATTCAGGGTTCATTTTTTCCCCTAATGTCTTGTTTTTCTTCTTCTTCTTCTTCTTCTTCTTCTTCTTCTTCTTCTTCTTCTTCTTCTTCTTCTTCTTCTTCTTCTTCTTCTTCTTCTTCTTCTTCTTCTTCTTCTTCTTCTTCTTCTTCTTCTTCTTCTTCTTCTTCTTCTTCTTCATCTTCTTCTTCTTCTTCATCTTCTTCTTCTACCTCTTCTTCCTCTTCCTCCTCTTCTTCTTCCTCCTCATCCTCCTTTTCATGTTCCTCCTCTTCTTCCTCTTATTATTCTTCCTCGTCTTCTTCCTCTTATTCGTTTTCCTCCTCTTCTTTCTCATATTCTTCTTCCCCCCTCTTCCTCCTCTTCTTCATCTTCCTCTTCCTCCTTGTCTTCTTCTTCTCCTTCTTCTTCTTCTTCTTCTTCTTCTTTTTCTTTTTATTCTTGTTTTTATTTTTCTTCTTCATCATCATCTTCTTCTTCTTCTTCTTCTTCTTCTTCTTCTTCTTCTTCTTCTTCTTCTTCTTCTTATTCTTCTTCATCTTAGTTTCTACTTCTTCTTCTCCTTCATCTTCTCCTTCATCATCATCATCTTCTTCTTCCTCTTCTTCTTCTTCTTCTTCTTCTTCTTCTTCTTCTTCTTCTTCTTCTTCCTTCCTCCTCCTCCTCCTCCTTCTCCACTTCTTCTTCCTCCTCTTCCTCCTCTTCTTCTTCATCTTACTCTTCTTCCTCCTCTTCCTCCTCTTCCTTTTCCTCTTCCTCCTCTTTGTTTTCTTATTCTTCTTCTTCTTCTTCTTCTTCTTCTTCTTATTCTTCTTCTTCTTCTTCTTCTTCTTCTTCATCTTCTTCCTCTCCCTCTTCTTTTTCATCTTCTCCTTCTTTTTCTTCTACCTCTTCTTCTTTTCCTTCTTGTCCATCTTCTTTCCCTTGTTCTCCTTATTCTTTTCCTCCTCCTCCTCCTCCTTGTCCTTGTTCTTATTATTATTATTATTATTATTATTATTATTATTATTATTATTATTATTATTATTATTATTATTATTATTATTATTATTCTCCGTCTTCTTCTTCTTCTTCTTCCTCTTCTTCTATTCTTCTTTATTATCTTGTTCTTCTCCTCCTCCTATGCTTCTTCTTCATTTTATTATTATTATTATTCTTCTTCATGTTCTTCTTCTTCTTCATATTATTATTCTTCCTCTTATTCTTCTTCTTCTTATTCTTTTTTTTTAATTCTTCTTTCTTTTTCTTTTTAGTCTTCTTCAAAATTTTCTTCTTTTTCATCTTCTTCTTGAATTCATTATCATCATCATCATCATCATCATCATCATCATCATCATCATCTTCTTCTTCTTCTTCTTCTTCTTCTTCTTCTTCTTTTTCTTATTTTTCTTCTTCTTCTTCTTCTACTTCTTCTTCTTCTTCTTCTTCTTCTTCTTCTTCTTCTTCTTCTTCTTCTTCTTCTTCTTCCTCTTCTTCTTCTTCTTCTTCTTCTTCTTCTCCTTCTTCTTCTTCCTCTTCTTCTTCTTCTTCTTCTCCTTCTTCTCCTTCTACTTCTCCTTCTTCTTCTTCTTCTTCTTCTTCTTCTTCTTCTTTTTCTTCTTCTTCTTCTTCTTCTTCTTCTTCTTCTTCTTCTTCTTCTTCGTGATGGTCATCATCATCATCATCTTTTTCTTCTTCCTCTTCTTCTTCTTCTTCTTCTTCTTCTTCTTCTTCTTCTTCTTCTTCTTCTTCGTGATGGTCATCATCATCATCATGTTTTTCTTCTTCCTCTTCTTCTTCTTCTTCTTCTTCTTCCTCTTCTTCTTCTTCTTCTTCTTCTTCTTCTTCTTCTTCTTCCTCTTCTTCTTCTTCTTCTTCTTCTCCTCCTCCTTCATCTTGTGAAGAGATGGATAGGTATGTGCTTGAAGATGAAGAGGTGTTGCAAAATCCTTGATCTACACAAGCCAATTGAACTCCAGGAGTATATGGTGGGCCCTTTTAGCTTGCCAATGGATGTATTAGACACCCTATGTACCTTGGAAGATCACTCTCAAAAAGATAGATCAAAATAGATAAGTTGGAGTTAGCTCAGAGGTGAAAAACTTGCTAATTTGGTTCATACACATGTCTAGTGTTTTGCATAATTCTCTGAGCACATCAGCAATTAGCTTAATTCCTCTTGGGGAATTCTAGGTAGCTTAAAGAGCTAACTTTCAAGAGTAATCTCATGAAAAATAATAAACCACACACTGAGAATGACTTTTAACAAGTGATGACATCATCCCGATTTTCACGGGCTGCTATAGTTTGAGACCAGTGAGCAGAAAAATGCACATAACTCAAAATTTAGGAATCCAAAGATTATTAAAATTTGTATGATTATACTAGACAGTAAGCAGAATCGAACACGCTTTAAATCTTGGAATTTGGATAAGTAACCACTGAGAAATGGCTCTGACAATGTGAGTGCAAAAATCGGGTACCTGACAGAGAAGTGAAGATGAACACACCCTGTTGACTTCAAATGAACATAACTGAAGATTGCAACATCCAAATGACATGAAAATTTGTGATCATATAGTAGATTTATAGAGCTAACTTTACCAAGTTAAATCACTGAAAAGGATGCACCAAGCTCAGAGAAACAATCTCTGCAATCTGACTGAGAAAACTGAGAGTAATGGCAGTGAGTAGTACACTTCACAAGAACATGGACATATGAACTCAAATAATCATGAAAATGAAAGTATATTGCTTGTAGAATACAATGACTTACTGATACATATGTGTGCCTTGTAATCACACCTTGATATGGCATAAAGCTCAGCTCTTGGAGGTCTTCACATAGGTCTCTCTAACCACGACTAAAATTGCCATCTATTTATAGTTGAGTTTGGGAGGCTAACTTCCCTCAATCACTCTCCAATCAATCAATGATTGATTTGATTCTCTACCTACCACAAATCACGAATTCGTAGCCCCTCTTTCCATTCTTGATCAAGTGGACTCAACCACTTAAGATTCTTTCACTTTTACATTAAGTAAACTCTTCAAAAGTTACAAGAGGTAGTTCACAAGTGAACTTTAAATAGTCTTCATTTTGAAGCTTCTTCTAAGACTTTGTGGGACTCAAGCCAATACTTAGGCTTGTCATAGACTTGCTCCAACAGCTCCCCCTCAAGCCAAGTATGCTTGAGGTCTTCAATCTTCCAAGATTACCTGCAAACCAATCATAGCCTTGAATTCGCAAAGCTTTGTACCATCCAATGCTTTGGTTAGAATATCTGCACATTGTTGATGAGTGGACACATATGATATTTGAATCTCTTTGCTTAGAATCTTTTCTCGTACATAGTGATAATGAACTTCAATATGTGTAGTCCTTGCATGAAAAATAGGATTAGCAGCCAAATGAATAGAACTCATATTGTTACCAAAAGTAGTTGGAGTTCCAAACTCCAATCCAAGATCTTTGAACAATGTCTTCATCCACATAGCTTCCTGAGTAGCTATGGAAAGACCTCTGTATTCAGCTTCAGTAGAATAGAGAGCAACTGTGGGTTGCTTCTTGGATTACCATGAAATAAGCTTTGAACCTGCAAAGGTAAGATAACCCGAAGTGCTCCTTCTATCTTCCTTGGAGCCAACCCAATCTGCATCAGAAAATAGCTTCAAACCTAAATCAGATACATAAGAATAATAAAGTCCTTCATTTATGGTTCCTTTGAGATACTTGAGAATCCTTTTGGCAGCATCCATATGTGGTTTCCTTGGTGTGTGCCTTTGGATCCATCTTGCCTCTAACTTGTGAAGGAACATGAGCAAAAGCAATACATCCAAAAATTTTACAATGATCTAAGCTTGGTCTTCTTCCATTCCAAGCCTCATATGGAGTCATCCCATCAAGGGATTTTGAAGGCAACCTGTTAATCAAGTAAGTAGTTGTAGATACAGCCTCAACCCATAAGTAATTAGGTAAATGCTTTTCATTTAACATAGACCTTGCAGCTTCAACAATTGTCATATTCCTCCTTTCTGCCACTCCATTTTGCTCAGGAGTGTACCTTGTAGTTACCTCTCTTTTGATTCCTCTTTCTTGAAGAAAAGAATCAAACTCATGGGAGAAGTATTCTCCCCCTCCATCTGACCTTAGCCTTTTTAGTGAATTACCTGTTTGATTCTCCACAAGAGCCAAATATCTTTTGAAACATGAAAAAACTTCATCTTTGTGTTTCATAAAGAATAGGATAGTCCATCTGCTGCAATCATCAATAAAGGAGACATAATACCTTGATCCTGATATCGAAGCTTCCTTGCTAGGTCCCCATACGTCTGTATGAACCAACTCCAAGAGATCTCCATGCATATAACCTTTCTTCATGAATGGTAACTTGTGAGACTTTCCAAATTGACATGCACTACACTTATAAATCGTATGTTGTTTTGACAAGTTCAGGAGTCCAAGTACACTTTGGTCCCTGCAAATTTGCTTTAATGACCTTTCACCAATATGTGCTAACCTTTTGTGCCATACTTCCAATTCTGTGAGTGTCTCACTACCATAATTAAAGAGAGCAATGTTTCTAGTGTCATGTAATTCAAATTGAACAATCTACCTATCTTTTCACCTTTTGCAATTTTTTTGAATCCTTGACTTGGATCTTCAACAAATGCTCCTACCTTTGTGAACCTGACTTGCAACCCTTTCTCTACTATCTGCCCAACACTTATCAAATTCTTTGTAATGGTAGGGACATAGAGTACCTTACTGAGTAGGTTGATGTTTCCATCAGGTGCTTTGACATTGCCTATTTTCTCCACAAGATGTCTTGTGTCATCTCCTATTTGTACCTCATGCTTATTCCTTGGATCTTCTAAATCTGTTAGGAGTGCCACATTTCCTGCCACATGATTTGAACAACTTGAATCTATGTAGAAAACATGCTCATCAGATTTACCTTGTGGCATAGCCATGTTCATGATCAATAATGAATCCTCTTTGTTTGAGTCTTCTGTGTAGTTATTGTAGTCTCTCCTTCCTTTGTAGCCTCCTTGATAGTTTGAATGATTGTAGTTGTTGTAGTTGCCATGATAATTGTTGAACCTTCCTCTTGAGTAGCCATAACTTTTTCTATTGTATCCTCTGCCTCTTTGATTCCTGGAATTCCTAAAGCAATTTTCAGTTGTATGATTAGTTAATCCACAAATAGAACATGAGTTGGAGTCTTGGGATCTCCCCCTGCCTTGTCTACCTCCTCTTCCTCTACCTCTGCCATGTCTTCCTCTACCTGCATAGTTAGCTTGATATGTACCTGCTTCATCATCCACTTTCTTTGCCTTTCCTTTGTTATCTTTGGACTTGCTTTTATCAGTATATAAAGCTGAAGATTGATTACCTTTAGAGCTTTCTCCATTTTTGATAAGCTTTGCCTCTTGAGTAAGTAGTTGTCCAATGAGTGTATTGAAATCAGGTACATGCATGTCCATGTACAAATCCATAGCTGTGGTGAATGCTTCCCACTTGTCATCTGCCTTCAAGCCATTGATGACCTGCCTTACAATTTGTTCTTCATCTATTACCTCTCCAATGCTTCCCAACTGATCCGCTATGTCCTTGAGCTTTGTGACAAAATCAGTCACATTTTGTTTGGGAGCCTTCTTGAGAGTTGTGAAATCCAACCATAGTTGATGCTTCCTAGCTTTGGTACTTGAAGAAAAGAAAGCTTCAAGTGCACCCCACACTTCCTGAGATGTCTTACAACTTCTAATGTAAGGCAACAAAAAATCTAAGATAGAGTTGAGGAGATAAGACCTTGCAAGTGCATCCTTGGAGCACCATGTGCTCAATCTTTCTTGCTCTTCTTGTGTTGGTTGACTTTTGTTCCTGAAACTTGGCATAACTTCATCTCCAGTCACATAACCATATAAACTTCTACCTTGGAGATAAGCTTCCATTCTTAATGACCAAGCTGAGTAGTTACCTCTGTCCAATTTGTCAATTGATGAAGGAAATCCATCTGCCATGTTGTCCAACCTTGCTCTCATACCACTGTGAAGAGATGGATAGGTATGTGCTTGAAGATGAAGAGGTGTTGCAAAATCCTTGATCTACACTAGCCAATTGAACTCCAGAAGTATATGGTGGGCCCTTTTAGCTTGCCAATGGATGTATTAGACACCCTATGTACCTTGGAAGATCACTCTCAAAAAGATAGATCAAAATAGATAAGTTAGAGTTAGCTCAGAGGTGAAAAACTTGCTAATTTGGTTCATACACCTGTCCAGTGTTTTGCATAATTCTCTGAGCACAGTAGCAATTAGCTTAATTCCTCTCGGGGAAGTCTAGGTAGCTTAAAGAGCTAACTTTCAAGAGTAATCGCATGAAAAATAATAAACCACACACTGAGAATGACTTTTAACAAGTGATGACATCATCCCGATTTTCACGGGCTGCTACAGTTTGAGACCAGTGAGCAGAAAACTGCACATAACTCAAAATGTAGGAATCCAAAGATTATTAAAATTTGTATGGTTATACTAGAGAGTAAGCTGATTCCAACAAGCTTTAAATCATGGAATTTGGATAAGTAACCACTGAGAAATGGCTCTGACAACGTGAGTGACAAAATTGGGTACCTAACAGAGAAGTGAAGATGAACACACCCTGTTGACTTCAAATGAGCATAACTGAAGATTGCAACATCCAAATGACATGAAAATTTGTGAGCATATAGTAGACTTATAGAGCCCATAAGTAATTAGGTAAATGCTTTTCATTTAACATAGACCTTGCAGCTTCAACAATTGTCCTATTCCTCCTTTCTGCCACTCCATTTTGCTGAGGAGTGTACCTTGTAGTTACCTCTCTTTCGATTCCTCTTTCTTGAAGAAAAGAATCAAACTCATGGGAGAAGTATTCTGCCCCTCCATCTGACCTTATCCTTTTTAGTGATTTACCTGTTTGATTCTCCACAAGAGCCAAATATCTTTTGAAACATGAAAAAACTTCATCTTTGTGTTTCATAAAGAATGGGATAGTCCAACTGCTGCAATCATCAATAAAGGAGACATAATACCTTGATCCTTATATTGAAGCTTCCTTGCTAGGTCCCCATACGTCTGTATGAACCAACTCCAAGAGATCTCCATGCATATAACCTTTCTTCATGAATGGTAACCTGTGAGACTTTCCAAATTGACATGCACTACACTTATAAATCATATGTTGTTTTGACAAGTTAGGGAGTCCAAGTACACTTTAGTCCCTGCAAATTTGCTTTAATGACCTTTCACCAATATGTGCTAACCTTTTGTGCCATACTTCCAATTCTGTGAGTGTCTGACTACCGTAATTAAAGAGAGCAATGTTTCTAGTGTCCTGTAATTCAAATGTGAACAATCTACCTGTCTTTTCACCTTTTGCAATTTTTTTGAATCCTTGACTTGGATCTTCAACAAATGCTCCTGCCTCTATGAACCTGACTTGCAACCCTTTCTCTACTATCTACCCAACACTTATCAAATTCTTTGTAATGGTAGGGACATAGAGTACCTTACTGAGTAGGTTGATGTTTCCATCAGGTGCTTTGACATTGTCTATTTTCTCCACAGGATGTCTTGTGTCATCTCTTGTGTGTACCTCATGCTTATTCCTTGGATCTTCTAAATCTGTTAGGAGTGCCACATTTCCTGCCACATGATTTGAACAACCTGAATCTATGTAGAAAACATGCTCATCAGATTTACCTTGTGGCATAGCCATGTTCATGATCAATAATGAATCCTCTTTGTTTGAGACTTCTGTGTAGTTATTGTAGTCTCTCCTTCCTTTGTAGCCTCCTTGATAGTTTGAATGATTGTAGTTGTTGTAGTTGCCATGATAATTGTTGAACCTTCCTCTTGAGTAGCCATAACTTCCTCTATTGTATCCTCTGCCTCTTTGATTCCTGGAATTCCTAAAGCAATTTTCAGTTGTATGATTAGTTAATCCACAAATAGAACATGAGTTGGATTATTGGGATCTCCCCCTGCCTTGTCTACCTCCTCTTCCTCTACCTCTGCCATGTCTTCCTCTACCTGCATAGTTAGCTTGATATGTACCTGCTTCATCATCCACTTTCTTTGCCTTTCCTTTGTTATCTTTGGACTTGCTTTTATCAGTGTATAAAGTTGAAGATTGATTACCTTTAGAGCTTTCTCCATTTTTGATAAGCTTTGCCTCTTGAGTAAGTAGTTGTCTAATGAGTGTATTGAAATCAGGTACATGCATGTCCATGTACAAATCCATAGTTGTGGTGAATGCTTCCCACTTGTCATCTGCCTTCAAGCCATTGATGACCTGCCTTACAATTTGTTCTTCATCTATTACCTCTCCAATGCTTCCCAATTGATCCGCTATGTCCTTGAGCTTTGTGACAAAATCAGTCACATTTTGTTTGGGAGCCTTCTTGAGAGTTGTGAAATCCAGCCATAGTTGATGCTTCCTAGCTTTGGTACTTGAAGAAAAGAAAGCTTCAAGTGCATCCCACACACCTGAGATGTCTTACAACTAATGTGAGGCAACAAAAAATCTGAGATAGAGTTGAGGAGATAAGACCTTGCAAGTGCATCCTTGGAGCACCATGTGCTCAATCTTTCTTGCTCTTCTTGTGTTGGTTGACTTTTGTTCCTGAAACTTGGCATAACTTCATCTCGAGCCACATAACCATATAAACTTCTACCTTGGAGATAAGCTTCCATTCTTAATAATCAAGCTGAGTAATTAACTCTATCCAATTTGTCAACTGATGAAGGAAATCCATCTGCCATGTTGTCCAACCTTGCTCTGATACCACTATGAACAGATGGATAGGTATGTGCTTGAAGATGAAGAGGTGTTGCAAAATCCTTGATCTACACCAGCCAATTGAACTGCAGGAGTATATGGTGGGCCCTTTTAGCTTGCCAATGGATGTATTAGACACCCTATGTACCTTGGAAGATCACTCTCAAAAAGATAGATCAAAACAGATAAGTTGGAGTTAGCTCAGAGGTGAAAAACTTGCTAATTTGGTTCATACACCTGTCCAGTGTTTTGCATAATTCTCTGAGCACAGCAGCAATTAGCTTAATTCCTCTTGGGGAAGTCTAGGTAGCTTAAAGATCTAACTTGCAAGAGTAATCTCATGAAAAATAATAAACCACACACTGAGAATGACTTTTAACAAGTG
>CM035429.1:123482431-123489931 GCA_020310875.1 Ceratopteris richardii | reverse complement strand
TTTCCTCCTCCTCCTCCTCCTCCTCTTCTTCTTCTTCTTCTTCTTCTTCTTCTTCTTCTTCTTCTTCTTCTTCTTCTTCTTCTTCTCCTTCTTCTTCTTCTTCTTCTTCTTCTTCTTCTTGGTTTGAGATCCTTCACCTTCTCCTTTTCTTTCTCCTTCTCCTTATCATCCTCCTTCTCCTTCTCCTTCTCCTTGTACTTCTCTTTCTTATTATTATTATTATTATTATTATTATTATTATTATTATTATTATTATTCTTCTTCTTCTTCTTCTTCTTATTCTTCTTCTTCTTCTTCTTCTTCCTCTTCCTCTTCTTCCTCTTCTTCTTCTTCTTCTTCTTCTTCTTCTTCTTCTACAACTTCTTCTCAACCTCCTCCTCCTCCTCCTTGGTCACCTTTTCTTTTTCTTCATCTTCTTCATGATCTTCTTCTTCTTCTTCTTTTTCTTCTTGTCTTCCTCTTCTTAGTTTTCTTCTTTTTATTATTATTATTATTATTATTATTATTATTATTCTTCTTCTTCTTCTTCTTCTTCTTCTTCTTCTTCTTCTTCTTCTTCTTCTTCTTTGGCTTCTTCTTCTTCTTTGTCTTCATTCTCCTCCTCTTAATCCTCTTCTTCTTTTTTGCTTCTTCGTCTTCTTCCTCCTCATCATCATCATCATCATGGGCTATGAGATACAATCGGAATGGGGTTGTGCTTGCACATGTATTTAAATATGCATTGGAAATCTTGGGAAAGTTGGCTAGTAGAGGATATTGGTGGAATGGGTGATTGAATCTATTGAAAGTGTGAACTATGCAAGCTTTAGGTGGACAAAGGGGTCAAAAGACCTTAGTATGGACAAAATGTACAACTTAGATCACTTGGCACAATCTAAAGGTTGGGGAAGGTTGGGAAAGGCAGTCCTAGGGTGGTGGAAAAGTCTAGAGAGGCATCCAAAAGCTATAAAAGGAGGTGAAGTGACACCAAATGCATGAAAGTCCTGTAGGTCATTGAAAACCAAGATGCATATTCTCAAGGAGGCTCAAGGAGAGAGTCAGCCAAGGCTCGCGGAGCTAAACAAAAGTAGTCCAATCTAGGAAAAATGTACAGGAGGACATTACATTCATAGAGGAGGAGTAAGGAGGAGTTATCAAACCCACACCTCCTCTAGTCTCTTGTAGGTATAGACATAGTCTACTTATAACATTTGCAAGTCTTTTTATGCATATCCGATTCAAGAGATTTATGGTGCATTCTAGAGATTATTTATGTGTCCTAGGTTCCTAGGAGGGATGTTTGAAATCATTTTTATGTGTAGAGAAATTTGTGTATCTCTGTAGCCCTAATTTTTGTATATCCTATGCATCTGGATAGTTAGTCTTGTACAAAGTTATTGACTGACCTAAATAGCTCCATTTGAGGTGTTCTAGATTCTTGGAGAGCTTACAAAACACACTAAGTGTGGATAAAATCTTGGGTGTTTTAGATTAGTTAAAGGTAGGTGAATCAAAGTTTTTCTATAGGGTAGTAGAAGAGGTGTATGAAGAGACCTAGGTATTCTGAACATTTTCATTCTAGTGTGCAAATATGAGGGATTAAATTCCATTTTTTGGTATCATAGAAGGAAAAATCCTTTAAAGATTCTAGGAGGAGGACAAGAAAGGTTGGACATCAAGTGGAAGAGTTAAATTTTAGTGTAAACTTAATTTCTCATTCATTATGGTAGATCTAGGTCAAAAGTGAAGATACTTGACAAAGAGAACTATCAGCCATGCAAGTTCAGATTCATGAATTAGCTCATTAACAAAGGTTTATGGACTATTGTATGTGGAGATGAAGATAAGCCCAATGTGGATCCCAAATATTGAAAGATCACCAATCAAGAATTGAAGATGTTGAAGGATTGGAAGGAAAGGAATAAGAGAGTTATTTTCTACATATCACATGTAATTTCTAGCACTATGATTGGTCATATATCAGAGTTTGATCATGCTAGTGATGTTTGGGAGATCTTAGAGAAGATATATGCCACTTTCACAAGATGCAAAAGGATGCAGTTTAAGAATGATCTCCATTCTTTGAAGACGGGTAGTGGTCAATCTATTGTTCACTACACCTTGAGGGTGAAGGAGTTGAGGGAGAAATTGGCATCCATTGGCTACAAAGTAGATGAGGAAGGCCTTGTGCAAATCACTCTCAATGGGCTGAGAAGGGAAGATAAGTGGAAGAGCCTCACTACTACCATATTATGTAGCGATCCTCTACCATCTCTTGAGGAGTTGATCCTACACCTAGTGGTAGAAGAGGTTGCCATAGGATACACATCCAAGAAGGATGATCACTCATAGGTCGTACATGCTAGAAAGGAAAAGGCAAGAGTGGCAAGAAGGGGAAAGGAGGGAAAAGCAAGTGGAATAAGTCCAGGGAAGAAGATTTAGATTCAAAAGGGCAAGGCATCATCTTCAAGGAAGGGCAGGAATGGCAAAGGGAAGAACAACCCACATCAAGATAAAACGTGTTTTATATGTGTCAAGCAAAATCATATTTCTTCAAATTTCTCATTCATGGATGACAAAGGCAAGAAGAAGGAGCAAGGGAACTATGCTAACAACTCCAAGAAAGATGTGAGAAGGAGACCCTCCTAGCCATGAGACATGGCTACAATAGTGATCCCAAGGATACAAAGTGGTACATAGACTCTGGATGCTCTAATCACGTGTCATTTATGGAGAAATATTTTGTTCATATGTAGGTCCCAAGCTCAAAAGGTTGTGTGGAGATAGGAGATAACACTGAGCATCCCATTACACATATGGGAGATGTGAAGCTAGGTGAACGTAAATCTATCAAGACTCTTAACGATGTGCTCCATGTTCCATCTATTTTCAAGAACCTTATCTCTGTATGACATATTGTAGAGAGGGGTATGCAGGTTAGATTTGATGCAAAGGGATGCATGGTGAAGCAAGGAGGCAAGGTCATTGCCAAGGGAATAAAAGAAAGCAAATTGTTCACACTAAATGTTGTTCCTACACACAACAAGGTATGTTATGTGATGATTGGTAACAAAAGGATTTTAGAGATTGATCTTTGGAAAAAGAGGATAGGGCATATCAATATTCCCAAGTTAAAAAGCATGTGCAAAGAAGCTTTAGTGTAGGTACTACCAAATCTTGAAGGCCAAAATCTACATGAGTTTTGTGATGCTTGTCAGCTAGGTAAGCAAGCAAGGATGCCATTTCAAAGGAGTGACTACAGATCCTCTAAGCTCTTGGAGATTAGAGAGGCTTCATTGGGAGGACCTAGGTACTTTGTGACTTTCATTGATGACCAACCAAGAAAGGTATGACTATATGTTATCAAGGAGAAATCAAAAGTGTTTTCATGCTTGCAAAACTTTAGGTCCCTTGTTGAGAAAGAATGTGATGCACACATCAAGACAATAAGGTCATATGGAGGGGGAGAGTATTTCTCCAAGGATTTCACAAAGTACTTGTAGGACAATTGCATAAAATGGTACTTTACATATAGGTATACCCCTCAACAAAATGGTGTTGCAAAGAGGAAGAATAGGCATTTGGTCCAGATAGCTAGATATCTCATAAATGGAGGTAACTTACGATTCTCTTATTGGGCACATGCTATGAATAGAGCTTGTTACTTGATAAACATGGTTCCAATAGGTGGTGTGCACAACTTGACTCCACATGAAGTCTATTATGGAAAGCAACCAACCACACAACACCTCAAGGTATTTGGATGTGTATGCTTTGTTCATGTTTCTGTGGTGAGAACAAAGTAGAGACCAAGATTAAGAAATGTGTGTTCATTGGCTATGGAAATGAGAAAAAAGGCTGCAAATGCCACAATCCTCTCTCAAAGAAGTTATATTTGTCAAGAGATGTTGTGTTTGATGACTTAAGGTCGGTATGGAGACATGCAAAAGGTAAAGTTGGATGAAGAGGATCAAGACGAGTATGCAGACTTTGACGTGCACATTCAACCTCAAGAGTCAATCACAATCAGTGGACCAGAGGCTTCTACATCTTATGTACACTCATATGATCAATCTTGCACTTATGATTATGAAAGATCATCCCCTACTTCAAAGTATAGAAGGCTGCAAGAGATAGACTATGACACTAGGGAAGCTCAAGAGGAGTCAAAAGAGGAAGAGCTTGAGGAGGTCATTACTCCTAAAGTAAAGCTAAATAGACTCAAGAAGCAATATCCCAAAGGTCAAGAAAGGAGGTATACAAGGAAGAAGGTACCCCCACAAAGGTGTACATATGGTTCTTCCATGGCAAAGCACTATGCATACATGATGAATTTCATTGCAGATCAAGAGCTAGATTCTTATGAGGAGGCAAATACAAAACCCGAGTATATGAAGACCATGTATGAAGAGTTGAAAGCTCTTAATTAAGGAGAACAACACTTGGGAACTAGTACCCAAGAAGGAATGCATGAAGATCGTCCAAAATAGGTGGGTGTACAACACCATGAGGAATGTAGATGGTAGCTTAGCAAGGTACAAGGCTAGACTAGTAGCCAAAGGCTTCACATAGACCCAAGGGATAGATCCCATCCTTGTATATGAAGCGGAAAAATGACAAGATATATTTGATATGCATATATATAGATGATCTTCTTGGGACAAGTGATGATGATGTAGGAATAAGGACCATCAAAGAGAAGCTTGGAAGAAAGTTCAAAATATAAAATTTAGGTGTACTAAAGTACTTTCTTGGCACTGAGGTGATCTATGGGAAGGAAGGTATCTATCTCTCTCAAAAGAAGTATCTTCTAGATGTGGTTTTTAGGTTTTGCATGATATATTGCAAAACAATAGCTCAACATATGGATTAAAATGTCAAGTTAAGCAATGGAGGTGGTTAGAAGCTAGAAGACCTTACACTATACACAAGAATTATGGGATAATTGATTTATCTTACACTCACAAGGTCTGACTTGTGCTACATAGTTGGAGTTCTATCTCAGCCCTTGCATGTAGCCACAGATACACATCTCAATCATGCAAAGAGAGTGTTAAGCTATGTGAATAGGATATTTAATTATTGGTTTCTATACAAGTATGCCGAGGAACTTCAAAAAAGAGCATGGAGTGATGTAGATTGGGCAGGTAGTATTGATGATAGAAAGTTAGCTTCTGGCTATGTTTTCATTCTAGGTACAAAAAACAAGATGAGAAAAAAGCAGCCCATAGTTGCATTGAGTTCAAGAGAAGCTGAATATATAGCTTTAGCCCTCACTACATGTGAAGCAATGTGGCTTAAGAAGCTCTTCACAGATTTTGTTATACAACTTGGACTAGTTCTCATTTATGGAGATAACATGTCAAGCCTACATCTTGCTAACAATCCCATGTATCATGCAAGGAGCAAGCACATTGAGGTGCATTATCATTATGTAAGGGAAAAGGTTGCAAGTGGGGACATTAATGTTCATTTTGTAGGTAAAAAGGACCAAGTTCTAGATTAGCTTGGATGTGACCAAATAAACAAAGTTTTCAAAGGCCATGAGCTTGCTTAATATGGACACTACCACCTTAAGCATGAGGTGGAGTGTTGAAAGTGTGAAGTATGCAAGCTTTAGGTGGATAAATGGGTCAAAAGACCTTAATATGAATAAAAGTAACGACTTAATTCACTTAGGGTTGTCTCAAGGTACGACAAACTTGGGCAAGGTAGTCCTAAGGTGGTGGAAAAGTCAAGAGAGGCATCCAAAAATCTATAAAAGGAGGTAAAGAGACACCAAATGCATGGAAATATTTTAGGTCATTGGAGACCAAGAGACATCTACTCAAGGAGGCCCAAGGACAGAGTCATCCAAGGCTCAAGGAGCTAAAACATGGTAGTCCAAGCTAGGAAAAATGTGGAGGAGTACACTACATGCATAGAGGAGGAATAAGGAGGAGCTATCAAGCCCACATCCCCTCTAGCCTCTTGTTGGTATAGACATAGTCTCCTTATAATAGTTGTAACTCTTTGTGTACATATCTGATTGAAGAGATTTAAGGTGCATTCTATAGCTTATTTATTTATTTTACTTTATGTAAGAGGGCTTCCTGAAATCAGGTTTATATGCACAAAAATTGGTGTATCTTTGTAGCCCTAATTTTTGCATATCCTACATCTCTGCATAGTCTATTTTGTACAGAGTTGTTGATTGATCTCAAGAGATGCTTTTTAGGTGTTCTAGTAGAGTTTTGCTAAAGGGTAGGAAAATTGGTACATTAAGGGACCTAGGTATTTGGTTCACTTCACTTCGAATGTGCGAATGCGAGGGATTAAATTCCATCAGACTTAAGAAGGATGTGTGGATTCACAAGATGGGGGCACACCGGAAGATCCTACAGAGGGGTTCATGGTGGCCTACAATGTACCGTGATGTAACCCAGTACGTGTGTGAATGTGATGCATGTTAGCGTTCCGATCAGCCCTTACAGTGACATCTCTTTCCACTCCAACTAGTTGTGCCTCTTGAACCTTTTCAAAAATCAGGTTTGGATTTTATTGGCCCCATTACTCCTCCTGCGACAGTTACCAGTAACCGATACATTCTGACCTGCACGGATTATGCGACTCAATGGGCCGAAGCTTGGGCTCTTCAGTCAGCTACAGCTATTGCGGTAGCTAAATGTTTGATGAAGGATATTTTTCCACGCTATGGGTTACCCTTGGAGATAGTAACTGACCAAGGAACACACTTTGCAAATACATTAATGCAAGTGCTTACTAAAACCTTCCAGATTGTGCATAAGTTCAGTTCACCCTACTATCCACGAGCAAATGGACTCGCTGAAAGCACCAAAAAATCTTTGTTGAACATCTTAAAGAAACTGGTGTTAGATTGTCCAGAGAGATGGGACCAATTTATCCCTGCTGTACTATGGGCTTATCGTACCACATATAAAGTGGCGATCGGAACGACTCCTTTCAAGTTGGCATATGGATTGGATGTGATTGCTCCTATGGAACCGGTGGTTCCTAGTCTGCGTGTGGCCCTCAAACGAAAGTTATTACCGGAAGAATCTTTTCCTTTCGATTGGAGGCTTTATGGTCTCTGGATGAACAGCGTCTTGAAAGTTTCCTGGTGCTGCAGGAAGTGCAGCTTCGACACGTCAAAACCCATGATCATTTCCTTAAAACCCTTGTGTTTATGGTAAACCAATTAGTACTCTTTGATCATGCTAAGTCTAATAGATCCACCAAAAAAATTAAGCTGCGCTGGTTCGGTCCCTACTGTATTGCCGAACAAGTGGGACCCGCAACTTTTTGATTATCCAGCCTAACTGGTACCCTCCTTCCTAAAGCAATTAATGGCTCGAAGCTTCATCCCTATTATCCACCGTCTTCATCTCCATAACGCATCATCGGTATTTTTATTTCTTTTCTTTTACCATTTTTCTCACTCGACTTTCTTTTCTTATCTCTGTGTTTCGGTTGACTGACTGACCATAATAGTTGTGTTTTCCTACCTAAACATGATTAGTG